>CM076397.1:28183466-28686234 GCA_038363315.1 Mugilogobius chulae
AGCACTTTCCACTTCCTCAGATCCACTGTCCAGCACATGAACCCAGACTGAGTGGTTTTGTGCAGAAGTGGTGACATTTTCACTCAGGATAGTGCGAAGTCTTTCAGATGTTTCTTGTTACATCGCCACACAAGCACAGCAGCCCTCATTTTATAGCAGCTTCTGACATTTACCTTAGACATTTACTTCAGAAGGCGTTTCCATGACTACTAATGTGCCGTTGCTCTTAAAGATGGGAAAGTTGCAGCATTTTTGATGTGATTAAGCTCGAGCGACACATTGTGAAAATATCTCATTATAAAAGGCAGTTGAAATGCTTTTCATTTCTTGCATCTCAAAGAATTTTACTGCGAATCCAAAAGAGAGCATTGTCTATTGGCTTTATTCTATAGTACAGGTGGGCAATATATTGAATTTTAGATAATATCGTGACTGTTGTTAACCAGTACATTGTTTAATAATGCTGTAAAAAATAGGTCCTTAAAAACACAATTGAAGAAAGTTAACTTATACGTTTTGAAACAGTATTTTTAGTACATATACATATTTTAGTCAATTTCTCATTCACTGGTGTCTCTGTTGATCAGATTTTGTATTAGTAAGATTTTTTAGGCATTAAAATTTCATTTAACTGCGTTTTTCTTTACAAATAGTTATTTAAAATGTAAATCTCTGAGCCTGGGGTTTTGTGAATGCACTTAAAGTCCAATATTTGGTGAAATGATTGAGACTTACTTGTTTTGAAAAGGGGCGTGTCCTTTTAATTTACTAACTGATTGCTAGAACATTGTTAAGTCAACTAAACTAAGCATGTTTAAAGATTTTTTTTTATGTTGGATTCACATAAAATCGTCTATTACATATTGACCCTATTTTGTCCCGCCTACTTTCTAGGACATGCACTTCCTGTTTAGCTGCATTTAGCTGTAGATTTCAGTCGATGGGTTTATTTTAACTGTCATTATATTTAATTAAAAATTGCCCCACAAAACAGACAAACAAACACGTTAGCTACCTTAACAGAGCTAAACAGGAAGTGCATTTCCAAGCCAAGTGGCAGAACAAAATAAGGTCAATACCAAAAAAATATCAGGATATCTATTTTTTGTCAATATCGCCCAACCCTGTGCTATAGTTCAATGTCTGTATAAATTACGACTAACTCAACTGAACCTGATTTTTGTTCAAGTTCTTAAAAAGAATGAACTGAATTGAATTGAATTGAGAGAGAAGTCAACAAAGTTATTTCATCCATTGAATAAGTTTGTTCTTTTATAACTAAGGGAAAATAATTTCAGAACAACGGTGAGAGTCAGCTGTACAATTTTCCCCCCAATCTAATGTATTAGTGTCATCGACTGTTTCCCACAGCTGTGTCATTAAAACACTGATGAAAAGTGACCATTATGTAAGCCACTGTGGCACTATCCACCCGCAGACATTTCCTTGATAAGACCTAAGTGTGGCTGACAAAACTGATGAAAATCCTGCCTCAGCAACTCACCTTTGGATCTCACAGTTACTGTAACCACCGTTTTCCTTCTCAGCCTCAGTATTGTGTTATTATTGAATAAAACAAATATTCCAAATGCAGATGGCTTTAAGTACCACAGCTTGAGACCCACTGTATCTTCTTAAACTGTATAATTTACTTCTACGTCCATAATTTAAAAACAGACAAGCTTGCTTTAACTGAATGTTACATACGTTTGTTGAAAATGTTGTGCTCGACTTCAAAGTGTGTGCAGTTTGTCAGAAGAGTGGCCCTGCAGAGACCAGTGCGCTCTCTGTACAGTCTCTGAATGGCCGACATAAAACATGGTGTTGTCAAATGGTGCACTGCATCAGCGCTGTGGGTTTGGACACGTGTGTCACATCAGAGCAGTCTATGCCGCCACGTGGATGTTATTTTAACTTATTAAACTACACCAAGAGGAATCAAGGCTAAACTGTATTGGGGTTTGGATACAGGATGTAAAGCTTTTGCATTCAGATTCTGTTACTTGGGCAGCTCATCTTAAAGGAGACATACAGTACACTATTGTGGTTTTCTATGGACTTATTGAACAGTGACATGTAGAGCATCACCACAATTTAAATCGCATGGTTATCATTAAGTGATGTAGCTGAACTTCCTCCATTTTTCGACACATGGTCCATTTCTACATGTATTCATTTTGGTTCAATTACGGCTTATAAACTTCTTTTCACAAACAACAAAGTGAAACTGGAGAGTAGGCTGGGTGATAGTGACAAAGATGAATATCTTGATCATTTTCTGTCTTATCTAAATTACAATATTCAGACGATATTATGTCAGTCCAACGGAAAAATATTCAAATGTGTCTTTCATTATATTAGTTAAGTTTATTAGTTAATATGACTGTATAGACCTAAAACACAATCTTCTGATCGATTAGTTGAAAGGATATGCCCTTAATGATTTCACCACAATATTCAAGCTACATAACAATTCAGAGAGAAAATATACAAGTAAACGAGATTTTCAAATGTCAAAATCTGTATATCATATAGTTATTTAATAGTTTACAATCCGTTTTTTTGTTTTTGTTTGTTTGTTTTTTTTCATTTGTATGGAGAACTCTTTATGAAGTACGGAAGTCCAGAGCTGCCAGTGTGGAGTAAACATTTTTTCCAGCTTTTCTCGTTATAACGACTTTATATTTACGTTCAAACGACAATATTCTCGTTATTACGACTTTTATTTACGTTCAAACGACTTTTTTTACGTTCAAACGAGAATATAATGTCGTTATAATGACTTTTTATTTACGTTAAAACGAAATATATTCTCGTTCGAACGACTTTTTTTTTATGATAAACAAGACTGCTCTTCCATGCGCGCCACAAGCTGGATGGCTCAGAGCCATACTACGAAGCTAGATTTGGGGTTTAGCGAGGTCCTGGGTTAAACCTGGTCTGGTGTCCTACGAAACTGGATCACTTCCTATCGGGGCAGATCTCTGTGGCAACATGCGGCAAACTCACAACCTGCTCCGGACCAGGATGTAAATAAGTTAAAAAGACGAGGCGCTGGCCAATCAGAGACGATCGAGAATTTAGGCGTTTGTGAAGAGACGGGGGAGAGAGAGAGATGAAAAGGGCAGCGGAGAAATGAGGAAGACGAAAGTCACGGCGTATTTTATATCAAAGCGATGCGCACCACCGTACGTATTTATAAAGAGGAGCCATGAGATCTTATATGTAGCAGTAACACTGGAAGAATCCCGTTTAATCTGTGTGATGATTAATAAACGGAGCATCGTGGGAAGGGCTGTCTATTTTTCATTAAAAGTCGTTTTAACGAGAATGTATTGTCGTTTAATGTAAATAAAAAATCGTTCGAACGAGAATATATTTTCGTTTTAACGTAAATAAAAGTCGTTATAACGACATTATATTCTCGTTTGAACGTAAAAAAAGTCGTTTGAACGTAAATAAAAGTCGTAATAACGAGAATATTGTCGTTTGAACGTAAATATAAAGTCGTTATAACGAGAAAAGCTGGAAAAAATGTTTACTCCACACTGGCAGCTCTGGACTTCCGTAATGAAGCATTATTTTACTATAACGATAAGCTCAAGCTCAACCAATCAGAGCACAGCATTTTGCTCCAGTTTAGAACATTCTTTATTATTCAATTCAGACAGTACTCAGTGGTCTCAATTTCTCATAACGCTCTGCATTTAGCATGTCATTTTTTTTGTGGAAACCACAAAGTTTACTTATTTACAACAAAACAATTGATTATATTAGCTAGATTAAAAAGATGAAGTACAATGTCCCCTTTAACCCCTTAGTATCAGATTTTGATACGTTTACCAACCCTAGTTTGTCATTTGTGATTCTATATTCAAGCTTTGAGTATAGCCTTCAGCTCAACCTAGACAAAAGCAATTACATAACAATGGTCTAATTAATATGTCAGTATATTAGTTTTCCAGTTCTGTGCCAGAAGTTGTGCTGCCAAGTTAAAAACTCAGAAGCATACAGTCGTGACGCGAGTAGAACGCTGGCAGCTGTCAAGAATGTTACAATAATGAGCTCTGTACCTCACTGAGAAAAAGCAGCAAGGAGCCACATAATTAACTATATTGTCAGAATATGGCTGAAGGAAAAAGTTCAAGCAGAGAGCTGGTTGTTACAAAAGCGTCTAAAGGAGGTGAATATAATTTTGAGTGACACAGGTGCTGGACTCGAGGCACAGGCAGTGAAACGTCAGAGATGAAGAGGAGTTTTCAGCATCAAAGCACAAGAGAATGCATACAGATGGTAATAAGCATAAATAAAACTATAATGTGTGTCTTCATAGGGACGATATCGAAAATGGTATTGAGTCTGTCGATAGGGGCGTTTCACTTCAAGTCTTACATTGTGTCCCTCCGTTATAGGACTGGACAAGTGGCAGAAATTTATATCACAATTTTTTGGAAGGGGGCCAGATTATTATTCCATATCGTCATGATGTTCTAGACTAGAGACAGACTGATATATCGGTCGGCTGATATTCTGGAGCTTTCACATATCTTATAGTTTTGGCTGATTTTGGATCAGGCAGGGATCAGCTGAATTATTAACTAGGTTGGAGAGAAACAGTAAGACTTCTTTTATCTTTCTCCATTCCTAAGGATGCAGCTTAGACTTAAAAGTTTATTTAGAGCTGGAACAATATATCAGTAAGTTGATACTTAGATTTTTTGTATCGGCTATCGGCCTCAAGTTTGGCCGATATCTGATCAGGCAGTTGTTTGGGCTTTTCCTCTGTAACTCCACACTCACAGTGATCAGCTGAAAAACAATAACTCTTTTATCTCTCTTCATTCGGAAGTTTGCAGTTTTGATTTTACTATGACTTTAAGTTTCATTTTTGTTTTATGACTTTGGCTGCAGCACTAGCTTGGATAAGTGTCCTGTTTTACTGTGTGTGTGAAAATGGGCGCTTTCTTCAATCGCTGTGATAATGCATAAAATTGTTTTATTCATTAAACATTGATTAAAACAATAGTTACATATGCTATCTGATCCCAGCTATGCTTTTCTAAAATTAAAAGAGAAATCAGAAAGAAATCAATCATTAAAGAAGTCACTGATATCGACATCAGCACAGGCCAAAGAAAAACGCATATTGGTCTATTTACCAAATGTCTTTGGGTGAACAAAATAATGTGAGCAGGACAAAGACTGACCAATAAGGAAAGTGAGGAGAAATACTGTTGTTTTTGAACAGACAGCTGCTTGAAATGGAGAAATGGAAAATCATAAAATGACAATTTAATCAAAAAGCAGATTGTTTCAGAGATCATACAGCAGCTTATTATTGTGGTTTTCTTACTGAGATAAATTGTGTCATTCTGTCGCTTTTGGTTTGACCCAGGAATGACTGAAACATTGACATTATCTTATTAAACTCTTGACTAAAAAGGTTAAGAACTACCAGTAAGCAGTATATTGTCATTTATTGACAAAGCTATGTTTTATTAACAACATTCACAGAAAAGATGTTAGTTCTTGTGAGGCTTAACAAATCAAACACATCGAAATTGTGACTTGTGTGTCAAAACAAGAACCAAATCATGACAAAACAGACATCCCTTAACACATTCTATTGCACAAGTGTCTTTTAAAATATCAATTATAAACTTTTTGTAGCAGTTCACATGTTTAATCTTGCATTTGAGCTTTAAATCAGTGTACACTTGTCTATATTCCAACATTATGACTTATTGTACACAAAATAGCGTTGTTGTTTTTTTTCCCCGTAGTTGTATCATGTCTTGAGTCACAGAGTAAGGTTATTTCAGGGTCTGTTGCTCCACTGCAGTACCACAGGCTTTTGGCAGGTGGACAGCACTGTAACTTCATTTTTGTCTTCTCTTGTTTCTCTAGTAAACGCAAACGCTGCATCACGACTGGCTGGCCGGCCCCTGTATTGTATTGAGACGTGAGGAAGAGAGGCTGCAGCTTCACCACTTTTTCTTAGCACTTTGTCTTAACGCTGGCAGGAAAAATGTATTAGCAGACGATTTTTTTTTTTTTACTGCAATGCTAACTTTTGAAGATTGAAGCATCTTTTTATTGTCTGCTGGCAGTGTGTCTCTCCTCTTCAAACTTCCAGCGTCCTCGTGACCTTCCTTCCTTTCTTACTTTGCGTCCTCACTCTCTTCCCAAACAGCCCATTTGCTCTTTTGCATTTATCACCATTGCTGACGAAGGGACAAGGATGCTTTGGGGAATCCAAGTTGCTTCTCAGTGCTGTAGCTCATTATGAAAAAGTGCATTGTGGGAAAATTAAGTGTCATCTCTCATCTTATAAAACTCTTGTCTTTTTTTTTAATCTTTTTATGTTAGATAACTAAGAACAGGATAATTTGCGTAAACAATACAAATATAACTTACAAATGCTCGCTCTATAATGGTAGATTTAGTGCTCTTTAGTTATTGGGTGAATGCACTCATGTAATTGTGAAACAGTTTGGGCCCTATCTTACAGATTGTCTTTGGGATGAGATGATAATTAAATTTTTAATGCCATATTGCCCCTCTCTATAATCCAGGCTAGTGCCACCTAGTGCCTTTGCTCCATTTAATTTCTCTACAGCAACTAGGTCGGAATTTCAGTGTTTGTTGCTGCTTGAATCAAGCTTGAGAGACAGAAATTAAGCGGTGACGTCAAATTCAAGCATCTGTTTGTAGTTCCACAAGTTACAACTACAAGATTCTGTTGGTGAAAGCAGTGTGTTGGTCAGAAGAACCAACCCTAGTTGCGATAGTGGACCGAATTCTCCTTTGACCTGTCAAATGTTAAATTACAATTTGATAATGTACCTTTAATCTGTAAATTTGCATCACAAAAACTGCAACGATCACATCCATGTACTCCCAAACTATTACTGATGTGTTGGTCGCAGTACATACTGTATGTGACATCCGTTAATGAACAAACGGCAGTGATTGGTTAATGTGAAAAAGGATCCACCTACAATAAAACATCCAAGCTCCAATGCTGAGACGGCAGACGATTTCCACTAAGTGAAAAGAAACCAGCCTCCCTATAAACCTGCTTCACTTTGTGTCTGAAAAAACTGTTCTAATGTTGTGCTAGAGGCAAAAATCTCAAAGTGAAAAGCTAGTAAAGGTTTGTGTTTATGAAGGGGTTTAGTCTCGTCTTTTGTGAATGGGTCTGCGGTACAAGAAAGCAAGAACACTCAAGGACAAAGTTATTCATCATCAAGTGCATTATGGGAGATCAAAGAGTGAGGTTGTTAAGTATTCTTACATCCAGGCCGTTGGTTCTTTGTTTTACTTTTGATCTCAGAATTTTGGATAATGAGCGCTACACATCTTTTGAACCTGAAAGTACAAAAATGTTAAACAATTAACTTAAGTCAGTCCTTTCTATTTTGAAGTCAAGCTTGCATATATTGTCTTAATGTTTTTTGTTTGTTTTTTTGTGGATATAACAGACTTTTTTTTTAGCATTACCCTGAACATCAAACATGCTTCAGTTAAGTTATCCTATTCATGTCCAATATACTGTATTTGAGTTTACTAGCATATCCATTTACAGTTTGTGAACACATGAATGCTGTGCTTACAGACTGATTGCCTTGCACACGTTTCACAAATTGTGTTTGCTGAGTTATGCAAAAATACAATTGTTTGTGTAGAAACACAGTCAACATTGAAAATCCATTTAGAAAAGTAAACACTGATGTAGTGCAAAATCTATGCATTTATAATCTAAAGTATTTGTTCAATTTAATGTTTACAAACTGTGTCACTCCCTGAACAGACTTCCATGCAGAAGCAACAGAATATGTAAATTCTGCTTCCAAATAAGAAATGTTTTATTATTTCATTTAATCTGCACCATACAGTATATAGAGTCTTTGAACATACAGTATAATCTATATAACTCATACATAGTCTAGTTTACAATATATAAATTACATATTATTGTAACTTCAAAGCTGTTTTCCTTCTGCAGAGGAAGTAAGATCAGCCCTTACCTCACACACCAACTTTACAATCCTAGGCCGAACAAGATTTGGAAGGTTTTTTTTGAAAGCTTTGAGTATCAATTCAAATTAAAATATTTTAGCCCATTTTTTTTGTCAAATCTAATTCACTCAAAAATCAAATAAGATAATATATCCAAAGTTGTTTGTATTTTTCTATTACCATTTTTAATTACCCAGTTTCTCTGATTTTTGCTGCCTCAAATATGCACAGTTTTGGCCATTTTATAGACTAAGATTCATTATTTCTATTTGAAAGTAACTATAATAGTAGTTTGTAGCGTGTTATTTTATTTTATTAAATTTTTAATTTATTTTTTTTTACATTTCTTTGATTTAACTACAGAAAACATTTCCAATTGATGGCTTTACTGTGTGATGCATTAGTTGCATTGTTGCCATTCTTCAAACATGCTTCTCTCCACTTTGGAATCTTATGCACCAGAACCAACAAGTACACACGACAGTCATGTGCTTCCTACATCAGGAATTTAGTTAGAGCTCCATCTTCTTCAAGATTTAAGTTTTGTCCCAGCGTGATTAGACAGACTATGCTTGTTCTGTGTTCTGCGTTATCTCTGTTAGCATCTTTTGCGCCATATTCTACCATTTAAAAAAAAATTTAGCAAAGATATTGGCAACAAAATGTACTTATTTGCTTTTCTGTCCATTTTTAAACATCTTTTTGTTGCGGTTGTTTTTTGTTGTAGATTTAAGACATTTCAATTGTTGCAGAACAAATAATTGCCTCATCAAACAAAGTCAGAAAGATAATGAGTTCAACTAGATTAGAGGTACGCCTCGGGGTTCCTGTTGGTCATTTTTGATGTTTTATTTTTATTTTGTTTTTCATCCCAGTGAAAACACTACGTTTCCAATAAATTGTGCTACTTTAAGTTGTTTTTGGCCAATGTACAGTACAGACCAAAAGTTTGGACACACTTTCTCATTCAAAGAGTTTTCTTTATTTTTATGACTATGAACATTGTAGATTCACACTGAAGGCATCCAAACCATGAATGACCAGGAGGGAGAGTGATGGGTGCTACGCCAGATGAGCTGGCCTCCACAGTCACCAGACCTGAACCCAATCCAGATGGTTTGGGGTGAGCTGGACCTCAGTGTGAAGGCAAAAGGGCCAACAAGTATAAGCATCTCTGGGAACCCTTCAAGACTGTTGGAAAAGCATTTCAGGTGATTACCTCTAGAAGCTCATCAAGAGAATGTCAAGAATGTGCAAAGCAGGAATCAAAGCAAAAGAAAGCTTCTTTGAAGAACCTAGAATATGACATATTTTCAGTTGTTTCACACTTTTTGGCTATGGACTATACTTCCACATGTGTTAATTCATGATTTGGATGCCTTCAGTGTGAATCTACAATGTTCATTAAAAAAAAAAAGTCTTTGAATGAGAAGGTGTGTCTAAACTTTTGGTGTGTACTGTATGTAATGTATTTGTAGTCTAGTTTCTAGTTCAGACCATAGACTTGTCCCACTTGTAAATATAAATTAATAGCCCTAATTTATAAACTTAAAAATTAGTGCAGAAGATCTCAAAGACGTATGACAAAACTTCAGCTGTGTTATTGATAATGAAGCCTAATGTGTTCTTTTAATTATACATTTTAGTCCTTCCCACCAGTGTCGCGCCTTAAAAACTTTTTTAGTCACTCCATACTTTTAATGCCAGGATTGACTGCTCTTCTTTACTCTTATGTTTCTATTAGCTGCCTCCATATCATACCCAACTTTAAACACTGTTCAGACAACATCCTGCTCTGATGATGATGTAAGCTCCATACAGTCTGTCCTCTTCCTCTGTAGTTAACAGGAAAAATGCAGTGTTATATTTTAATGGGCTCGCCGCTGTCGCCCCTGGGAAATCGGAGAAGCTTGTCAATTATAAGGATGTATTATGGAGTTAGATGTGCCCCCCCCACCCCCACCCCCCTGCACCAGCACCACAGCATTAAGTACAAGGTGACACGTTTCTGCTCTCTGTCCAAGAAGCAGCGCGTGAGTGCAGGCTGTGGTCCCGCGAGTGACAGGGTGGAAAATGTGAAGAATGGTTCTCGGCTCGAGTTGGTGAGGAGCCAAGAGAGAGAGAGAGAAGAGGGGAAGATGCAAGAGGGATGAAGAGGAAAGAGAAAGAGAAAGGAGTGAGGGAGAAAGATGAGAGGCATGAAGAGGAGAGGGAAAGTGAAAGGGTCGGATGAGAGGAGAAGGGAGATGAGAAGGATGAAGAGAGGGAGGAATGCATGGGGTAGAGAAATGATGGAGAGAACTTAAGAGCGAGAAAGAGTGTTGAAGTGTCAAAGATGGGAGGGAGAAGAGGATGAAGAAGAAGAAGGCGAGAAAGAAGTTGAGAGGGAGAGAGGGAAGCTATAAGATGAAGTGGAGAGGGGGGTGAACAAAGAGGGTTGAGGGGTGAGAAAGAGGAAGGAGTGAGGGAGAGAGATGAGAGGCATGAAGAGGAGAGAAAGAAAGGAGTGAGGCAGAGGGAGATGGGAGGTATAAAGAGAGAGAAAGAGAAGGCACTGAAGGAGAGATAGATGGGAGTGGTAGAGGAAGAGGACAGAGCAAGGAGTGAGAGAGAAAGAGAAAGAAAAAGAACTGAAAGAGATTAGAGTGGTAGAAGGAGATGAGAGGCATGAAGTGGAGAGGGAAAGTGAAGAGGGTCGGATGAGAGGAGAAGAGAGATGAGAAGGATGAAGAGAGAGAGGAATGCATGGGGTAGAGGAAAGATGCAGGGAGCTTAAGAGCGAGAAAGAGTGTTGAGGTGTCAAAGAGAAATAGGAGGGAGATGAGGATGAAGAAGAATAGAGGCGAGAAAAGTAAAGAGGGAAGCTATAAGAGACGAAGTGGAGAGGGGGGTGGACGAAGAGAGTTGAGGAGAGAGAAAGAGGAAGGAGTGAGGGAGAGAGAGATGAGAGTAGTAGATAGAGATGAGAGGTATGAAGAGGAGAGAGAAAGAGGATGGAGTGAAAGAGATGAGAATGGTAGAAGAAGATGAGAGGCATGAAGAGGAGAGAAAGAGAAAGAACTGAAGGAGAGATAGATGAGAGTGGTAGAGGAAGAGAGAGCGAGGAGTGAGAGAGAAAAAGAAAGAACTGAAGGAGAGATAAATGAGAGTGATAAAGGAAGAGGAGAAAGCGAAGAGTGAGAAAAAGAGAAAGAAAAAGGACTGAAAGATTAGAAAGGTAGAAGGAGATGAGAGGCATGAAGAGGAGAGAGAAAATGAAAAGGGTCAGATGAGAGGGGAAGAGAGATGAGAAGGATGAAGAAAGAGATGGATGCAGGGGTAGAGAAAAGATGAAGAGAGCTTAAGAGCAAGAAAGGAGTGTCAAATAGGGATGGGAGGGAGAAAGGGATGAAGAAGAAGAGAGACCCAAAAGAAGCTAAGAGAGAGAGGAAAGCTATAAGTGACGAAGTGGAGAGGGTGGACAAGAGGGTTGAAGAGAGGACTGAGGGAGAGCGAGAACATGAAAAGAGTCAGATGACAGTAGAGAGGGATGAAGAACGCGAGAGGGGTGAAGAGTTAAAGAATGATGGGAGATGGCAATATGGAGGGAGAGAAATGGGTGAAGGGGGAGAGAGGAGAAAGTGAGGAAGAGAGTGAGAGAAAGATGAGGAGAAAAGATCAAGAGAATAAGGAGAGGAAGGGAAAGAAAGATGGAGGGGATTTGAAGGAGAATGGTATGAAGGGGGAGAGAGGAATGACGACAGAGATGAGGTTGGAGAAAGAAAAGGACGTTATGAGAAGGGATTGAGGAGTAGAGAGAGAGGAAAGAATAGAGAGAAGATGGAGAGGAAAAATGTGAGTGAAAGAGATGAAGGAGGTGAAAGAGTGAGGGTTAGAGCAGATTAAGGGAAAACATAAATTTATCCTAATTCATGTTATTAACTCACTCATTACTTGTTTCAATCCTAACATTTCTAAACAATACACACGTTATACATGTTATTTACTTTAATTTTTCATTATTAACGCTAATAATGATAATGTTCAGTCTCAAGAGAGAGAGAAGAGTGAAGAAGGGAGTGAGAGTGAGAGGAAAAGAGGGCAGAGTGTGTCGGTGTTTCTGCTCAGTAGTGGGAATCCTCCTCCTCTGGGACAGCCTCCATAACAATGTTTTCTCTCACTGACAAAACACCAGCCATTGTGCAGTTACAGCATTTTAGGCCTCAGTCATTAGTCTTTTCATTCACCTCTTACTGCAACTTACACTGCGTTGAAGAGGATTATTGTTATATCAAGGAAAGAAAACAATTATAGAATATTTACTTTTATTACAATGCTCCTTGTAGCTCCTTCAGTCCTCCAGCACTGCCCAGTTTAGCAGAGCTGTTTGAAATGTTATTGAGGGCGGAGCTTAAATATTTAGTGTGTCTTTAACCATCCTGATTAGGCTGCACATAATGGCCTAAGCTTTCAAATTGAAATTAAGAGAACATTTGCAATCATGAAGGCTTCTTGTTTATTCTGCCTCATTTTCCTGTAACAATAAAGAATGGAGCTTTGTTTGTTCAGAATTATGAACAGTGGGCTGCAGTGCATTCCACGTCTCTCTGCGAGCTCCCTTGGCTCTCCGGTGTGATCTCTGGTGAGTTTCTTTTCAGCGCTGGTTCTTTCACGCGTCGAGCCTCCTTGTTTTACACATCTATACCCAAATGTGCAGCTGACCAAAACGAGCACACGCTGTCCTCAAGTGGCAGAACTGTGCCGTGTTGTGACGGTAATGATTTGGCGACGGTGAAATTTCCGTAGTGACCAGGCATGTCACCTGGAACTTCAAACTTGTACTGTGTCGCTTTTAACTGCATGTGACTTTATTTGTCAGCTCTGTGCAGAGATTGGTTTTCTCAAATGTTTGTTGTCTTCAGTGCATCTTCAGTCAGTGTCACTTTTGTCAAAAGCTTTATCGAGACCTCAGAGATTGTAGAAATCTTGCTTATGAACACTGCTTGAAACATGTGACTCCATGTCGAACTCTTGTATTCAACACATTGTCACTTTATTAGTCATGCCTCTATCATTTCATCTCTTTGTACTGTTTGCACTTTTCTGATAACTGTATATATTTCTAATTGTATATGTAGGGTTGGGTGATATTGACAAAAATGGATATCTTGAAAAATTTTGACCATAGCCCAGTTAGAATATTCAGACTAATATTTAAATGTATTAGTTGAAGCTTGATCAAAATGATCAGAAAAATTAGGCTGTAGACTATTTTAGTCGACTTAAGACACTAAAAGGTTCCCCTTTCTCAAAACTAGTGAGTGTTTCCATGTTCTGACCAAATATTTGACCAACAGCCCTCATAAGACCACAAACTCAGAGGTTTGTAGGCCAAATTACTGTTATTCATAATGACAAAAATGCTGTTAAGCAAGATTTTCATGTAAAACATTTTGAATAAATTTGCATTGTGCTTTCTAGCTAAAAAAAAAAAACTAACAGAAAAGAACTAAGACACAGTTGAGCGATCAATTGACTAAATATCACCTTCTACGCTTATTTGAACCATTACAATAATGTAACTTTCCTCATTTATGTCTTTAAACAACAATTTTATTTTATTTTTATTTTTCATATTTTCAAGACAACTATTTGATACATTAGCTCTATAGAAGATTTTCGGTCGACATCACTTTCTGCCCAACTGCGCATGCACCATGCAGAAAGAGACGCGCTCCATCTGCTTAGCTGGGGAAACTTCTTTGAATAAAACAACAAAATGAGACGAGAGCAGCTGTTTGGATCAGGTATGAACCGGTCTGACAGACGTCTGGCTCTTGAAACTTGAAACTATGTGTTTCTTGCCATTTTTTCACTCACCTGAATGTAAAGTTTATGGATCGTAGCGTTGAATTTAGCTAAAGATGTTGCTACAGCTTGATCAAACAGCGGCAGCTCGTTCTGCATATTGGGTCGCCTGCCCCGCCCGTGTTGATAAACAAATAATCATTTTGTGCATAAACTTTTTTGCTTCGTATGCTTATTTTTTATCATCAGTGACTCTGATTAGCAACAATCACAGTCTGCACTCCTAGTAAAATTAGTTGCAATGCACATGTCATGTAAATCATGATGATAAACAGTGTGATAGCACCTGTCCTTGGTGCAAAAACACTGGCATGACATGGACATAATCAGTGAACTAGTTTTCGAGAATATTGAATGTACTTTTTACTCTATATAAAACACCCTTTGCAAGCAGAGTCTGCAGGATGCCTCCCTGAACTCACCTGGCCTCAGAGGTCAAAGGTCGGTGTCCCATGGAGACGCCTGAGGGAGGCCTAATGCATCACAGGAGAACAGCTCAACTAAAGGGGAAACCACTGCAGTCAGCCAAGGACAACTGGAGGACATGACGCCAGGGTGGGCAGGAAAGATGGCTGCCAAACATGTGCTGGGTCAAACAGGAAGGACGAACTCTGTTTCCTGTTGAAATGAACACAAAAGGTCACAGGGCAAATGTCAGCAGGTCAAATTCACAAATGGTAAAATAATGTACATTGAAAGTTTATAGACTGAATTTCTGAAAGCGAGTATGACAGGTTTTAGCCAATTTTGCCAATTATAACGTCATTTCATAGATTAATACTTGTTGAAAATATAAATGATAGTTTACAACTTTGTGAAGAAAAGTATAAAAATGACAGGAAGTAGAGCAGAATTTTAAGCTGATGACATCACACTAGGGAGACACAAGAACACATTTTCATGAAGCTCTTAATGTTAATTTATAGTTTGTTTTTGCGTCTCAAGTTAAGGAGGAAAGTTACATTAGAAGAGTTTTGACCCAATTTATTACATGGTTGCTAGGTAACTACCTAGCGTGATGTCTTCATTTATGAACGGGAAGTACATTTTTAATTGTAAATAAAATGTAGAAGGCAGTGACGCAAAAAACAATTTTAATTTGAGGTGCGTGAAGTTGGATTTTGGTTTGACAAACGACCAATCAACTCCTTTGTTTCATCTGCGTCAGGTTAATAAACTAATCTGATTCTGAAAGTCTCAGACAACATTTGAAAAAATATATCGTCTTCTGTTAAAAAATATCGTCTGGCAAACATGTCCCTCTTTTGAATTTTAGTGACTGTGATTGAAAGATCAATTAGCCAATCAGGGTCATGCATCATCTCCCGCATGAAAGTTAAAATGGCTGCTTATGACAAAAAAATTACATGGAAAAATATAGAAAAAAGTAGACCGTTAATCAAATTGTCAATCTAGATGGTTGTGTCTTCAGCATGGCCTTGAGTCTAAAATGTTTATTAAAAAAAGCTTAATAATAATATTGCATTGGCACTTTTCATAACACCTCTGACAGTCACTCACCAACCATTCACACTCACATCAGATCAATAATATTGTGGATGAACTTACGACCCACAACATTTCGAAGTCAAACATCTCAAGCCTCTAGTGCTATCAACCGTTAAACAATTTCAAGCAAGTGTTTTCATTGTTTACATTTGGAGAAAAAACAAAACTAGCTTTATTGATGTCTCAGAATAGAACATCTCCACACATGTTGTAATATTTATGAAGCGCGTATAAAAGTTTCTGCTGGATCGGTGCCACTATTGATCGCACTCAGAGCAAAGTGTTAGACCTAATGCATCCCTCAGGAAATGGTGTGAAAACTTTGGCATCTGCCTCTTGTGTTTTCAGCATTAACACAATAATTTAGTGAATCTCATTTAGTGCATCATTTTATCCTCTCAAAGGATTTTCTTCAATGTTTAAATATTTTATTTGTTTTGTTTTTTTGACATTTATAACTGTTGATTTAATGTTTTTTCATGCAGCACTACTCATTTTCTAATGAATAGTGAATCTATAAACTCAGAGGCAGTTAGACTCAGTTATGTTTACTTAAAGGTGCACTAACTTTCTAGAGAAATATAACATAATAATATCATAGTTTTACAGCAGCTAAGTTGCAAATTCTAAAAAAGTTTACAAATAAAAGTTGAAAATTACAAGAAGTAATCTAAGATCTGCAACAGAATCCCTCCACCTATCATCAGAAAGCGCCAAAATGCAAAGACAATTTACAAACAACTGACATGTTCTTGGAGTTTCAAACAATATACAAAATATCATTTATTAGCATAAGTGTCATTTATGTGGGTTTTAGTCCACATCTACAGTGCAATTGCTAGGTAGCAGTTGTGGGTTCCACTCTAAATATGTCATATTTGCAGAACAACTTCAAAAAAAATGGCTAATCTAGGTGAAAACAAACATTGTTTGGTGAAATCTTGGTTATAATCATGTCCATGTGTTTTACTAAAAAAATTGTCTAACCTGTCATATGCACTTTAACTACACAATTAGACAGTTTGAATCATACTTTAGGGCATTCTGAATGGCGAGAAATAATTGTATGCCTTAATGTGAAAAGTACCTCCTCTAGGCTAACAGTCCGTGTTGTGGTCATGCAAGCTCACTCAGTAAAGACACAAAGACTTTTTTCTTTAAAAGGTCACCTTTAAAGTTGGAAAGATTATAATTTGTATCAGAATTTAATTTAAATGTTAAATTTCAACAACAAGTTAGTTCTAAATTTAAAAACACCCTGATCAGTGTGAAAAGCCAGTGGATAAATAGGTGACTCAGGTCATGTGACAGAAGAAACTGTTCGACTGGGCGCGCTCCAAATGAAATTAGCTCGGTCCTTTAGTGGCAAAGACACAAGGTCACTGATTTTGCTGATACATTTTCTTCTCCAGAGCAGCACCACAGAGAGAAGAGGCTGCACTCCTTCCTCAGACACTCCCTCCATTATCATTGTGGTTCTCCATGCCAGGGGAACTGAGCATTTGCCCGTTAAATTAGGCGTTGAAGGTGGCTGGGGCTGTTTTCGAGTGTAGCTGCTGCTGACGTGAGCCGCAGAGATGGATTGGCAAAGGTGTCCTGATTTCCCATGTGACTATGTAATTGTGTTATAATGGAGGAACGAGCCCAAGAGCCATCAACTAGAGACACAATGTTACTGACAGCATGCCACTCTTCTTCCTGCGGCAAATTAATGTAGTGAAAAAAACAGACTTCAAAGGAATATTACTGCTGAAGAAATGGTAATAAATCAATCAAAATGTACAGTATTTGCAAAAGAGCAGCCAAGGTGCTTCTTGGAAAAAAAAAACATGCAAGTCTGTACAAAATGTAAAACAGACTATGCAGCTTACTGCAAAGTTGAATTTTTTTTTAATAAAACATAACATGCCACAACTGTAAGTGCATTTAATCATAGTATATTATGTAGTATTATAATATAATAAAAAATATTGTATTTAAAATTGCATTGTATAACTTCTTTTGCAAATAATAGACTTGGATAAAAGCAAGTTTTGTTTGATGTCTTATGCTGTGTCCCAATGTCCACACTCGTTTCCTAACAACTCCACAAGTCAGTCCACTCATTCATGTTTTTTCAAGTCACGTGCCTCTGCTGTTTAAATGGAAAAAAACGTTCTGCAAAAGTCTGATAAAAATTTACTTTTTTAATAAATAGCTACTGATCAAGTTTGTCTGACACGCACATATTTAAGAACTACTAATCATAATACAAGTTTGGTTTAACTTCGACCTCATAATTCAGCTTTTACAGCCCAAGCTAATGTAAGCAGCTAACGTTAGCATCTTTATCTTTTATTCGACTTTCAGCTATGAGTGTTTTTTTTTTTATTATCCTGGCTCAACATTGCATTAAAGTAGCTTTTTATAACCTTCCATTCAGTCGTGTTGTTTCCTGACACTGTCCACTTTGTTGTTGTTTTTTTCAGATTATAGATCATTCTAGTGATCATTGTGCTCACTTCTTTTTCAGATGCATTGTGGGAAGTTTTGAGTGCACTTGTCATTGCCCATTATGTACTTTTTAGCGCAACTACTCATGCGCAGGCAAAACTTAAATCTTTTAAAACCATTATTTGTAAGTGTATAGTTAATATTATTTATATTGATATTTCAGAATGTATCTCACAAAAATGTTCCACTAGAAAGCCTAAAACGACACACTTACTGATCGCCATTTTAAGCTAACAGTTAGCAGCCGGAACTAGCTTAGCCGAGCACTTCCGACTTTGAAATGGTAATAATCTCATCTTAGTCATTTGTTATCTTGAAATCTGTAAGTGAGTTTTGTGCTTAAGTAAAATTTCAAAACAAATGAAAAGATATAAGAGAAGTCGAGCTAAAGTGTGCTTCCGGTACAAAAATGGGCAATGACACTGCTGGACATTCAGACACCAATACAAAATGGCGTGACCACCGCATAGAGCACTTTATAGTAGTTAGGAGGACGCACTTTCGGACACAGCCTTAGTTACACTTAAAGGTTGTATGGAGGATTTTTTTTTTTGAAAATCCTTCATACAACCTTTAATAAATAATAAAAATCTACATCTTTACAGACAAAAAACTTTCCTAATATTTGAACGCATTGCTAGTCTTTTTGATCACTAGCACAACTGCTTTCACAAAAGTAGCCTAAAACAGACGCGTCTTTATTTTTCCCAACACAGTTATGCCGCTTCCTGGTTAGCATACCTTTCCCAAATCCCTAAACTTAACCAAATTAACTTAACCTAACCCTAACCCTAATCCTAACCCTAACCTTAACCAAATCCCTTAGGTAAATATCTTAAACTATAAACTTTTGCTAGCATAGCCACCAATGCAAAGTGATGGTGTCTGGCATAACTGGGTTGGAAAAAAAAATCAGGCAAAACAGACTTATCACTATGTGCACAGCCAATCAGCTCTCATCTCAAAGACTCATAGTGACTTGTTTGACTGCCTGAAAAGAAAAAAAAAGTTTAATGGTTTCTTTTTTTGAAGTTCTGCAAAAACTTTCTATAGTGAAGTCAATTTCCTCTGTCTTTGCCGTCCTTATACTTTAACATTGAAGTGTTGCAGTGTTCTTTAATGCGGTGCTGCTCATGAGTGTGTCCCCGGGCAGATGGTGGGGTGTTGCCTCCTGCTGTCGGTCAAGTTGCTGTGTCAACCCTCTTCTTAATGATCCTGACTAAAGAAGCGCATTGTGGCTCTGCGGTGTCACCGGTGATGCATCTGTTGAAGGAGGCTGTTAATCATTTTTACACATTTATTAATTAGTGCCACAAACGCCAGGTAATGATAAATGTAGTCGCTAATGTGCAGCTATGGGAATCATCAGTATGTATTTTCTGAGGTGGCTTTGGAATAAACTGTACAGAGAATGTTTTTAAAATAAAGGCAAAATAAATTTGTGTTCAATGTTTGATTTTACTGAATTGTAATGAGTTTACGGTTCCAACAATAAACATCTGCACTTGTTTGCTTCTATAAAACAGAAAGTGGAGAAAATATTAGTTTCTAGACTTTCTAGTCCAGGTTCAAGCAAGGGCTTGGCAATATCAGTATTATATTTCGAGATATTTTCTGGCCAACATAAAAATGTCGCCATATTGGAAATATTAAGATAATTTAATCTTGTGTAAATGGAGCTCATGAAACTGATGAAAACATCAGTTACACAGAATAGAGATCGACTGATAAGTGTTTTTCTTTGGCTGATCTAATATTTTAAAATATTGTCAGCCGAAATCAATATCAATGGCCCATTTTAATGACCGATTTTCTTAGTTTTTAAAGCAAAGCTAGCGTGAGATAGTATAACCAAAAAAACACGTCAGCCTAAACCGTTTTTCACTATGAAACATGTGCGTCTCTTTCACACAATGTAATGAGTCTCGTATTTTGTCCCAAAAAACTATTTTATGGTGTCATGAAAGACATTCATATTGTTCATATTGACGAACAAACAAGCATTTATTAAAGCTTGTTCTGCAGCCAAACTCATAGAACAAGAACTTATTGTTTCTCTCCAAACCAACTCAAAGCTTAGCTGATCACTGTGAGTGTGACTTTCCCACAGAGAAAGCCCAAACAACTGCCTGATCAGATATCTAAATATTGTAACCAAAATATTGGCCTGCCTTCATATCGGTCTAGCTCTAACATAGAATAACATGGCAAGGAAACTTGTAAAAATTAAATTGTAAACTTGAAATTGTAAAATTGTGGTGTTATTAATAAAAATTTAGGTTTTATTTTTTTATTATACAAGTCTCATTTAAGTCAGTAAAAGGTGTCGCCATTATTCACCTTCTACTTTTAATGTGTAGGTCAGTGGCTTAGAAATATTGATTTCATTTCAAAGATGTCATTTCAGAGATATCGAAATATATTTTGTAAATATTTTGTTTGTTTGTTTTTTTCATTTGATTTACTTAGATGTGGATCATTTATCTGCACTTGTGTTTTAATAATAAATGGATGAAGTCAAGGGTTCCCAAAACTATTCCGCAGTGGTCTTTATATCTGCGTTTTGTTTTTTTGTTCATTGTCTGTCACGAAGTCCTTGTGCTTTGAGAAAACATCGACCCGCTTAACCTAATTAACAACAAATTCATGTAAAAAGATGGTTATAAAAATGTACAAAAGGGGTTACTGGTTCTAACCCTGTCGACTGGTCTCTAGATATGAAAGTTGTGACTGTCCTGGTCCCTAGAAGAAAAAAAAAAACATTGGGGATTGCTGGACTAATTATTAAACAGAATCGTACTTGCAATAATGAGAATTTGCTTTACCAATGTTGGCGGTTTGGCCCTCATTGTCTTGATTCAAATATGTCCCTAGGGGGAGAATAATTGCCCACCCCTGGTATATAATAGTGACTATACTGACAGTCTTGTCTTTGTGTTTTATAGGCACCATGAGGCCAGTGCAGAGGAACTTCTACGAGCCCTCATCAGCTCCAGGGAAAGGTGTAGTCTGGGAATGGGAGAACGATAACGGTTCATGGACGCCGTACGACATGGAGATCTGCGTCACCATCCAAAACGCCTACGAGAAGCAGCACCCCTGGCTGGACCTCACCTCTCTGGGCTTCTGCTACCTCATCGACTTCAACAGCATGGCTCAGACCAACCGCCAAAGCCAGCGCAAACGCCGCCTTCGCAGACGCATGGATTTGGCATACCCTCTCATCATGGGATCTATACCTAAATCTCAATCCTGGCCCGTGGGTGCGAGCTCCGGTCAGCCCTGTTCATGTCAGCAGTGTATTCTAGTCAACAGTACACGAGCAGCCTCTAATGCCATCCTCGCTTCTCAAAGACGGAAATTGTACGGGCAAGGAGGGAACGCCGGCGCTACGGGGACGCTAACAACGGTGCGGCAAAGCAACACATTCGCTGGAACTTCTCTCTGGTCGCCAGCATCCAACTC
The DNA here is from genome assembly GCA_038363315.1 of Mugilogobius chulae. Classification (NCBI taxonomy): domain Eukaryota; kingdom Metazoa; phylum Chordata; class Actinopteri; order Gobiiformes; family Gobiidae; genus Mugilogobius; species Mugilogobius chulae. The sequence goes on from CM076397.1 coordinate 28,204,803, forward strand.
CTCAGGCACAAATGACAATAACATTAGTGTAGGAGGAGGACAAGCCAAAGCTGAGCAGGTGCAAGTGCCGCTGTCCAAAGCCAACTTCCCCTGCTCCCCCGTGATGCCCTCGCTGTCCTCACATGGCCACCACGCACTCACCATCAACGGGCAGAACAACCTGAACCGGCCCGGCACCCAGCGGATTTCCATGGGAACTGCCAGAGGCGCCATCCCACCCGGGTAAGGATAATATCCTGTTATAAAGCAGTTTAGTGTGCCAGTGCAATAGGTTACACTGAAGGCGTTAGATTCATTTCTGATGGATCTAACACCTTCTCTTGAGAATCAGTTACGGCTGTGCAACTAATCAGACTTCAATTTCAATTATGATTATTGCTGTAATTGCTTAATTGTGATTATCAACCTTGACTCATAAATGTGTTCATTCATATAGATCAATGAATTAGAAAAGTCATTCCCAATCGTAGACACTTGCTGAAATTGAGTCAATCATACTAGTTGTTAGCTTGACTATATTTTCATTACTTATGCCAGAAACGGCAAAACATGTTATCTATCAATAAACTTTAGATCACCTATTACATGAGATAAAATAAAGTGTGTTAAGAAGGTGTATTAACATTTACATTTTTGATCAAATCACTACTTTCTACACTCATAAAAAACATTCAAGTTAACTCTAAAGTCTGTGACCTCAAAGTATCTCTGCTCTCAGCTGTTAACGTTAAGCTTATATTTAACTTAAAATACGGTGAGTACATTTAAAAAGTTAATGATACACATTCTACATTCTCTTTAAGCAAATAATCTTCTGATTTTGAATCATTGTGATTTCAATTATGATTTAAGCAATCGGGATTATTTTCATCATAATTGAGCAGCCCTCAGTCAAATACAGTGTGCTTTTACTGCTCCTCTGTGAAGTTTAATCCTTAGTTGAAGCTGGCAGAAAAATTTTAATTATTAAAAGCACCATACCCATTTTTTTGTCTTTTTTTTTTATTTTTTTTAAAGAAAATATTGTAAAATCGTTTACCCACATGCAGCTTTATGTCCTGATGATTGTGATTGACTGGCAGTCCGTGGGTGAAATGATGAGATCAGTGAAATGTGTGGTTTGTTTGTGTCAAAACAAACAGTGGTTTTCAAGTAAAAAAATTAGAACACTGAAACATAGCGGACTTTCATAGAATCAATAAGCAAAGCACTAAGTGCTCTCTAAATGATCGATGACCATTAAGATTGTCACTTCCCCTTTGTGTTGCTGACATTAACCTGATTGTACAGCTCTATTTGACTGACATTAGTGAAAGGTTTTGTTTGTTTTTGGCAGACTGAAGATGCTTATGTATGTTTGTAGCATTAATAGATTTGTCTTCAGTATTCATCAAATATTGTGTTGTTCCAAGCATCTTTATGTTTTGAGAGTAATAGCTTTTAGAAAAATTCAAGACTCAAAAGCAGTCTCAATCAGTGACACTTTCAGCGTTTTTGTAATTGCTTCTGTAAATTTCTAAGTCCATAACTGCACACAGCTTTTTTTCTTTTGTGTTGATATTTCAGAGGACTAGTTTGTCCCGGGTTTGTGTGAGCGTGCTATGGTTACTGCTATAATGAGCTTACGTTGGCCCCAATAGGCATGAAATACTGCAGCTCCACTGGATCATTCACACGGCTTCTGCTTTGAACTAATTTGTTGCTTTCACACTGTGTGCTTTTGCTGCTGTGTCATGGGATGTGCAAAAGTCTCACATGTACCGTGTGGGCTGCATATTTGTTTCATGATGTGTGCATGGTCACTGGGAAGGTTGCTCTGTTGTAGCTGTGGAAACCATTTACCACAGAGGCGCTGCTCCACCGGGGAAGGATGAATAATGGATCAAGGAAAAATGGGAGCTTCAGCGGAGCAGTCTGACCTCACAGCAATTCACCGAAAAGAACCAAGTTTAAAAAAAATGAGTACAGCCTTCATAACCAATGCTCCAGTATCTATTCTGCTGTCTTTACAAAAATAAACCTCTACTGATCCAATTTGATTTAGTGCTGTCGCTCATGGGGGCAGACACACTTAATGCATGTTTGAATAATAGTCCTTCACAAAGACTTGCATTTGCTGTGGCCCATTTCTGATCGGCTCATTGTGGATAGATTTGCCCTGGTTTTGCTTTCTGAGATTTTCTGAGGCCATGTGCAGCCAGCAACCCCCAACCCATAACCTCAATCTACAGGGAGAACTGGGGAACATTCTTTTTAAACACATTTCCACACACAATCATCTTTAGCTTGCAGTGGGTGTTTTTGCCCTTGGTCGGAGGAGTTGTAACTAATATTTGGCGTCTTTATTTTCTCCAACACACTTATGCCGTCACCCGGTTAGCATATCTTTCCCAAAGCCATACATTTACCCAAATAAATACAACCTAATCCTCACCCTAACCATACCCAGATTTATAAGTAATGATTATAAAATATAAGCATTTCCAAACAAACACCAGTGCAAAGTGATGCCATGTTGCATAATTGGGTTGGGAAACAATGTTGCTAATTTTTAAATCGGGAAGGAATCATTTGCCTGATCCCCATAAGTAACTTGGTACCTTGTTTGCATTCGTGTGCCTTTTACCTTTGAAAGATGTTATTTTGATTCCAGAAGACACCTGGATTAAAAGTTGGACTCTTAAATATTCTGTGATTTGGCATGTTAGAGACTTTTGTTAAAATTCATTAATCTTATGATTTAGCATTAGTCACATGGTTAAGTTAAGTTAGTAAGTTAAGTGGGAAATGTCTGACCTTTTTGTTCCCTGGAACACAACATTAAATGCAAAATAAAGTCAGTGGTTTCATTTTAAACCCATCGGCTACTTGTACAACATATGTGTACAAAACAAACTTTAATCTACAACATACAATTTACAATTTTTATTATATAGAATTACATTTTTTTTACAATTTAATTGTTTGGGCTGCATTCCTTCCAAAATGATTGTTACTGCAAGACTTGTTTTCCCAATTCACCTAAAAACCAGTTTGGTCAACAGGGCTGCGCAATATATAATTGCAATTTATCTGACCAGTATTGCAATTTATTAGAAAATATAAAATACATTTTATATAAACTGTTTTAAAACATTTGTACAAACCTAATTCACAGGACAGTTTTTATGCTATCAAATTTTTTGGATGGAAATGATGATACTTCAAGAATTGCAGTCTTTGTGATTTAATAATAGAATCCCTAGAAACTGTGATTTAGATTTAATTTTTTATTGGTCAATATGTTGCAGAAAAAACATAATAATTTTCAGTTATGCACTTTCTGGGTTGAACAGAAGTTAAATACGCAGGTGCAGTGGTTGAAGTGTGAGAGCATTTAGCAGCCAAGAGGAAGAGGCCGGTCACAGCGTAGGTTCCCAGGCGGGTGGCTCGACGTACAGGATGATTGTGGTTAGCACACACGCACCCTGCGGGACTGAAGCTAACACACACACAACCATACAGACTCGGATGTAACATGCACAGCCCCACAAACGGTGCAAGAGCCAGATAACAGAAGAACCCACACACCACTTCAAACTTCAGATCTGCTTTTCACACGCCCACGTCGAAATACTCTCACAGTTAGGCACAGGGAATGTGTCGGCCATGCTATTGTTTGTTTACATTCGCATAAGATGGCTTCACTGATCAAGCTTCGTGTTATGTTATAGAAGAATCCCATTTCAAAGAGCGCAAAGGCTAAAGCTTATTTATTGATTTTCTGGTGGGGAAGAACAATTGGATTTGGTGCTTAATGGTTGAGGTTGTGTTCTGCCTATTAAATCATTTTTATGTTGCCAGGTGGAAATTAAGATTGGCTAAATCTGCTGCTTTGAGTCAATACATGTTGTCATTCTTCTACATAGAGCCACTGTTAGCTCTGACCTTTGTTAAGTCAGCGTAGTACAATCATTTTCTGCCAATTTTTGGATGTTTTATTTGTATATTGAATATTTTCTGTTCACATAACATCACAACAATATATGGCAGCTTAAGGTATATTGTTTTAAGTTTAGGTCTTAGTGCGTTTAGTCATTGTTAGAAGCCGCCAGATTTTAAATGTATGAAATTGCCTCTTGGATATTTCATGTCCATTGCCCAATAAGGCTGCTGCGTCGATATTCTTCACTGTGATGATGCCATGACACAGGATGGAGAGCAAGAGACAGTTTTTATTATTAATAACATTGTACTTTGCCATGAAATTTCTAAAATGGCTTCACACATTTTCATTCTAGTGATTTGCATTGATGTTTGGACTCATCTAATCTATACTATTGTCCCTGCTTACATCTGTTCTGGTCCCAAACGATCAGACTTATAGCTCTGTAGAACCTGCTTCAAATTGATCCTGTCAAATTTCACTTGATTGTTTCTCATGCTTGTACTAACCACTTCCTCTCTTTCTATGTGCTAATGCAGTAGCTAGAGTTACATTTTAGGTGACTGTTTCAGCAGTGAGCACATCTTTGCTTTGCTCAGTATGAGAAATATTTTCCTGTGCTCTCCCAAAAAATTAATAATGAAAATTAAAGCAAGCTAGCAATATGAGCGCCATGGCATCATAGCAAGAAGGTCCTGGGTTCGACTCCCGGGCAGGCCGAGCCTTTCTATGTGGAATTTGCATGTTCTTCTAGTGTCTGTGTATGTTTTCTCCAGGTGCTCCGGTTTATTCCTACAACTAAAAACATGTCCAATGTGCCTCCCCACTCCAGGACTACAGATGCAAATTAGCTGTAAATCTAGAATCTGTTACAAGCCTCTCTGCCATTGTGCTTAATGTAATTGTACATTGTCCTTAATGAACATTACCTTTTACCTTCTCTCATCCCTGTTCCACACTTGTCATGTTAGAGAATTCTACAGGTAAAAAAGCAATAGCTTAAAGTGTGTATGACAGGTTAGACCACATTTGTAGTAAAACAGAGTGAACACGATTATGATTAAGATTTCATATGAACATCTAGCTTGTTTTTTTTACCCCAATTTGGCTGTTTTGGTGAGGTTCATCATCATCTCTTGTCCAGTAATTATGACTGTAACATCTATGTTGCTAGGTAACATCCACAAATGTTATCTAGCTATCGCATTGTGAAAATCTGGGCCAAAATAAACATAAATAACACAAGATTGACAATGTGACAAATTCTTAAAACTTTATGTTAAATGATTGTTTAAACTCCAAGGAAGCTGTGTCAGATTTGTGTCTTTGCATTTTGGCTCTTTTTGACGACACATGTGGAGGGATTCTGGTTTAGAACTTACCTTAATTCCTGTAATTTTCTACTTGTAGTTGTCAGTTTCTTCATAATTTGCAACTTAGCTGTTGAAAGCTGTTGAAACTCTGATAAATATTTATCACAAAGACTATCACACCAAACTAAGTCAAAATTTGAAATTATAATCTGTCCTATGGGCTTTAAAAGGGCATTTGTCCCTATAAATATTACTATTACAATGGTGGAGACAAACGCATTTTACTAGAGTAGTGTTTCTCAGTGTGGTACTTGGGCTTCCTCTGATGGTATAACATTTAAAAGTAAAGTCTATGATAAATGCAGCTCTTTGTGAAAAATTGAGATCACGGAGTACTGTCTGAATTGTCTGAATATTATAGAATTTTAGTTCTAATCAAGAACCAAATGCTGCTCTCTGATTGGCTGTGCTTTTTTTGTTTGTAAAAAGAAGTTTAAGCTGTAATTGCAACCAAAATCAATACTGTTGATAGGAACCACGTGTCAAAGAATTTATGAGAAAAGTTGACACATTTAAGCCTAAATTGTGTTTGCAGTTTGCCGCTACCGAGCCTTTAAGTTTTATTTTAGATCAGTTTAGTCTCTTTTTGAAGCATATTTAACAGAAGTTTATTGAACTATATTTAATTATTATAGATAAATACAAAAATATAGATGTTTTTGTTAGCCCCAAGACTTGCAAAAACAACAACATATTATTGATTTTTCACAAATTTGACATGTTTTATATACTGTATATATTTGTACTATAAGTTGCAATACTTAAAATGTCCCTGTTGAATGAATAAACGTTTTCTTCTCTCAGTAGTAATGGGGGCATTTGTTGGGGCATTTCTGCTGGTAGTACAGTGTTTGTGTTTCTGTGGGCAGGACCGGCCTCCCACTTCTCACATCAATATGTAATTAAACACTTTCAATGGGCTCTCCCTTCATCCTCCCTCCGTCTTTATGCTGCATAATCAACACATGATTACATATTAGTTTGGCATCAGCATTTTTTTTTTATGTTCCAGAAACTCAATTTGGGAGTGATTAGGTTGAGGAAGACTGGGGAATAGCAGGAAATTAGTCTTAATTTAATCAGTGTTGTGTTTATGAACTAAATACATTGAGTTTACTACAGCGCAGTATAAAACCCATACATCTATAATATGACGGGTAAACCTCTAAATGGGAGTACTTATTCAAAGTTTAATGTTGCAAAAACACTTCTATGTCATTAGCATCAGCAATTGATTTCAATATATTCGTCACAATGTGATTTTATGTTCCAGATTATGCACAAGATATTAATTTTATTTTATTTTTTTATGTTTTGCCCATGCTAGAGCTGTATTATTTTAGTTGTTTAATCGATTAATCAGCTGATGCTTTCCTAGGCCTATAGTTCCTCTTGAATCCAGAGGAACCCCTATTCGTTGTCGTGTAAAGGAAGCCATCTGACATAGAAACGTCTAGGATTTGTGAAAACTCATTGTCATATAAACATCTTTTTGAGTTGACTAATTCATTTTAGACAAAAAAGTTTTACACAGAAAAGTAAATAGATGTTGTATATAGTCCATTAGATCTTTGTTTCCTCTCCTTTAGGGCTGCAACTAACAATTCAAAAGGAAATTAAAACAAAATTGTCACTTCACTTAGAATTACAATAAATAAAACTAGCTTGTTCTCTAAACTTAGCATAAGAAAGTCAAACTATGCCTAAAACAAAATACATTGTAGTTATTTCAGGTACTTTTTTACATTAGCTTATTAAAGTCTGAATTTTGTCTTGAGTAGCACCTTTTAAGAATATTCTGACAGTGTAGAAACTATTTTTTAAGTCACAAAAAACAATAAATAAACACAATTTCAATGCATGTTTTGAAACCAAAATAAAACCAGTTAACAATTATTTGATTATTAAATTAGTTGATGATATTAAATAAGCCCTACTATCCTTGTGAGCTTCTGTTCCCTGATCTGTTATTTACTGGTTTGTTGTTAGTCCTCTATAATGTAAGTAGTATGACTTGGAATAAGATGACTTGTCAGGACACTACAACAAGCAGAAAGCAACATTTTAATACAAGTGTACTGGTTTGCTGTTGTGTAGCAGCATTGTTGTTCTTTTTTCATCTCTTGTGCTGGTTCTGAGTGTTTCTGTGCTTTGTGTGTAGCCGTTTCATCAACCTTGCATATTTATTATGCAATGGCGTTGAGCTGATACAGATATATCCGCTGGTCATAACCAGTGTAAAGATGAAAAGGCATTTCTAATTAGTTTCCTTCCACATACTCAGAAGATCCTCTGTGCCTTTGTAAATGGGGTTAATTTTATGCTACTCTGCTATAAAAGTCTCACACTATTAAATGTCTTGTTTTTGGAAAAAAAAAAAAAGTTAACTTGATGCCCCTATTTTTAAATGCCAGATTAGAACTCTTGGTTGGTTTTGTTATGATTTTTTTTTTTCTCAGAAATTTTATATAGAGGTTATGTAGGTGACATCACAACATTCTAAATGTGAAGTCTGAATGGTAAGAAATGCAGAGAGTCAATGAGAACTTGTTCTCCTGTAAGGGTTCAAAATGGAGAAGAGAAGCTTTATGTGAGAAAAAAAATCAACCCACAACAACTCTGTTGAACAATGGGTTGTAACTGACATGTAAAAGCAAAAAAAAAATCTGGTAATCAGTGGCAGAAAAGCAGATAAACAGAAAGACTTGAGCTTCTCTCACATTTATCACAGACTCTGAACCTTTTTCTTCTTAGAGATGTTGAGTCTTTTTGATGAGGATATAAAGTGTAGTTCTGCCGTTAAAATGTTAGCTACACTGTTACCATGACAACAGAAAATTAAAATTATTGTTATTATTGGGTGAAAATTTGTCCAAAAAAAGTAAATTTTTACCATTGAATTGCCGACAAGCTTGCCTCAATCAGAATGTTTAGGAGCGTTTTTCAAAATAAAATGTCAGTGCATAACCTCTATGTGTCATCACTCTTTTTTTTCTTTTATCTGTCACAGACCATGTTTTCTGACTGCAAGTTTAAAATCATCCACTCTAATCTTTACTTGAATGGAAGCAGAGCCCTTTATCGTCCGTAAAACTGAATTCATTTTGTGTAAGAGCTGTTTTTTATTTGCCTTTTATTGCGGGCCATGCACAGAGCAGGTGATCTTCTCTTGTACTCGGACCATTGGTGTGCGAAACGGCTCACATTTACTCCCGGCGCAGAGATGAGATTGGACAGCCTCGCTCGGGTCTCGCATCCTTTTTGTTATTGCGCTCTGGCACAGCAACAGAGCTCTGCTAATATCAAAGCACTCTCCTGATGCAGATTTGTGAAACACTTCAGGCAAATGACCTCAGCCACCGCACAGTTCAGCATCTCATATTTATGCTCTGGTTATTAACATGGGTTAGCAGGAGCTTTCTGATTCCAAATAGTCAATAACACTGAATTTGCTGAGACTTGAGAATGAAAACGACAATAAGCCTTTCTGCTGTTTATTATTGATATTATATTTTGCCAATATTGAATATACTGTTTCTGTAATTTTTAGGGTTGGGACTTTTCAATTTGGTTTTAAAATAAGAACATGCTTTTATCTAGGTAATACGCACATCTATACGGTGAGCTGTATCGGGACAATGAAACTCATAAACTTTACACTTCTGAACCTGGACTGCTCCTTTAAGGCTGAAACCATTGAGCTGAAAAATGACTTAATCATAGGGCACTTGTCTGCAACATTAAAAACAGTGTGAAAATACAATTCATCTGGATTTTGTTAAACTACATAATCAAATTACATTCTAAACACTGATTTGAAGTAGTCCTGCACGCAAAAACAGGTAGTCTACAGTAATTTTCTATCGTTTTTTCTACATTTTCTATGTATTGGGATACACATCTTATTGGAAGGCTTTTGGCAATACCCAGCCCTATCAAATGATAACCTTCCATGTTTAAGTTACTGTTACTGCTGCTTGAATAATCAGTTTGTGATAGATATAGTTTTGACAAACCAGTAGGTTTGATTGTTGCTTGTCCTTGCACGGCCTTGTAACATTTGTACTAACAGTCACTCAGCTCCACTGTCTCTTTAGTCTGTTTATCCAACTGCAGCATCTAATCATATTCTCAATATATTAGTAAATATTGCACTACTCTATCATTGTATAACACGAGAATCCAGTAACTGCAGGTCACATGTGCTTTTGTAGCTTTCCAAACGACATTAATTTTTTACATTAAAATGTTAAACTGGCAGCATGAGTGGTGATCAGCGTCGTCATTACTCAGGTCGGAATGGCAGGAAAGCAGCTTCTAAACACCTCTTGTGTTACATGTCTGTGTGTTGAGTGAGCTTCACCCTCCCCGAACGTCAGCCTGAATCAGTTTTAGCTGCTCCGCTTTGTCCATGACTCAGACTGTCTCGTCCCATCGCGGATGTCTGCGTCTCCACAGCCAAGCACATGTGACATTTTATCTTCACTGTTTTATATCACAACATGCTCCTCTCTCTTCGCTTTAATGGAAATCTTGACCCAAGACCTTTGTGCTGTTTACAAGGTGTGAAGAATGCATTAGCTCCCTGGAGATTAACGCTTTTGATATTTGCTAATGGAAGACCTGTGTTTGTTTTTTTCTTCCTAGTGTTCCTGCTCTCCCGGTGAAGAACCTCACTGGATCTGGCCCAGTACATCCAGCACTCGCAGGTAGTTTGTTTTGCAGCATCCCAACAATATTGTGACAAGGCATGAGCTGCTATGGGTCAAATGACAATGTAAGCAAATCAAGTCGGATCAAAATGGCAAAAAGACAAACGCACATATAATATTTCAAGTATTTTTTGCATAGAATTTGTTTTTTATTATGTTTAAGAGTGATAATGCAAGTGATGTTAAAGTTATTCATAAAGTAAATACAAAACTCTAAAGTTTGGCATTGATTGCATGGCATGGGTACATTTTTTAGGATTTGCAGTGTTTGCCTTGAAAATCCAGATGTTTTTCTAACATCGTCATGTCATGATTGATAGATGAATTGGCCAATCAAGAACATAATGCATCGTCTATCACACATAAGGCCTAACTAAATCCAGCCCACAACCATCTCCAAACATAAGAAATTATATTTTTTTGTTTATTACTTTTTTAAATGTAGGTTAGCACTACTTAAGACCTGGTAAGTGGTTTATTTTGTTTTAAACCTGGTCTGGTCCTGGTTAGACCTGGTTATATTTCTGGATTTATCTTTAAGACCAGGTCAGTGTCTAATCTTGCCCACATTTAGGTTTTTTTTTTTCTGTAAGCAAATGAATGTGAGTACATGTTGGTAAAATCTTTTGCATTTCATTTACCACAAAGTCTAAGGCTATTTACAGAGCTAAAACCTAATAAAAATGTAAATCTAATATATATTTTGTAGTTAAGGAATGGGTATCGATAAGATTTTATCAATATCAGTGGTAGTGTCAATTCCTCTATCGATACGATTCCTTATTGATACCTTAATTAATGTGGCTTTTGTATCTAGCTAGAAAAACTGTATTTTACTCATTTTATTAACAAATGTGAACTATTTTGATTTTTATGAATTAAATATTGACTTAGTGTAGAACAAAAATAACATTTCAGGCTTAATTTCAGCTGAGGTACATGAATACATTTTTCTGCTCCACACTTTTGTCTCACAAACATTCACACAATGGGGGCTTGTGTCCGCTGTCACAGCACTAGTGTGCGTGCAATCCGCTTTTCTATTTGCCCTGTGCGTAAATGCGCTTGTAACCACACAGTCACAGCACAGATGCAGCGTGGGCTTTACCAGCGTCTAAACTTGTGCTTATAATGAAACAGAAGTAAATAGTGCATCAAAGTTGACGCAGCATTTAAAGTTACAGTGGCCCAAAGCGGCATCGATAAGAGGAATCATAGGCAAAGAGATGATTCAATGGATTGCTAAAAGTAGAACCGTTTCTCAAGTGGAACCGGTTGTCGATTCCCATCCCTATGCTTAACACGGAGGCTCGAATTACATCTCCGGCCCAGAACACAAAGCTCGCTAAAAAATCTGTCCCTCAAGAAAATAGCTGAAAAGCCCTGGTCTAATTACCACCATGACAGCTTATGAGAAAAAAACAACAACAACAGTATATATATTGTATCACGAGAGAGTGAAAAAACATCTGAGCAAAGCCAAAAACTATTTCAGTTTGAGATGAGTGAAGATGGATTTGTTTTAAATGCGACCAATGAGCTCCTTTGTTTCATGTGCGTCCTACAGATAAACTAATTTGATTGCACGTTACGTTGGAGAGTAAATTTGGGATGCAGCTGGTGGAGGTTGCCAGACCCACTCTTTGAAAAGTATTGCAGAAGTATGGCCTCATGCGATATCCTAGTGTAGCTTTTTGACCCATACCTGCCTCATGTCTTGCAGTTGCTTTGATGAGCATGTTGTATTTATTGCTCTCTCCACTCTCCTGTGTGTTGTTCGTTTGTTGGTGTGATGTGGCTGCTGCTGTTCACATGCGTCAGGTATGACAGGTATCCTGATGTGCGCTGCAGGTTTACCCGTTTGTCTGACGAGAGCCCCCAAACCCATTCTGCACCCGCCCCCCATCAACAAGAGCGACCTAAAGCCCGTCCCGGGGATCAACGGCATGCGGCGCAAAACCAAGAAGAAGCATCTGAGGAGAGGTAAGAAGAAGGACAGAGGAGGCAATGGAGCGCAAACGCACACACTCTGTATTTTTAGAGTGTAAAGTGAAAAGATGTGAAATTTACTGGGGCGAAGAATGGGCCGAGTACAGACAGTTGGCAGAGGTTGTCCTCCAACAAAATAACTTTTTTCTTTTTTGATTGTTTGAGAATCAGGTAATAAAAAAAGATCAATATTTAAGATTCTAATAAGTTATCTAATGTCCTTGGTTTGGCAATGTTTACAAACGTATATTTTTATTCTTCTTTGGGTTAGTTATGATATAAAACTTAACTAAGCTTAAACTGAACAAGCTAAACAAATTTTCGCCTATTAATGTCTGAGGTTTAGGTCTTGTCCATACAAAGCAAAGCTCAGGCGTTTCAGAATAAATATTTGAAGCAGGACACTGAAAACGAATACTTCTGAAACCAGGTTCCAGAGTGAAAAGACTTCAAAACTCCAGTTTAGCATCTCCGCAGTTACACTGAATCTGCAACATCTCTGTCCCAGAGTCACGTCTCATCTGCAGAATGTATTGACCTTTTAAAAATCCACTACAATCTCCACTAAATCCATTTAGAAGTTTTGTCGAAATATTCCAAAAACATCTGAAACATACAGTAAATCCACTTTCTGTGTCTCTTCTGTAAGTTTTAGATCCAAGTTGTTCATTCAGAATGTTTGCTAAGTTTAAAAGAATTCTCTGTTAAGTTTCTGTTCACATTCAGCAACTTTTCTGCGAGTGTTCAGTGTCAAGTCTTCCTCTAGTTTTGTGACTTTCTGTGTCAGTGTCACAGCGCCACACTCTGGTCAGTTACAGGTATCACACCGGCTTCAGGCTGGTTTACTGATTCATGTGGACACTCACAAATTCTGATATAGCTATGCAACATAGCTATCTTGATAGTTTATGAGATTCGTTATCAAAATTTTCATTGTTTTGTCTTCGTGTGGACAAAGCCTTAGTCTCATGGTACATGGAGGGTCCAATATGATGTACTTGGAGTGAAATGTCTGGAAAGAAGTTTTTTCAAAGAGTCCAGTAAATGTGTCTATTGTAGAATAGTTCATGTAGTCACAATTACATTTTTAATCGTGTCCATTTACTGTGAATACTGTAATAGCTATAGATTTCAGACTCCCATAAAAAGTAAGTGGTGTTTCTCCTTAGTCTGATTGATGGGGGCATTTGCAGCACAGTAATTAACAGGGGATAGTTGTACCAGTGTCTCCGAGTAGATGTAGAGTGCAGCTGGACATCCGTCTGTTTAAATAAGTGCTGGTCAGTGCGAGTCGTCGAAATGCTGGACCTCCCCTGGGAACCTTTGTCCTAATTGATCGCTGAGGCTCTACGGTTTATTTGCCTGGACAAAGCTGTCTTTAGTGGTCTGTCGTTTTTTGCACTGCTAAGCAAATGGATGTATTATGTATGGGCGATGCACCAATAACATTAAATTATTACTTTATTAAAATGTATACCCACAACAGAGCAACTATTGTCATTGCACGTTGTGATTAAGGTCCGCCAAACAAAAAATATATTCACTATATTCAGAGTTCACTGATTTTATTCTTTTAGCTAACATCGACTAGGACAGGATAGATCTGACAGGTTCGAAGATAAAGTTGATTTCGATTGAAAACAGACGTAAATGAAAATTTGTAGCATATTTTTTGTTGCATATTTCTTTAGCTTAGAACTTCAACTAACGATTCTTTTTAGTCGATTAGATTGGCAATTATTCTTTTGATGAATTGATTTGTTGTTAAAAACGCAAAAACTACTTGAATACAAGATTTTTGACAAATTTGAGCTGAAGTAACGTCATTGAGGACGACAGTATTGTTACTTGTTGAAAATCTCAGTCTATTGTATACAAACTTGATATTAAAGAGCATTTTTAAATTTCATTGCGGTATCACATAATAATTGGCGGCAAGAATCAAGACTATCAAAAATCAAAAAACACAACTTTCATGTAATTTCTGTTCAATCTGAAGCTTTTTTCGCAACTCATGGCATGTTTAGAATCTAAAGAAAGACCCGTAATGATTATTCAATTACTGAATTAGTTGGTGATTATTTCCATAATCTTAGGCATTAATCTGTTAACTTGTTGCAGCCCTACTTTAGATGTTTTTATAAGCTCAGCCTTGATAATAAAGCAAGGAAAGGAAATATGCCTGCTCAGTATTTCCCAACATCCTATAATCATTACGTTTTCTTTGTAGGGCCACGTTTGAAACAGCAATTTTTCTGCTAAATTACAAAAACAGCGTCTGCCTGACTGGTGATGTGGTATTCTCCTGTGCAGTGAACTAGACTCTGACTAATTTAAAAGGTCAGTGTTGTGATCTGACTAATGAAGAGATCAAGTAGTACTGGCAGTTCACACATGACTCTCTTGTCTTTCTCTCCTTTACACCTGACAATTTTCTGCCTCTGTCCTCCTCCCTCCGCTGCGTTTGCCCAAATGAACAAACAAAAGGGTAATGGAGGTGGCGTGTAAGCGTATCAGCAGTGTGAGCCAGGGGTGCTCTCAGCTCTGCTCACTGCTGCACTGGGGATTAACATGGAGTGCTTTGGATGTGTCAGTGTGAAGGTGACCTCTGGAAGTGACAGAAATCTATACTGTGTTTGTGTACAAGAAGAGATATAGTTGCTTCCTTGCCAAAACAACTGGATGGAAACTTATTTATCAAAATGTATTTTAAAACACAAGCAAATTCATACACTAGCCTTTCGAGTTAATGCAAGAAGCTCCGAAAGTGGTTAGACTAACTATTTCTCAATGTGGGACAAATAATGGTTATCTTATTTTGTGTGCAAGAATGTCAATATTATTAGTTCAGTCAAAAACATGATTATTGAAAAAGTATTGCATAAAGTGTAAAAAATAAATGCAATTCATGTGAATATAATTCACATTATTATTTGGTTGTTTGTGTCTCATTAAACCTGGGGTACCTGACATTCTTTGTGCAACAAAGTTTTTGTAAATATACCACTTGGTGACAAAATCCAATGTTCTGTTTCAATCAATTGCAATGGTTGACAGTAAATGGGCCCAATTTGCTATCTGTAAAAAGACGTTCTCAAGCCATAATGAAAAAAATGAATTCATGTCGACATTTACTTTGTGATGAAGATTTGTGAGAGCTAGGAAGTTTAAATACCTACTTCCTGTGTGGAATGAAATTACTATAATATGACTTTAGGAAAATAAATAAATAAAAATATTTTACTGTTGTTCAGTAGCATTCTCCGTAAATGTGAATAAATGTTTTTTTTTTTTTATAGTAAGCATAAAATTGTATGTTGTATGCACACCTTGTTTGTATGTGTTGTTTAGGTGATATTGTTATCGAATGGATTTATCTGAAAAGATTGACCAATATGTTTTAGTGTTAATGGAAAGTTCTAATCCAAATATAAGCTGCAGATGTTGGATCAACTTACTGTATGAAAAAACAGGATTTTCTTATCTGACAGACCTTTGCTGTTTGCTCACCTGTTTGACAGTTCAATAAATGTAAAATATTTGAACTCAGCCTGATAAGATTAATCTGTTCTCTTCTTTATGTCTCTGATGTTAATACTTTGTCTCAACTTTGATGCAGGAAAAAATCCAGAAGACGTTGTGAGAAGATACACAGACAAGATTAAAGTTGCACCAGAGGAAGTAAGTGCTCGGTGAAAAATGTGCCTATCGAAGGGACACAGTCTGTCACAGTTTGACGTCCTAACAAAGTGTGAAAGTGTCATAAACGCACACCGTCAGGCCCAATGGCAGCTGAAGTATTTTGGTTGGTTATTCCAGGACTGTACCATCTGTATGGAGAGGCTGTCCATGGCATCGGGATATGAGGGTGTCCTGCAGCACAGAGGCATCAAGCCAGAGCTGGTGGGCAAACTTGGCAAGTGTGGTCACATGTACCATCTGCTGTGCCTGGTGGCTATGTACAACAATGGCAATAAGGTGGGTACCGGCCCGAGAGCCAGACGCTGGTGTGATATCACTGCAAGCAACAGTACTTTGCTCACAAGTTCTGATGCAGCAGATGAGTCCACTTGTAAACTTGTAAAGACTAAACCTTTGAGAAAAAATATTCTTTAAAGTTGGAGTAGCTAACTTTTATACTTGAAAATGAGTAAAATTTGTGTTTTCCAATTAAAAGTATATGATAAATACAGCACTTTGTGAGAAACAAAAGAGAAGAGCACTGTTTGAACTGAATATTGAAGAATTTTTTGTTCTAATCAGGAACCGAACGGCTGAGCTTGGATGATTCTCTTCAGTTCCATTTTTTTCTTTGTAAAAACCAAAATGAATACATGGCAGTTTTAACCACTTGTCGAAGCATTTATGAGAAGACACGGCATCTGCCAGGTCTTCAAAAGTAAAAAAAAAAGTTTGAATTTAAGGCCTTAAATAGTCTGGCCTTAAATAATTGCTGTTGTAGTCTTAAAAATGTTTGCACAGGTCTTAATTGGTTAATGACACAATTTCTGTCAGATTTCTCGATTCATTTCACACAGAAAATCTCAATAAGATAACACAATTGGTGTGTTCCTTTTACTGTTTTTAATTTTTGGTTGATCGAATACAGCAAGCTGCATTGTGAAATACTACAGGTCACGACTCAAGATTGTATGTTTTGTGGTCTGAAAAAGTTTAAAGATTACTTCTCCATTCCTGCAGAAACCCTGGAAGAAGTAGTCAGATTTAAAACCTAAATTGTGCAGAGTGAAATTTAGTTACTTAAAAAAAAAAAAAAAAGTTAGTTGGTACAAATCCATTGACCATATTTAGAAAAATTATAGATACAAGTTTTTGAGTTTGTAAATGTTTTTAGTGTTTTGTTTTTGTAATAATAAGTTGTAACTCTGCCGTCTAGGCTAACAACTAACAAGTTTAGAAACTAACTTTTCCAAAGTGTGTAGGTGATATCCTATATTTAAAGCTTTTTAGATCTTTAATCATAATATGTTTGTGCAAGCTTGTTCAAGGCTTTGGTGTACTCGTCATTTTATTGTGCTGTGTTTTGAACTGGAGAAAATTACTCTTTTCCCCCATCTGCATTTGTGCGTCATTCAGGTCAAGTGTGTGAAACCCAGCAGCAGACAGAATTGGCTGATCGAAGATGGAAGCACATTATTGCATCAGTGACGATTAACAAGCAATTCTTAAGATGTTGACCTGTTTTGTCTTTAACCCAGGATGGCAGTCTTCAATGCCCCACATGTAAAACCATCTACGGGGAAAAAACAGGACACAGCCTCCTGGGAAGATGGAATATCACGTGATTCCCCACTGCCTCCCCGGATACCCCGACTCCAAAAGCATCCGCATTGTCTACGACATTCCTGCTGGCATCCAGGTCAGAGGTGTTCTATTTCTAAATGTCATTAGTCTATTTCTCTAAAACTGCTTTAAATTGGTCCACAAAAAAGACTATTAGAAAAGCTCGGTTAGGGGTTCTATTTTTTTTTCAAGCCAGAACACCCAAAATAACCATCGAACCGACTTGCAACCCTCATAACAGAATAAAATTGGTAAATAGTTAAATTAAAAGTGTAAATACATGTTGAATCCATATAAATAGGATGGATTCAACATGTATAATTGTTGGAATAGTTTATTATGTAATGAACCTAATCTCCCTCCAAAAATCTTGTTTAAAGTTCTTATGACAGGTTTCTACGACTTTTCTATTTTAATTTAATTTAATTTAGTAGATTAACACTAGTAGTAAATATTAATGATAGTTTTGCATGAATCAAGAACAAGTTTGTGAAGAAAGTTTGGAAATATTTGAAAAAGCTGGAAGTAGAAGAGATTTTTAAACTGATGACATCACAATAGGAAAATAAAGTCATTTTCAATCTACCCACAATTAACATATTTTAATGACCCTATAATTATAAAATTTACCAAATGAGCATGTTTTGTTATTTTTATGTCTCAAGAAGTTAAAACCTGTTGCATGAGAAGAGTTTTGGCCCAATTCATTACAAGGTCGCTAAGCAACCTAGTGTGATGTCATAATTTCTGAACAGGAAGGAATTTTGTAATCTGAATTGCTAAACTGGGTTTAACTTTGCAAAACGTTTATTTAAATCTTAAATATAATGGTTTTAACTTGTTTTAGTGAAATGAGTAGTTCAACTTGTCATAGACAGTTTAAATTAAAAAATACATTAAAAATTGTGTCTTAATGTTAAAATTGTATCATACAATCATCTCGCGAACCCCACTTTGGGAACCACTGAACTAGGCTAAGCAACAAGTGTTAGTGTTTTTCTAGTAAATATGGCTTCTCTTCTATTTTATTGATATATTTTTACAATATATTTTATATTTTTGCAAACAACTGATCTACAAATGTCATAGTTTAGTACTAAATACATGGGGGAAAATACAATTTCCTTCAGCTCTGATCTGAAGTGTAAAAAGCTAATGTTTCTACAATTTGAACAAGTAATAAACAAGAGCAGGTCAGACAGTAATATGGAAAAAAGCCTAACTAATGTTTAAAAAACTTCAGTAAAATGATGAAGCGTGTCATTGGTTTCTACAATCAGACAAATTGAGCGGGTCTGTCATAAATCCCGGCCGTAGAAACATACATTTGATAAATTATGAGATGAATGCAGATTTATGGCTTGTGTGTGAAGGTCGTTTGGTTCTTTACTCTTTGGTTGGTAGGTTGATTTGTTAAGGTTGTGCAGAAGAAGTGGGCGGCATATTTCACCCTGACTGCAGAGACCAGCTTTAATAGAGTCAATAAACTGACCTTTTCCCACCAAAGCAGCAGGATTAGTGTCTCCTGGGAAAACGATAATACTGGAGGTCACTGGACAGGTCGGGTCAGCAGAGTACAATGCAGTATTTCACACCCGACACTCTTTGAATTACACACTACAATTATTTCTCTAACATCAAAATATTGACATCTTTATTTTATCTAAAACAACCGTAACAGTCTATCAAAAAGTTAAAGGAGACCTGCTATGTAAACATGTAATGCTTAATTCACTGTATTTTCTATTTTAATGTTGCTCCTTCATCAGAAATACACCTGGAGTTTCATGTTGTTTCATTGACACTTGTTTACCACAAAAATCTGAATGTTCAGATTGTGTTTTTTTTTTAAATCCAGCCTGAAAACACTTCATTACACCTTGTGATGTCATTAAGTCATTGTACAGAATGTGCTTCTCTGTGATTTTAAACTTTACACACTTTCACTAATATAATATGAATTTTTTCAACACTGGCTTTGCTCAAATATAAACCTACAGCTATTGTTTTAGCCTCCTTTAAGTTGCTTCACTTGTTTGCACAGTTGAATATGTTGGAGTCTTTCTGTGCTAAAATCAAATGGATAAAAGGCAAAACTAAAATTTATTTTTAGAAAAGATGACCATTTAAGGTTATTCTAGTGTTTTATGCCGTAAAATGATTATTAATAGAAGCTAAAATGGTCACATTATGACATCATAAGGTAGACCAGAGCATTTTGAGATTTGGAGAAGTAAAAAGTAGGATTACTCAAACATATGTGAATGAAGCAAAACACGACTTTAAACATAGCTAAGAGATTACTTGAGTTAGTTTTGTGTAATAGTGGCCCTTTAAGGTTGTGATTCAATCGATTCATGCAGGTTTAAGTGATCCTGTGACTGTCATTGGTATAAATGTATGTTGTTTCAGACCAATGAGCATCCCAACCCTGGAAAGAAGTTTAGCGCAAGAGGCTTTCCGCGACATTGCTACCTCCCTGACAACGACAAAGGCAGGAAGGTGAGATTTCAGTTTTATTTAAATTTTATGATGCATGGCTCCCACTAATGACTTTTCCTAAACACAGTAAATACCTTTCTATCAAAAATTCTAGCAACTGAGACTCTGTGTTTTCTATCTATTAAATGTAGGTTCTGAAACTGCTGATCATGGCCTGGGACCGCCGCCTTATCTTCACCATTGGGACGTCCAGCACCACAGGGGAATCTGACACTGTGGTGTGGAACGAGATCCACCACAAAACTGAATTTGGCTCGAACCTGACGGGCCACGGCTACCCGGACCCCAACTATCTGGACAATGTTCTGACTGAGCTGGCAGCACAAGGAGTTGGAGAAGACAACTTGAAAGACTGACGAGCGGCCACGGCTGCTTTTGCTGATTCACCGTTCATGCCAGGGAGCAATGCATGATGGTCCAACAAGCCGCCCACGAACTCAAAAAGTGGGAAAAGAGCAACTACATGATATGGTTATGAGTAATATTTTGATTCCTGTAACCAGAGTTCCCCCCTGTGAGCATGGAGTTCACACCATATTTAAAGGTGTAAGAATGTACTGACGTGGTCCAATGTTGGCAGCTGGAGGTCAGTGGATGTTAATTGCTTGTCGCGTTGCTTTTGTGGTGATGATGGCAATTCTGACTTTGTGTGTAAAAGTGGAGCAAGCGGAAAGATGTCAGATGGCTAACGCCTCAAAATGAATGTTATTCAACGTGATGTCGAAACGTTTTTTTTCTACGCTGAATATCTAGCGCCGATTTTGATGTTGAATTAATCTTTTTAACCTTTTTTTTGCAATTTGACTTTTGAAATGTCTATTCAATGCAATAGAATTTAGGCTTTAAAAGAACTTTGGGCATCGATGCCGTATTAACAGCAGCTCAAATTTAGTAATCCTATGGTGTGCATGAAATGGATACATGAAGGACATAGAGGTTATGCAAACGGTTTCACAGCATTCTAAAGCTCAGAAGTGAGTGGCAAAAATTTATGAGAATAAATAGAGACACATTACACTTTCTCAAACTTCCCTAAAAGAGGAAAAGCAGCTACAAACTGATAATGAATATAAACAACCACAACTACTGCTGAATAATGAGTTTGTATCTTACATCTAAAAAAAACATGGATAAACGAAAGCAGAAAATGTAAAACAACACTTCTGTTTCTCACATTTGTCACTGACACAGACTTTAGGATCAAACACAGCTCAGCTGCTATGTTTATAGCTGAAATCAACTGTTTTTGGTCCGTTTGATGAATTATTCATTGTGTAACAGTAAAAATGTCTTAAATCTCCAACTGCTGTTAGCAAACAAGCTAGCTAAAGTCTGTCTGCACAGAAAGGCTCTTTTGCCAGTCAGAATGTTGAGGGCATTTTTCAGACAAAAACAAGGTCTGTGCATAATCTCTATAGGCTCTGGAATGTCAGTTGGCTTGTTTATATTAAAAAAGCTAACTTTTGTACTTATGAGTATTTCCTGTTAGTGTTAGCATTTATACAAATGTGTCTCTAAAATAAATAACCAAGAGTCCTGTGGAGAAATATTCTCCTGATTTGTAGAGTCTTTGATGTGTTTTCAGAGACGTCAATCACAACTCTGTGTTTATTGCCTGATTTTCCAAGTATTTATTCATTTTAGACTGATGTAGTGAAAATCCCATGCAAATGAATTAAACAGGAAATGCTCATGAGTACAGAAGTTAGCTACTTTGAATATAAACAAGTCAACAGTCATTCCGTGCATGGAGCTTATTTGTTGGTTGTATACTGTGCTTAACTTTGTGGAGTTATGTGTTTTGGAGGGGATTGCAGGAGTTGCTAACACAGGCTGCTCACTTGGCAGTTTGTTGCTTGTTGAAAGATGAGGTTGTGAATAAAGGTTCGTTGCAATCCAAGGTTAAACTCGTTTGTTTTAGTCTGCACTGGTGTTGTCTCTGACCTGTGCAAATATCCTGCCCACAGTATGGTTGTCGCTGTTAGAGCAGCCGCTGGTGTGATCCATCACAGCCACAAACTATAATATGTGTCCCTGACTATCAGCGCAGTGGTTTTGAATCCTTGAGAAAAGAAGGTTGATCAATTGAATTTTAATTTAAAGTAGATATGACAAGTTTTTGAATTATTACTTGGTTGGGCGAGACAATACTTGTGGCCAATATTATCATAGTTTTCGTGTGGCAGCCTGTGGAAAAACAAGTATAAAGCTCTCAAACGCAGAAACTATTTTATGTCTATTCTGGCAGTATTCTTCTGGCAGTTAAAAAATGTAATGTTTTTGGATTAGTCCACTCTTAAAGGAGACCTATTGTGATTATTCTGTAAATTTAGGAAGAAACTATGACGTCAGTAGATCAATAATTTACATTTTGTTCATTGCAAAACACCAAAATTTGTTAAAATGGTTTATAAATTAGAAAACAGTCCATTGAACTAATAAGTTCTGCCAACTTTAAAAAACCACAGATTTAAAAATGACATTTTTTTCTTATTGGAAGTGTCTACATAACAGTTTTGAACCTTACATATTTTACTCGTAAGCCTATTTTTGGAGTAATTGCAAGAAAATACAGACAAGTGGGCGGGGATAGGTGGTAGGTGAAGACTGAGACTGAGCACTGGAGCATCAACTGCAGACCAATACAAAATGACTCAAACATGCAAGAAGCAATCCATCCAAATACAGCTTTGTGTAAACCAATGATGAGAGAACACTAATGTAACATGGTTAGAAACTCAGAAAAGTACATTTTACATAATAGGTCTCCTTTAACTCGTGTAATTTAGAAACAATTTGACTCTTCTTTACAATATGACCGCTAGCTCACAGTTATGCAACAATACGTCACACCGACTCTTAATTTTCAAACAGGAAGTACAATTATAAAGAACCAAATCTGGAAAACTACAAAAACTGTGTTTATTATAGGGTCACTATGTGAACATGTGTATCTTGCATTTGCCATTTATTCAATTACAGTCTATTTGTTTTGCTTCAAAGATGGAAAATCTTATGTTCTTAGTGGGAGCTGTATTGCTTGGCCTCGCTGTAGATCCGATCTATAATTTGGACTGGTAAAGCAATAGTTGACATGTCCACGGAGTCGAGCAAGTTAAAACCACAAAGGTTGGATGGAGCAAAATGTACTTTCTGTTTCACGAATCAGAACTAACCAGTGTTTTAAGTAGGTCTTAAATGGGATTTTTGTTCAGAAAAAGTGTTTTCTAAATGAACTAACGTTGATCTCAAATATAATTGACAAATTTATCTGACTCAAACTAGGATTAAGAAAAAAACATTGGTAAAACTAGAGTTAAATCAGCTGCAGGACAATGCAAGATTACTCAAACATGCATGAAGCAATCCAAATATAACTTTAGACGATGAGAGAACACTTTTGTAACTTGGTTAAAAACTTAGAAAAGTGAATTTTGCATGATAGGTCTCCTTTAAATATGTTTTTGTCAATGGATACAAGTCTAGGGATTATTTGCGAAAGTGACTTGTACTTTGTTTTTATTAGGGCCACTTCTACACCAGCATACAATTTGAATATCACCGCTAGTCTTATTAGCTACAACAATTTCTCCATGTTTTCCCTTTAGATTTAATGCCCTTGAGCTGAGGACATCCTGAAGGTTCAAAATGGAGGTTTCTATTCTTTCTTCACTCCGAAATAAAAGATGAATTGATTTAATTTGCAGATTTTGAGTTAATCTGTGAGCAACAACCAGCTGTGAGCTACATAACGCAGTGAATCACAGTCTTCCATAGCACTTTGAGGCAACTGTCTGATTTTAAGTTTAATTGTATTTACAACAGTTTTTAGGTTGGTGTTTATAACTAGCTTGCAGTGCTTTGAAAATCTCTATATTATACATTTCCAGTACTGTATGTACCTTTAAACAGAAGCTCAGTTTGAGTCGATGGTGTAGGTTTATTTATTTTTCTATAATCTTGTATGTAAATGCTAAGAGAGGACCCACATATAGACAGGCACAAATAACATGAATACATATAAATCTGGCAAAGATTAATTTGTCAGGGTCAGGGATTGTTGAAATATGTATGACATGTTGTGGGCGTCTAACAATACAGTCAAGCATTGTACAGCTGTTTCTGTGGAGTTTTCATAATCAAATCTATTGACAAGGAAGCTTTAGACACGTGTCAATGTGGCTATTATCCCCAAATGGCTGCTTTTTTGTTTTATTAATGTTATTTTATGAACCTTTTTGGCTTGCATGTGAATAGTCAGTATTTTTGTGCATTTGATGAGGCGTTAAACATGATACTGGGATAAAGAGAAATATCTTTGTTGGTGCATTTTGATAAACTAGGATATTGTAGAAAGATAAAAGTAGTCACAGTAATACAATAATGATTTGTCATTCTGTCATTCATTGTTGTGTAATTTTGAGTTCGACATCATCGCTTTCAAAATTGCCTAAACTCCTTTGTTACGAGTTAATAGATACCTTTTTCCTGTGGAGGTCTTAACTTTAAGCAATACTCATTACCAATTATAAGATAATTTACTTACTTTGAATTAATATATATGCTTTTCTTGATTTCCGCCTGCGTTACATGTAAACATTTTGTGATTACACTTTTAGCACCCTTTACAAAAACATGACGGCTTCAGCAAATGCTTCCAATGTTTCAGGGAATTTCGCTGTCATAGACTCTCTTTGCGTTCTCATCTTTCTGTTTTGAAACGCGAGCGATGCCGGCCCTTTAGACTTAATCAGGTGTGTACAGAGTCTTTTGTGTTAGTCACAGAGATGGTCGTGTTTATGCAATTTACTCTTTTGTCGAAATATATATTCTACATTACTTACGTGTAGCAACATGGCAGATCTTTGTTTTTCAATGACAATGGATGTTTTCCTTATGGGGTGCCTACCTCTGTTTTTAAACTAAAGGTTGAGATCTGAGGATGTCCATGCAATGTATTAGAAAACGTATATATTTTTATGTCTTTATGACTGATTGTGCTTTAAAAGAACTATAACATTGTTGATCAAAATGTGTTATGTGTTTTATATTGCATTACAAGTGATACACAATTATGATTTGTCCAAACATAACACAGATCTACAAAACACTGATCCAGTGTAGCATTGTGACCACATGTAATTGTGTTTTAATTATACAAACACTGTGTTATTATTTGAAATACAGTGTAGTAAATGTATACATTTTGAACTTTTGCTTGTAAAATCCAAACTGATATCTCTATTTTTTGTTTGTTTGTTTGTTTGTTTTGGTGACAGTTACAGAGTTCACTTGTAACGGCAAGTGAAGAAATTTTAAATTATGAGTACTCAGATCTGGCCCTAGCCCTTTTGGTGCCCTGGGCAAGAAAACATTTGTAAAAGAAATACTAAAACTTGAATTTTGTTTGTCAGAATGAGGCTTCTATCGCTGTGGTTGGTTGTGTGATTAAATTTGCAGTGGTATACTATAGAGGGATTATCAGTCAGATCTACTGCGCATGCTCCAGAGAAGAATTCAGATTAAAAACAAGATTAAAACAACAGAACAAGATGAGAGCTAGCCGTTTCATTCTGGTATGAACCGGTCTGACAGATGCTCTTGAGACTTGTTTTTCTCACTGTTTTTTCACTCACCTGAATGTAACATTTCTGGGTTGTAAGGTCAAATTTAACAAACATTTATTTAGCAACATGACTTCTGTTTTCACACAGTGATAAACTCTTAACTTTTTCTTAGTTAGCTGACATTGATGCTGGCTCAACTTGTTTGTGCTAGTGAGTGCCGACTCTTTCTGCATACCGGATCCGTGTGCATCGCCTGTGTTGATAAACTAATAATCCCTCTATAAGTTCATCCACTATGTGGTCATGACTCAATAAATATGTCCTATTGACCCAAAATAAAAACTGGTGATGTTTATTTTCATTATTTAGGGCTGCAATTTGGCGCCTAGTTTGCCTATGCCCAGGGCCAGCCCAGTGAGTACTTGACCTAAGTGTAACTAGATTAATGGATGCTTCAATTTCACTTCCTGCAAAAATGTACCGGAATTCTACAGAAGTTGCACCCACAAAAGCAGTGCAAAGTAGAACCAGTTATGAATCAGCAGCTCATGCACTGCAGATAAAGTTGCTTGATTCTAGGATTTGAACCTTATGTCAAGTTTTTGCAGTGTTTCTGGCTTTTATTCAGACTTGTTTGACGGTGGTCATATTTATGCTTGATCAGTGTATATCGAGGGGTCTCCAACCTCTAGCTCTCCATTCCAGAAAATTGTATGAAATTTATTTACTCAACCACACAGATGCCAACAATTGTGCGCTAAATAAAAGATAATAACTGATCATTTGTGCACACCTAACTCTCATAGTTTCAAATGCACAGGCTCCAGTCCAGTTGCTCTCTAGTACTTTGTGTAACGACAGTAGCTCTCAGGACAAAATCGGTTGGAGTCCCCTGGTGTAGATCATCTGTGTCCACTGCAAACTGTGCTCCAAAATGCTGTCTTGCTACATTTGTGTGAGCGAGTGAATTGAATTTAGGTTCATGTCCTTTACCGATGCAGTAATGTTCTCCTAGAGGTGCATGTTAACCTGTGAGCGAGTTCGACAAATAGCCTTTTTTTCTGTGTACAAAATGTCATAGACTCAGTAGGAGACATCAGCAGACTAGAGTGGTGACTTAGCACTGTGCATCTTTAGCTGAAAGTGGAGACATATGAGCGGCGTTTGGCTGCTTTCCTCGCTCCTGTGACCTGTAAACCACATGATTGTTTTCAAGTGCCATTTCACACCTTCTCTTGTAAACGATGTCTTCATATTAACACATATATATTCATTGTTTCAACTATAAAGGGCTTCTTATTCCTAATCAGTCTTTATTGGATGGTGATGACATTGTTGCATGTATGTGTCTTTCTTGTGGAAAAATAAACATACCCACAGCAGGGGAATTGATTTGACCTAATGTCACTGTGTCTCCTGAGTATTTTTCCCATAATTCTCTTGTCCTCGTGAGCGGCTCTGCGCCTCATTAGATGGACAGAAATGAGCTTAGGTAGATCTTGTCTTAGTACTTTTTGCCTTGCTGTCAGAAAACTGAATTTCTCGATGTGCAAAGCTACCCTCGCTCTCCTAATGAGATTTTTCTATTACATAACGAGGTATATTACTTCTGCCATTACTACTTGATTAAATCAGTATAATATAGCAAGGATTATTTACTTACTGGTGATTTCAATTAACGATATTTTTTGAACAAAACTTAAAGTAACCCCCTAAAATCCACCCACAAGCACATTTCAGACAGAGCTAGTAGACTCAGCAGTGATGGATAGATGTAGGCAACTGGAATTACATTACTGTTTTGAACAAAAATTTGCCAAGTTTCTCAGTTTGCACCAAAAACAAGCAATAGCATCATTTCACTGGGAGGGACCACACTCTCAGAACTTGTAAGCAAGAATTTAACTGGATAGATGTAAGCACAAACTAAACAGAGATGTTGTTGCCGGTTAGGAGCTTCCTTCAAGTGCTGGCTGCAGGCTCCCAGGCCTCGAAACCCCCTGAGGTGATGAGAAGAAAATAATAATAAGAGAATGATGTGAGGGGCATTGAGACACAGATGGTAATGTGTGAGTGTGTGGCCAAGACCAATAAATAGCGTAGCCACCGGAAGGGACATAGAAGAGGTGTGCTCCTGCTCCCGAACTTAAGATAACAAACTCATCTTTTAATTCAAAATAGCTTTGGAGTTGGAGTTTGGATTCACTTTAACTTAGTTTCACTGGCCTATTGGTTATTTTTAGATTATAAAACAGGACTGTTCAACATAAGGCTCGAGGGGCCAAATCAGACTCTCCAGTCCAAACCTATTATATCAGGCCCACAACCTATCTTCCAAATATCTTAAAATGTACAGTATTTGTTTTTTACTGTTAAAGTCTGAGTCAGTCCTCCTATCTTCTATTAGTAATCAGGTGTCTGTTGTATTTCATTTTTCCACAAAACTCTTTTGAAAAAGTTGTTTATTTTAAAATGCTAAAGCAGATCTATTGTTAAAATTAGATCTGAAAGGATGAAGTCTGATACCACAAGTCTTATAGTTGATGAATATGTACAAACAATGTTTTATTACTAAAAGCTTTTTAGATTTTTTTTTTTATGTTTTATTTGACTAGTTCATTGGGCTTTGCTATAAAATGTGTTTTACAATGACCAAAAAAACCAACAAATTTTTGGTGACAATAAGTTGCTGCAGACCTAAAATGGTTACTTGTTGCGTAACTTCGGCCTAGAGGTCACTACTACAGTCTAGAGAGGTAACGTAAAAGTGACCCTTGCGAAAATAAAGTTGAATAGTCCTGTTATAAAATGTAATGTCACAAGGCCGGATGGTGAGCAAAGGTCAGTTTATCTTGTTAATTACACTGTACATTGCCATGAAAAAGAAAAACTACAGTAATTCACAGAATTTCTATTAGTCACTCTTTATACAGTACAACTAAAACCTGCATTTTGGGAATATTCATTTCATCTGATCACCATCTGTATTAAAACCATAGCGGTTATGCAGATGACATCACAGAGTTCTTAAAGGTAGCAATTAGTGGCAAAAATGCAGGAGAGTCAATGATGAGAAAATGCATTTTGTAATGGAAAGAGGTCAAAACAACTAAAAAGGAAAATTAAAAAGAGCAAAATTGTGTCCAGAAATGCAGCAGCCAGATGACTAATTCCTTCCAAAGATCTTGTTCAGCTTGAGTGACGAATGTAATGGTCACAGTAACCTCCAAACTAAGTGGTTCCTGTCGTTTCATAAGCTCTTTGAGATCTTTGTTATTCTCTGAAGAAAGAGCTGTTACCATGGCGCTGCTTTGTGATCTATATAATACAATTTTCTGTAATTTCATGAATCAACAGAAGCGATTTTCTCCTCAGTCAAACCTTTTTTTTAAATAGTCAGAATAATGCATGAAACGTAATAATCATAAAAGTTTTTGTATTTCCTTTTTTGTATTTGAATAATTTAATGAATACATTTGGTTTTCTTTCACAGTTCACAACCAACACCTGTGTTGCAAAATTAATGACAAGATACCGAACAGGACACACTTTCTTTAGTCAAATTTACATTATAAATACAAAATAATACATATCTAAAGTGTTCTATTCACTGAAGCCTTTTGATTGTCGCTTCTGGTATGTTCACTTTGTCCAAAGGCTGTTCATCTATTTACAATCTTAGTAAAGAAAAACAACGTTAACAGACTGTGCCGAAATTACATTCATCTGGTGCCCAAAGGCCTTTTATGATTGCTTTACAATTCATGTCTAATCTAGACTTTACAATACAAATAGAATAGAAAGTTACATACTGTAACTTCAGAAGTTCAATTGTGTTTCGTTGTAAATGTAACTACTGTAATGGCTTAAAGTTTAAATCTAAATATACAATTCTATTTAAAATGTCTTATATTAGTAAAAGTCTTTCCACATTAGTGTATTTACTGACTTCCACATGTATAGTAAACATATTCAAACATATTTCAACATTCCTTACCTTTGCAAAAGTGGCATATCAAACATGGTGACATAAGCCATTTACAGTGGCACATACATTCAGTTATATAACAATTATACATTTAAATTTAAGGTAAATGTTACCCATAAAACATTAACAATGGCTTACACAATGTATCCTAAACTACAAACCGCAAACAAGCAGATGAGGCTTGAGTGACGTCTGAAAAGCACTGGCACAAGTAATAGCACCAAACAAAAGCATTATGGTTTACACTGTCACTTAGTGGTCTCACTCTGAACTAAAATGCTACATCTATTTGAATAATTTAAAGTATTTAGAAAATAAAAACAATCATAAAAAGCAATATTTAAAAGATGCTTTACAAACTGTACATTACAACAAAAAGCTCTGCTTTGCATAAAAACAAACTTGAGTTCTGTACAGTCAGTCAGTCCGTTTACAGTATAAAAGCTTATGTCACAGATAACAAGGGGACCGAGGCATGCAACAGATTGCTTGTTATCTACATGAAAAGATCGAGTGAGATCTTGTTCCAGAGTCTCTCGTGGCAGCTGCTCGCACTAAGAATATGAACATCTGTTTCTGTGGAGAATCCACTGAAATGTTGAATCTACAGATACTAAGAGATTTGTTTTCACAAGTCCAGATATGGAACAGTGTGTGAGCTCTGCAGTGGCACAGTGTCCCAGGGCAGAGTGCGCTTTAGTGGTTAAGTATGACACAGTTGGGGTCCTCCTTCTCTCGGCGCTGGAAGGCGTTATGAGCCTTTTCCAAATCTGTGATCACTGCCAACAGACGAACGGGGACACTCACTCCTGCCTTTGTCTTCACAATGCACTGCGCCCCTTCTGCAACACATAAGTGGACACAATCATTTAAATATACTGTTGGACTCTTATAGTTTATGACTAAAAATAATGCTTAAACTGCTACAACCCGGTCACAATTACAGCGAGTAAGAATGTACATAGATACACAATCAAATTTTTTTATTTTCTGTTTGATGGTTTCCTTCAATATACAACTTAGTTTACTATTTACATTATTAGAATATAGTGGTGAACTAAAACCTTTAATGGATGGAGATAAATAAGAATGTAAGGCAAGCTATTGTCATTGGTCAAGGTTATTTCTGTATTTCAGCCTCACCTGAGTTGATTTTCTTTTCTTTATTGCTAGACTTCTGATCAGCTTCTGAAATCTCCAGATACTTCTTCCTGCAGTACAGCAATAATCATATCATTACCATACATTACATATTCTTTCATCTCTGCAATGAAAATGACCAACAGTGACATCAGCCTGTTACAACATTGCCCTCTAGTGCTCAGACTGTAAACTGCTAGTGCTTCAGATGCTTTTCCTTCACAGACCTGAGTTTGTCCTTGCCCTGGAGAAACTGCTTGTAAATAGTTTGGGTTTCTACATCGGGGTCCAGGGGGTCACTCCAGTCGCCAAGGGTAACAGCAGAGTGAGTGCGACTGCAGCCTGTGACTAGAAAAAACAACAATCAAAAATCCATTAAAAACAGCTTTACATAATTACTTCATAGATTATACTAAGCGATTCTCTTCTTCAGTTACAGTGAAAAGAGTTTGTAAAAAGATGTCAAAATCAGATTGTGTAGACTTTAATGAATACAGTATATATTAGGCTACAGTATGTTATATAATTATATTTTCCATTGCAGCAAATATGTTACTTCCCCATTCTAAAAGATGATATCACACTAGTTATCTAGTAACCTTTTTGTGCACTGTGCTAAAATGACCCTAATGTGTAATTTGACTCACAAAAATACACTGGAATACATTTTTGTCATACCCAGGGTCATAAATATGTGATTCTTGCAAGAAAATCTCCCTTAGTGTGATGTCTAGACTGTAATGCTGCCGTCTTGGCCAGGACAAATTTCCTGCTGAGAAATTATTAATCTCAGCGGGACTTTCCTGGTTAAATAAAGGTTAACAAAAAAATAAGAAAAATAGACTCTTCTTTTGTTATTTTCAACAGATACTAAACTTTTTTTTCATAAACTTGTTCTCCTCAGGTATTAATCTTCCAAATAAAGTCAAAAGCGTTTTAAGCTATCAAGTATTAAGGCTTCAACATATCTGTTTTGTTGTTTAGTAAAAAACAAGTTTTGAAGGTTAATAAAGGGGTACCATTTCGATCGGCCTGCAGACAGCACGTCCACTTGCCGCTGCGATGAGCTCCCGGGTGGAAAGAGGGCAGCATGCGCTCATTGTAGATACTGACTTTTCTGATTGCTGAGAGCCACTGGTTCAACTCATTTACATTCTGGGGAGAGAAAAGCAATTAAACAAACTCTTCAATGTAAGAGCAAATGCAGACCCTATTTATAAATATGTTCACTTTAACAAAGTGTACTTTTAGACATTCTATGCTTACACTATATTATGTATGAAAGCTTTGGACAGACAGTACTTAAAGCTTGATTTACTGATCCAAAATGCTTCTGTCTTTGAGAGTAATCATAAACCAAATGTGTAGGTGTGTTGTTGACTGGCCAACCTTGCACTGGATGTATATGGTGTGCAGCTGTCCGTCGTTGTCCTGGGTGATGACCTGCATCACGTTTTGCTGCTGAAAGGCATTTTCATCCACTCTTTCAACGGCACATACACACTGAATGGAAATTGAAGAGCGCACCTGCAACAATTCAGCCCACATAACAAGTCCAATTAAGACAAGTGTACACACAGAGGTAATCACAACTCATACTAACATATGTCAGTGGTGTAAATTGAATGTAACTTGAATAGAAGGCTAATTAACGACACAATGTTACAGTGAAATATTTTACATGCATAAGATTAGCTATGAGACAAGCGGGAGACCTAATGAGATCAGCGTTGCAAGAAAAAGCCACTTTAAAGTGTAAATCAGCCACTTCCATTGGGAGCTTGTCGGACTGAGGCTACAGTGCTCCAATGTGGAAGAAAGGGGTCAGGACATTGTCTGAAATCTGATTTGCAATGTTAGCATGAATATCCAGAGCTTTCAATTAACCCTTGTCCTTTATTCCAATAACACAAAGCAGATAGTGGCTCAAAGACAAAGCTTCTTCCAGGTCCACTGAGAGCGGCTGTCCCCGCTCACTATCGCTCAGTTTGAGTCTGGTGAATGAGACGGCGGCATCACAAGGTTAGGCAGCACACAGCAATAACTAATGATGTCCGCACAAGGAGATCAACACAAATGCAGTAAGCTGCAGACGGCCAAAATGTTCCTCTTTATGAGTTTTGATAAGCATCCTTCAAAGGACAAGCTTGATTTATCACTTGAACTTATAAGCTGCAAAAATGGGTGAGTCACTAAATATGACTTTGGTTTTTTGGACTCAAATGAACAGGTCAAATGGAAAGGATTGTTCTAAATGCCATAGGTACAGTTAAATATAACATCAAGTAACACTTTACAGTGACTCACACTGCATTAGTATTCCTGATTCATTTCAAACTGAACTGAAGAGATGAGTAATAAGATAAATCTCACGTTATAAGATTAAACTGTTCTAAAGCCAAAATTCGGTGTGTTTTAATTTAAATTTTCCAAATATTGCTACCACATTGCAGTGCATTGTGTTTATCTGATATTTGTACATTCTTTTATGCATCTCAAATAAATGTTTTATTAACAAGTTCCTTAGAGGAGTTGTTTTATAGTTAGCAAACATTATTATCCTGGTCACAGAACTCACCTGCCAGTCAGACGTCTTGGCATAGGACAAAGTTTCGCTGGTCAGCCAGAAATAGCGTTTCTTAAAGGCAAACCTGGACAGCAGCTGTGGTCCTTCTGTTTTATACTTCTGCAGGTAGCCCTCTTTCACTGTGACCGATGGCATGAAAACGGCTCTCTGCGGGACCTCCGACACTGCGAAGAACAAAAGCTCAAGGTACATTGAAAAGCTCTTTTATTATTGTTTTAATAATTGTATATTTTGTGACCGACATGCACAACAGTGGGCAGAACCAGTGACATAACATGAGCCCTCTTATGTCTGTCAATCCCCCTTGAACTACACTAAATGTCAAACTGGCCTTTCAGGGTAAACAGTGGGTGTGAAACTTGATCTGCAGAAGGGGGATGGTGCGCAACAACCACAACCTCTGACATACGACAACATGAAAGCAGCTAAGACATGTAGGCTAACCAGTGTAGCGTGTGTGAGCACTTGCAGTTTCTCACCCCAACGCCCAGCCAGCTCATTAACCATGTCTATTCTGTCTCCGTTAGTTATGAATATTTCACACCACACACCAGCAGTACCTCTCTATCCACCACCTGTCTCGCTGCAGATAAGCCGAACCGTGCGGGGTCAGTGCTCGCGGTTAGCATGCTTACCCGTGTCGTGGTCTATATCAATTAACTTGTCCAGGAAGTCTTTGACTGAGGCCACGCTGCGGAGAATAATGGGGTGCAAGGGTACCATCCACTGCTCCTTTCCGTGACCGAGCTGAAGACCCAAGTTGCCAACACTTTGTAAAGCCTAGATGAGAAAAAATTTATAATTATTCATTTGATTCTTATTTTGTAACACCCAGTTTATGAAGCAGTTAGTCCAACAACACAAAATAAAATATACATTTTAAAGGACCTGTACCAATTTTGTATTATTTGTTAGATTTTAAATTTTTGGCAGCAGTTTTCCTCATTTGTTAACTTACCTAGTGCAGTTTAAGGCTCTTAATTCTTCACAAAAATGAGTTTAGAAGCACTTTTCAGAGCTTTCAGAGCCAGAGCTAAACATAAAAAGTGGATAAAAACATCTAGCAGAAAGATTGAATATGCACACAACTTTAATATCACAGTTTTTCTTTTCTAAAACAGTTAGAGGCTTTTATGTATTTTGTTAACTAAAACCCTGTGTATTCACTCGCTTAAAAAGTTTAAAAGGTGGACTTTAATGTTTTTTATGAGAAGTGTAAATAGAGTGAAACCTTCATAGTTACTTTATTAATGTATTTATTTTAAATAAACAAAGAAAGAATTATTGTGTACAAAGTATATACATTTTTTCAAGTCTGTCATTCATTCAATTTATTGTCATAGAGAACCTTATAAAGTAAAAAAGTAGGTTCCTCAAACAGATTAAAAACTGCAAGTCGACATCTTACAAAGTAGACACTTTGCTCTTATGAAAACCTACAGTAAGGCAACTTTATTTAACAGAACATTTCACTTTAACGTCTTCAACCCTTCACCATGTGCTTTTGCCGGTCAGAGAAATAAACACACTATATATACCCCAAAGCGTGACATCAAAAAGGTTCCTGGGGCTACTCCTGTTGCGCGGTCCTTTGTGGGTCCCACACCTGTCTTGTGGAGGAGGAAGTCCCCTCATGACCACTGCTCTGAAGCTCCCCTTTGAACCAGGCTCAGACCGCACCTAACGTCAGTAAAAATAGCAGCTTCCCCTTTCTCTGTTCAAGACCATGGCAACAGCACTTCAGCACCACGGACAGCAACCACCAACGCCAAGTTACGAAGGGCTAACTTTAGCTGAGGGAAAACTGGGGTACTTGACCTTTTATTGTAAATGTGTAAACTGTGACTTTTCCACCACAAAGTACATTCATTCCTTTTTTTTTTTTTAGAACTTGTTCCCATTTGGGGTCATGATGATGAGTGACTGGAGCATATTCTCATTCAGTTGGGGAATTTTACACTCTTGCCAAATGTCCTAAACATGCATGTTTCTGGAGGTAGAAGGAAGTACTCGCAGAGAACCCACGGTAACACAGGAAGAACATGCAAATCCCATCCAGATAAATCATGTTGATACAAACCCGTGATCTCCTTATTAGGAAACCACAGCTGCTCTGCTGTGAACCCCAAAAATTATATTGTAAAAGTAAAATTTTGAAACTTTGATGTCTAAATCTAGTCATAAAGTATTTTAGTTCTCATTAAGAGCCAAAAGCAGCATTCTAAGCTTTTAATTTAAGCTAAGATCTGGAACGGTCTTCATGACGATGTAAGACAAGCCTTTACTGTGATAATGTTCAAATCTACACTAAACATTTGTTGTTTGTGAATTAGGGCTGCAACACGTTGATTGATTAATTGCAACTAATCAACGATTTAATTATTCATCAAATAATTTATATAATAATTTATAATATAATTATAATAATAATTTAGTAATAACTGGTCTTTATAGGTTCCCAAACATGCATGAACTGAATAAAATACTGTTTATGACTCCAACTGAGCAGCAATGACATAGAAAATGTGTAAATTTGCTGCTTTTACTAGAAAAAACACAATCTTAATTAAGTCAGTGTTACCAATAAACACAAATTTCATCTTGAAAAAGAACATGCTTGTTCGTCTCTATTTTTAGCATAACAAAACATTTTTAAGATTGTTACATTGGCAAATCTTTTTTTTTATCTTTTTTTCCAAATCGCAAGCGATTATAAAATCTTGAACATTACGTAGTAACATTTCTAAGCACCTCCACATACCCTGTTGATTTGAATGTCTTCATAAAAGCCTGTCTTTGCAGTGTTTTGACCCTTCATAAAACTGACCGCTAAGTCCTTCCTTTCTCAAGGACACTGTGAGGAGACAAATATCAACCTAAGTTATAAGTCGTGAAAGCTAAAAATGCCCTTCTTGTCAGTGTGAGGAAAATGGATTTTTAATGACGTTACATTTCTTGGAAACTTGACCTAGTTTACTTGAAATTGGATTTGGAGCAGAGCATAAATCTTATGTTTGAATGACTTGGCACTACACAAGACTTCACATAAAGGCAAAACAGAGCAAAAATGTTACAACAGTTTGTGTTTTCGTCAATGCCAAACTTAAAAAGCCATTATTAGTGCTTTATTCTGCATAAGCTCAGTTGGCTTGTTTATAATCAAAATAGCAAACTTCTGTACATGAGTCTTTCCTGTTAGCGTTAGCATTTAGACACAAACACCTCTGTCATTGCCCACTTTGTACTGGAAGCACTCTTACATTGTTTTATCAAGTTTGAAATTTCAATTGACTCTGTGCATAGAAGCTTTTTTTTTTTTTTCAAATTGCATAATCATTAGTTCTGACAGACAAATACACCTTTGTATAAACACTCTTTGGTCCTTTAGTGAAATATTCTCCTTATTTGTAAAGTATTTAACATGTTTCTCTGAAAACATGTTAAATACTAGTGAAACCCCATAGAAATGAACTAAAGAGGAAATAAACGTGCCAACAGTAAGTTAGCATTTAAAAAAAATTTAAACCAATTAAACACAGAAAAAACTAAACTGTTAAACACAAAGCACACAGATTTCAACAAAGCAAATGATTGTAAAAGGAGATGATTGCTATTTCAAAGCCGTAAATGCCAGATTAAGCTAGTTCCAGCAGCTAATTGTTAGCTTAAAACAGCGATAAATAAATAAAGCGGTGCATAAGTGTATGAACTAAACAGGCCAACTCACATTCTACTCCTTATTAGTGTGAAGTTACGATATTTTTGAACATTAATTCGATTTCTAGTTAAGGCTAGTACCTCATGCAAATTTGTTTTTTATTTATAGACTATTATTTGTGATCAAAAATGAACATGAATTCGAAAAAACGTCTAAGTAGCAGCAGCATTAGGATTACACAGAAGTGATGCTTTTCTCTTGGTTTGAGCTGCTTAAAGGGTGTAACTTTAGGTATAAGCTCTTAAGGGTTTATGTCACACCCATCATGTTTTGTTTTGTCTTTTTCAATTACACTTCTGTATTATTAATGTGAAAGATATGAATTATAATATGCAAAACAACAATATGCAAAACAAGGGCTGCATAATTACTAACATGTTTTAATCGCTAACATGTATGAAAAACAGCAGCAATTTAATGTAAATTATAATAATAGCATTGAATGAATAAAATACTAAGTAACTACTTAATGAATGAGTCAAGATTAGGATTTATGGTTGGAGTATTTTTAAAGTAGTTCCTGAGTAAATAAGCTGTAGAAAGAAAGTGTTTCAAAATAACTTAATGATGTTTTTGCTGTTTTCTTCTATAAATAACATTATGCGTGACAGACTAACCTACTGTACCTGCACATGTATTGATTATGCTGTTTCCTGCAGTCGTTTTCATTTACTTCAACAGACTTTTACAAAAACAAAGTGCATTACCCTCCATTCAGGTCAATATGCACATGGATTTAAGCAGCTCTTGTTTTTTTTTTTCTCTCTCCCTGCTCTTACTGTAAGTGTGATGTCTAGACACAGCTAAATTATTCATTCACTGTTTATTTCTGGACAGATAAATGCATGTTTGGAGCGATACCTTGGCCAGCAGTAGCAGAGTTCGGCTCGTGCGAGTGTCGGCGTGCTGGTCCCTCAGCTGAAACAGTTTGGGCGTCAGGATCGCAGGAGCAAAGAAACGGAGGAAGAAGAATCCACTGATGGCCAAATACTTCACATCCTGAAATATATTATGATTACAATTATAGCCACATGCAGAAACATAACCTCCACTATTGCCTTGGAACGTAAACGAATAAAATCAGTTGAAATTGGTTGTGTTCAAGAGCTGCACAAATATGACAATAATATTTAATATGGGAAGTAGAATGTATTTTGTGCTTTTCCACCTTTCAGGGAGCTCAAATCGCTGTACAATGAATGCAGACAAAGGTGGGTTCAGTGTCTTGCTCAAGGACACAGTAACAATTCACTCCAGTGGTCTCCCATCCATGTACTAACCAGGTTCAGTCTTGCTTAGCTTCTAAGAAATAAAGGGTTCATTCTGTACCAGCTCAATTACTGACGCTTAAACATAAACCTAATCTACTTAACCTAATATATATATATATATAATATATATATATATATATATATATATATATTATATATAATTATATATAATATATATTATAATATATATTATATATATATATATAATTTTTTTTTTTTTAAATAGATAATCAACATTAAATGGCCCTTTTTTGAGTTTTTAATCTTGTTCCAATATTGCTTTCTCATCAGAAACACAGCTGGAGTTTTTTCCTTCCCCTCTCAGTCTCAGAAAACCCTCTGAATTGTCCCAGATCTGTGATGTCATCGATCGAGATCAGTGCTGTTTATAAATCCATAAATCCTTCAGCCTCACTTTAAGCATTTCTGCAGCATTAGCATATCAGACAAGAA
The DNA here is from genome assembly GCA_038363315.1 of Mugilogobius chulae. Classification (NCBI taxonomy): domain Eukaryota; kingdom Metazoa; phylum Chordata; class Actinopteri; order Gobiiformes; family Gobiidae; genus Mugilogobius; species Mugilogobius chulae. The sequence continues at coordinate 28,243,332 of CM076397.1, forward strand.
AGGTTTGATTGTTTCCTCTGTGTAATTTTCTTGCAGCCAGAAGCTGCTTTATGTAATACCCTGTTTTTACTGTTTTTTGGTGCATGGGATTCCAGAGTGTGGGTCTTCAGGAGCTTGTCTGAAGGAAATGCATAATATTTGTCAAAACATTTTATATGCAACTTTAACTTTCAAAGTTTAGAAATCAGGTAAACCAATCTTTATCTAAGCATGTGAGTTATTAGGAATGTTTTTACATGCAAAAATAAGAACACAAAGTTATTGAAGGAAAAAAACACACACAAAAAAAGGGAAAAAACATCATCCATTTAGCTCAAGAGCTCTAAAAGAACATTTAACATGATTTGACTCACACTGACCTCGTTCTCGGGTTCAGTAAATTGCTCTTCTACCCTCTTGTGCAGTTGTTTGAAGGCCACTCTCATGACTGGCGGACACTGATCGACTGAGTTCACGATGGATTCGATGATGCTGCTTAAATAAATCTGCAGCATTTCCACACTGCTGTCCCGAATCTCAGCCTCGGACATGCCACCCTTAAAAGATATCCGCCTTGGGAGGAAGAAAGAACAATCGATCTTAGTTGGACATTTTTCTATTATCTTGAAAAATGTTCTTTCATTAACCCTTTCCTAAACTATACCACAGAAAAAGCTGATTGGCCACTGGGTTTAACCCTAGCCTCTCTTGACACTACCTAATGTTGATACTGGCTTATGAAGTGTACAAAGAGCGCACAGATGAAGCCATGTGCACAGATTATAATTATAATGAGATTGCATGCATGATTATAATCCATAACATTTTGTGTTCATAATATTAGTTGGCAGCTTTGATTATTGATTTTGCCAATCCCTGGTGCAAGCCAAGCACACCAAAGTGTGCAGAGAGAGTCTGTGACGGCTGCAGTCATGGCTGATCCTGGATCTGCTGCTCCCGCTCTGATGGATATCTCTGGGGCTTCAGAGCAGTTGCCAGGCAACAACCTTCTCTCCTTTTACATTTTTTTTTCCATTTTCTTTTGCACCCAATGTCTTCCTCTCAGGGGCAAAGTATAACAGGAAGCAGATTGTCTCCTGTGGCAGCTTTCCATTTGACCATTTTAACGCCTACGTCGTGAACTGCACACACCAAATTCCCATGTGTAATGTGTGTCACGCAGCAACAACGCCATTCAAGTGATTCAGTGATATTAGGTTTGTAAAGAGAAGCAGAATTGAGAGATGAGGCAGAGCACGTCCAGTATCTTTACCTGAGTCGGTTCAAGTCGATCTTGCATGGATCCAGTTCAATGTACTTCTTCTCATCAAAGATCCGGTTGATAATTGGCTTTAGGACTTCGTGGAGATAAAGCATGCCAACAGCCTGACAACAAGAACATGCAGCAATGTCATTTACAGGACTGTATCATAAACATAACTTGTGATTGCTAGGGATTCATCAAACCTTCATAATTGTTCCATTGCTTTGGAGGCAAGAGAGTTGGACCGAAATAGTGTGTAGGATCAGCTGTAAAACAAATAAAATGTACTTAAGTATCCAACAAATAGTGACAAGTATCTGATTAAGCAACAAGGAGACATTTTGTTACTCAAGCTTATATTAAACATAATCTGAATACTTTGAAACCCTAACCCTACAGTTTAGCTACTACCTCTACATAAGAAACAGAACTTTAGTTAATTTTAATATTTCCTGTCTCAACTCCTTCCTCTTCTTCGCAGATGACTGGAAATCACTGTAAACCCTCCAATTTGCATTTCTGTTTTTACTACATACAGTACATCGGATTTCTATCTAAACACATTTATCCACAGCGATTTACTGCAATTAATGAAACTTTTATTGCCCCTAGGTAATTTGTCTAGCTAAAGAGGGCACATAAAACAACTACACAAAAGCGACTGAAGACACAGAGATACAGAGAGATAATCAAATACTGCCCATGTACAAGCATTGAAAGCATGTAGTGGCGTCACATTCCCTTGTCCAGATGGTAGGAAACTGTATTTAGACAACTAGTGAGATCTCTAAAATGTAACGCCCAGATCATTGTGAAATTGGCTTCCAAATGTTTTATTGTTCACATATTCTGTGACTGTTTCTGCCAAGTGTCCACATGTTAGGTCTGTAGTCGACAGAAGAAATTCTTGGTTGACTAAAGACGTTGTTCGACGTATATGACCAACTAAACCAAAGACAAAAAATTAAATGAAGTTCATGCAGGAACAGGAATTTAAACAAGAAATGAATAAAGCAATGTATTTATGTACAAAAAGGCAGATTAGACCCAACTCTTCAACTACTGTACATCCATTTTTGTTCTTGTTCGATGTAAATCCATGTAATCTAAAAAAACAAAAAAATTCGACTAAGATGCTGTCAACTAAAGACTTACGACTACAACCCTACCACACGTGTCCACTGTTTTTTGGACACTGCATATGTCGTACAATAAAATGAAAAATTATATTGCTAATCACATTAAAGAGGTTTAGGCTAGTTCAGTGGTTCCCAAGTGGGGGTGGGACCCCGGGGGGTCGCGAAGCAAAATCTGGGGTCGCGAGATGATTAAAATGTATTTTTACAATTATAACTTGCATTAAGCAGTTTGGGGAATTTGGGTTGTATAAACAATACATTATCAAAATAAACCAATTAAGCCTAATTTAAATGGTTTGTAATTAATACAAAAGTATATAATTTTTTCTGTGGGTCGCGAGGTGTGCATGTTATTTTGGGGGTCCCGGCTGAAAAGTTTGGAACCCTGGCTAGTTTGAGATCAAAAAAGGAAAATATACTGTATGTCAAATCACTAACTAAACAGAAAATATTACTTATTTCTAATTTTTTAGAAGTTTGGTGTGTATTGTAGCTGTAATGTATTAAAAAGCATAAAAAAGTTATAAGTCAAGTGAAAGTTTGTGTAAAAGAGGACATTTTAAACTGGAATTAGCACTATTCAAAAGCGTACTGCAGGCCTACTTAAGTGCCAAATTACTCCTCCAAAAGTCTGATACGCCTATCAATTCACTTTCTAAATGTTACAAAAATATATATTTGTTCTGCAGGTTTATTCCGGGCTATTACTCGGGGAAAAAGTGACCAACTTAAATATGTCCAATAAGTGCTTGCCTTGAACCAAGTAATAGTTATCTTGATTTTATTATATTTTACTGTCTGAAAATAGGATTTGCCAAAGGAGTGTAGTTTTTTTTGTTTCAATTCCTGTTGAACTGTTTAACTAATTTCAGTGAGAGCAGTATTTTTCATATTTGTTCTATTGTTTTGTTCTTGTAAAAATAAATATGACTTAATTTAAGCATTTATTCACTTATCATCCAGTTTAAAATGGTCATTATTACAGTCCTATTTCAGTCTTGGTTTTATTCTGCTTCAGACCTTGTTTGGTTCTGGTTTAAATCTGATTTAATGCTGAGATAGATGCTCCTGGTTTAGATTTGGTTATTACTAATTCTTAAATTTTGGTTTATCGCTGAAAAAGAGGTGACGTATTTGTGCAACTCCCTGGCCCAGAAGCCACGATCCTTGATCAAATCTGGCCCTCTGGAAAATTAAGTTGCATAGACTCGGTCTAACTTTTAGACCAAAAAAAGACTACACTACAAAATAATAAAAATCAGTGTCTTTACTTTGAACAGGCTTGCATGAGTTCGTTGGCCCGGAAAGAATCTGTTCATATTTGTTTGATAGAATAGTTTCTGTAATTTTTCACATTATGACTTAAAATGTATTTAGACCCAAGTCTGGTTTTAACTTTCTACATCTAGCAAATTGTGTAGTTGGCTTTTCACCTCCAGAAGGTTACACAGTGCACCTTAATAAGGAAAAAAAAACATTCATGGCGTACTCTCTCTCTCTGCTTATCCCAGAGTACTTAGGTACATACATCAGCAGAAAAACGCTTTGATCATTTAAATCAGCCACAGCATGACAAGGGCAACAGGTAGTGTAAATTCTGCATACAAATTAACAAAGACTTTTCCTAAAACACAACTGTGAGTTTCAGAGTCTAGCACTGTTCCCATAGCAATTAGCAATCCAGAACTACAACAATATATTTTGAAAGCGCAAATGTCCTCAAAATAGCGCCTATATAAAAAGGGAAGCTGAAACTCATGAATACAGCCATGTTTTGCATGTAGCTGGTGATACACATTGATAAATTTAGCTTGCCTGACTCAGAAATGTTGTCAAACTAGGGGACGCACCGAGCTTTGTGCTGCATTACATAAATTCTTCAAGGTGACAATGCTGACATAGCCATGGCAACAGGATTTTTCTTTAAGATTCTGAATATGGGTGGGTGGGCGGCGTAAAGTATTTCCTATAGCATTCAGCTTGACGGTATTCTACAATCAATTACATAATCATTAACTTCTGATTAGAAAGTGTGCAAAAGGATTGGCTACACTGGACAGCCTCAGTGTTACAAGATCAATTTCCAGACTATTATGTTGTGTAGAAGTCAATTTGGAGCATATGCCCATTAACTAACAAGCAAATAAACTACTCATTTGAAAACTGTCTATGACTTCCTTCAAAGTATCTATTCCTTAATCAAGCGCAGCGTTGCTATAGAAACTCTCTGCTTATTATCCCAAAGTAACTGAGAAAACCCATCGGCGGAGCAAAAGCGAGTGTGAATTACAACATGGGGACGTGTTGTGGAGGCTTCACATGACTAACACACAAACCATGGAGAACAAATGCACTGTTGTGGTGAGTAAGTGATTGTCATTAGGGCCATAAATACAACGCTGGTAGGTTTTTGCCCACGTAAAACATGAGCAGCAGCATAGTTCAACGGTCAATGCAAAAGAGAAAAAATACACAATCTCTGACACACTTCATATGCCTAAACGAATGATGTGTCAATGTGTCACTTAGTTTAACGTGCATATGACAGGATAGACCATTTTTTCAGTAAAACACAGTGAACGTGGATGCACTAAACATTTTTTCCCCTCGATTGACTAATTTTTTGTAGTTGTAATTTGTCCAGCACATGTCATATTTCCAAACATGACAAGTATAAGGGTGACCCATAACTGTTACTTAGCAACCGCATTATAAATGAGGGCCAAAACCCACATAAATTACACAGATGTTATTATTTGACAAATGATAATATTTTTAACACTTAAGTTGTGTTAAATGGTTGTTCACACTTCCAGGAAACTGTGTCAATTGTGTGTAATTTGTCTTTGCATTTTGTCGCTTTTTGACAACACATGTGGAGGGATTCTGAACTCAGATTACTTCCTGTAATTTTAAACTTTTATTTGTCAATTTCTTTATAAATTGCAGTTTAACTGCTGTAAAACTCTGATAAATATTTACCACAAGGACTATCACACCAAACTAAGTCAGAATTAGACAAATGTGATAATCATATGGGCATTAAACAAGTTAGCTGTAATAATACATTATGGCACATTTAATTATGTTCATTTCTATTAGTGACTGTACTCATAAACGTTTTAATCCTGCATTTTCCTACAACTGCGGCTTTAATGCACAGAAAAATCCTGTTTTCACCTATCCCTGTAAGGAAGGCCTCTTCAACACAAGGCCCGGGGGCCAAATCAGGCCCTAGAAGTACCTGTAATAAAGTTGAATAGCCCTGCTGTGAAGGCAACAAACATAAGGACATTTGGTAGTGCTTATTTGTCTCACAGTCGCAGCAGTTGGGACCATGTGATCTGCCAAAAAGTCATATAAGAGTCGCAGTGACTCCACAGACAAGACAAGTAACGTGAGAAATAATCTCTTACAAGAATCGTTACTCGGAGAACTCATGGAGAGGCAAATGGGGCTTATTACGAGGCCAAAACTCCTATTGTGTGCAGAAAGAAGGCATTAGTTGCAACTACTTCGCAAATTTAGACTGTGAAGGACAAACAAAACAATGTAACGACAACCAAATGGAGCGAATATTCAGCCTGGATGACTCTACCTGCTTCTGCCTCAGCAATCATCTCACCTATTCTTAATCTCAGACCCAATTACGTCTCAGTCCGTGGCTCAACCCCTGCGCAGCTCGCCCAATCAGCTTTCAGCTCTCATCTCCTCCTCCTTCTCAGCCTATCTGGACGCCAGGTCCAGATTCAAAAGAGCAGCTCAATCTGTGCTCTTGGCTTCAGCTCTCGCAAGCGTTTCACCGCATCACAACCCTCCTCCTCCCCATCTCCACCTCAGCTTCCACCTTCTCCCTCTTCACCACCACCAGTCTCGAGGCTCCGGGGGGAAATCTCCTGCTCCAACAGCTCATCAGTTATCGCATGATCATTGTTTTCTCACTGATGCCTAAGCACCAAACCTTTTTAATAAATGTCATCATTAATCAAACGATCTTGTCTATCTGAGTGTTTCCAGGTTGAAATGTATAAATGACAATTGTCACTTGTAACGAAGAAATGAGACAGACAATAAAGAGGTGTTGCTGATCATTTCTGCACTTTTTCACAAGAAAGCATGATCCCATTTTTACTATTAAACCGTATTAGATCAAGTTTGTAGTTTACATTGAATACAGTAAAAAAAAAAACGTCTACTTATATTTTTGTTCTATCTAATATACTCAAATATACTTTGCTCGTGCAGCCACAGACGTATTTATTTATTTATTACCAGAAACCCCATTATCTTCCACCGAGGGGTTTACTAGTCTTCCTGGGGTCCACAAAAGAAATAAGGCTTTTAAAACATCATGTAAAATACAAATTAGTATGACAACAATATGACATAATTTAAAAACATTATTGACTTCAAAGCCCTTTCAAATGTTTAATAGGTAAGACTGTCAACTCATTGGGCAGTTCATTCCAGAGTTGAGTGGCTCTGTTTAAAACCGACTTCTGTAAAAAATGTGTCTTTGGTCGAGGAAGAAACAAAACTGCTCTATACGCCCGTCAGGTGAAATGTGATATAGTCAGATCCACATACTTAAAATTTTCATTACAACATTCTGGTTTACAAGGAACAATGATTTTTAAAATACTATTAGAGCGTGCTCTGACTTTGTCTGGACCAATGTCCATAATATATGGTGCATCTCAGTGACACGAGTGAAGTATGGACGCCTTGTTTTGGACAACCTGAAGTCTGGATACATCTGCTTTATTTGTGGCAAACCATATGATGGAACAATATTCCAAATGTGATACCAATACCAGTCGATGTACTACTACTTTCATCACAGCTTGAATAACAAAGTCCAAAAACCTTCTGATCATTGCATTACTGTTCAATTGTTCATAAAAAATACATGTTCTAAGCACTAACACAGTGGCTTTGTTTTAAATGTATCTTATTATGGTTTATTTTGTATGTTTAATGTAAGAAAAATTGTTAATACAGGTAAACTATTAAAATTTGAAAATTGTGGTGCAAAATTGAAAACTGAGTCGAATCGTGACTTAAATTAATCGTCCCATCCCAAATATGCACACATGCAACAACAAGAACAGTTTTCACAAGTTGAAGCTTGGACACTGACCCTTTGCCTCACATCAAATGCTAGAATCGATTTTACCCTTCTGCTTTTTTTTCACCCTCACAAACTGCTTCAAGCCAAAGGTAATTTTTCTATGCACAGTAACAGCACTGTAATAAAAAGGAGGAATTTACAAGCTCTTCAATGCGTTATCCATTAAAGATATGAGCTCACTTGTGTGGTTAACCTCGCGGGTGTTGAGGTAATCCAAAAATGGCACCACCAGGCCTTGACCCAGGTAAATCTTCACCAGCGTCATTGCCACATCCTGTCTGCTCTCTACCGTGGTCACTTCCTCCAACATGGTGAGAGCACTGGTCTCTTCCACCTGGTGACACAACAAGGGGCTCAATTACAACTCTCAACGCACACGGGGATAAATTACTAATTCGGTCATTTGTAACTGAGAAAACCACACGTTTTTGTGTGTGATAGCAGTACGTACGTCTGAAGGAGAGATGACTGACTCCACTAAGAGGTCGATGAGAGGCTGATAATACATTGAGGGTAAAATACGGTCCTCCACCAATCGTACTTTCAGACGCAGCGCCCCAAGTTTACCACTGAGAGCAATATGAAATGAAACAAACAAAAATATATGTTGATTAAATGTTATTTGAAGGTAATGAGCACACATTTAGATAAGGAAATGACCCCAAAAAAGAAAATTTTTTACATCATACAAATTAGAGATAGATCCATATATTTTGGGGTCGATATTTTGATGTTTTTTATATCCGCCGTCGCACTCACAGTGATCAGCTGAGTCTTAGTTGGTTTGGGGAGAAACAATGATACGTCTTTAATCTCTCTCCATTCCTAAGTCTGCAGTTTTGGTTTATCATTAACATGTCTTTAAGTTTTATTCTTATTCTATGACTTCGGCTGAGGCACAAGCATCTAAAGTCATAGAACTTTGGCTGCTTGTACTGCAGAAAAAATATGAACAATATGAGTGTCTTTCATGATGTTATGAAATGATTGCTTCTTGGGCCAAAATGCAATCGAGCATCATTTTGTGAAATGTGCTGGTTATATTATCTCACCCCAGCTATGCTTTTAAAAACAACAACAACAAACAAAAAAAAAAAACTCAGAAATCGGTTATTAATATCGGCATCGGCTGACAAAAAGTCCGTGTGACAGGTTGGACTAGACTTTTCAGTCAAATGTAGAGATTTATATGATTTTGCTGTAAAATATTACTCACTGATAGTAAATTTATAACCATTACCTAGCGACCATATGTGCAAACAGGACCAAAACTCATCTAACGCAACAAAATTGTAATTTGACGAATAAAAACACACATAAACACATGCATTTAGTATAATTAATGCTAAAAAAAACTGTTTATGTATATTGTAGTTTTCCTAAAGTGATGTAATCAATATTCAACTCTGTTCTACCCTTTATTTTTTTTTTACAAACTAGTTCTTCATTGGTGTAACCTATTTTTATTTACGAAGGATATTCAACCAAATGAAACAAAGTAGAAAAACATAAAATCCCGTCATACGCACTCATAATACATTTTTTTGATAGTTCACATGTAAGCCTGCTAAATCTTCAACTGCCATTAGTCAACAAGCTAGCTAAGCTCTGCTAAGTCACTGTACAAAGGTATTTCTGCATAACACTGACACAGTTTAAGCCAAAAAACAAATAAAAATCAGTCGAAATCAGTCGTTATCAGATAGATGCTATCATAATCTCTGGAATGAAAATAGGAAATACACAGTACAGTTTGCACTGACGCAGACAGACACACAGAAACTCAGCTGCATATACTTTCCCTAAGGAATGACAATTTAAATGTGTTACAAGCAGGGTATCCCTGAATGGTTTCAAATTACACACTTGCTGCTTCGGTTACCAGAAATACTCAAACAAACCACAGTACAACTCATAAAGAAGCACACATATTCTTACCCAGCATCCACCTCATTGTTTCCCAAAGGCAGCAAGCGAAACCAGCCTTCTAGATGAGGAGACTTGTGCCAACAGGCTGAAGGGATTTCCACCTGCCAAAATGAACAAAGAGAGTGGAATATTGATTGGTCACTGTACAATTTCAAAATAGAAAAAAATGACAAACTATTTTAAAGGTCTTATATTGCTCAAATGTGCCTCCAGTGAGCAATTAGCCATGTTTTATTGTTGATTTCTCATCAAAAACACCCCCGTAACAGTGGTTTGTTTCATTCACACGTCTAGACTGTCGATATTTCCTAAGATCAAAATGCTCTGTTCAATCCTGTGGAAATTTTATTACTGACAGCTATTTTTCAGCCTCATTTAATCTGTTTTTAAATACACTGTAAAATCCCCCTTGACTAAATTGACTTGTTGACATTAGGGAATAGCTTTGTTTGATCTTTTATTCCACTGAGATTGTTATAAAAAGTATTCAATAAGTGTTGTTAGATTAATATGTAAGTCAATGTAATATATGTATTGTTTTAGCCTTCCAGATCTAAATATATACAAATGATTCAAGTGAAGGTTGTGAAGATTTTAAAAACACAATGAAGCACTTGTTGCATTAACACTTAGGGGTGCTTTCAGTTCAAAACACAGCCTAATAAACAGGATTTGTCTAGTAAATGTTTGTTTTTGAAAACCAAAACCACAACTCCATGAAGAGAGAAGAACATTAAAACAAAGATTTTACAAACAGGTGTAATGGCCCTTTAATAGTCATCATAAATGATAAGTTACCTTTCCCAAGAAGTCATTCTTGCCAACCATGTCCCAGTCCCACACTTCTACAGTGATTGGCCCTTCTTCACACAGCTCCTCTGGGTCCAATTCCAGCTCAAGCGTCTCCCCCCAGTGAGGAAATCGTGTCTTTTTAATAATCTAAACCCAAAACACAAGGCACAAATAAATCTTCTTAATGCCATATGTCATATAATCCTTTTTTTTTCTCTGACCGAGGCTGACATCAGAGGAACAAGATGTTGTGACCTTAGCACAGAACATAAAGTACATGAATAAAGCTTACCGAGGTCTCTGCACTGTGGTTGTTAAAAATGACTCTGGCAAAAGGATCAGAGGTGCCGGAGGTGTCTCTAGGGGCAAGATCTCTGAAAAACAAAAACATGATCTCAAATTCACTTTCAAATTTAACTAGGTAGACTATTTTCCACTAAAAATACTCCATGGGCTGCATTTTTAAAGTTGACCATCACTCAGCTAAATATAACCTTGTGCTCAAGTCCTGATTGACATGTTCCTTAGTGACATGTCAGAAAGACGGATCTAGCAGCCCGGGACACACAGATGGGGCATTGACTAAATGGTGTGATAGCAGCAGAATGATTCTGGAGGGGAGTGAAAAGGCCTGGGGCATCACAGATAAGGTTCATCTACACAACAGTTACAACAATACCAGCTCACACTAATCTCACATTCTCACATTTGTTTTTTCTCCTAAGAATACAAATGGCATTTGTTTGTTTGTACAATAAAAAGATCTTTAGCGCTTGTGTTTGGGTTACCTGGCTTCTATTACTTGACATCTCAGGCTGATCTTCTCTGAGCGTTTAAGCAGGACCATACTGAGGCGGATCTCCCCTTGAACCTCTTCATTTGGGTCGACCCTTGTCAAATTCAGCCAGGTGTCCAAACCTGCCCATGAAATAATATTTAGAAATGATAATAAATTTCATCTATTTTTTTTTATTTTAAGACACAATAAAAAAAGATAAAGTAAAATATTTCATCAATCAAAAACATAAGGATGGCTACAGTGTGACAGCTAGTCTGTGAAGATTATCTTGCGAAGGAGGAACTGACTCAGTAGCGACATGTAGCAATGAATCATAGATTTGAAGGCCATGCCAGGTGGTGCTTAAAGAGTGGCATCAACAAGCTGCTGAAATTTTCATTTTTTTTTTTTTTTTTTTTAATGTTTCAAAACAAAAACATGATGTAGAAAGCTGTTGCATTAGAAGCATGAGCACCAAATACCAAAAAACTGCAACAGTATGACCACTGACAGGTTGGCATGAACAACACAGAAGAGACACCTGTTTGTGGGTGGATTATATTATAGCAGAAAGTGTTATGTTCTCAAATGTGTTTGCTACATGTAGAAAAGAAGTATTTAATTTTGCTGTATGAACATGCAAAGAACTTCCATTATATCAATATCTTACATGTAGAGTTCATTTAAACTAGTTTGAATAGGTGCTGTGGTTAATTAGCTGTATCTGCATACTACTATCCCCCAAATATTCTCAAAGACTAGATAACGTTTCTTCATCAGTGTGTAAGATCAGTGTAAATAAAAAATATTTTCTTGTTCCGTGTACTGCAGACATTCACACAGACTATAAAAGCAGACTGGCTCCTCAGTGGCTCTGACATTAGTTCCATGTTATTTTCGGAGTCTGTACATGTTTACCCTCAAAGCAAAAGTCATGCACTCCAGACATTACTAATGACTATGCATTCCTCTTCTCATGTCTTTACCTTTAGCTTGAGATCCAATAGCTTCCTTGGTCAAAGTGATCTTTCCAATCACATCGTCATGGCTGCAGTGAAAGAAGAGAACTGATCGAGATATTGACAACACAGGTTTGTTCAAGCTAGAAGTTGATTAAATTCCAAATACTCTCATTAAGAGGAAAAACAACCCAATTACTCCTGTGAGCTACCATCTGTCCAATACTGTTTACCTAGTCAAAGATTTGAGTTTTTTCCATTACTTAATCCTTTAACCCAGCACATTAATTAATCAGCCCTGAAATAGCTCGGAAAACTACAAACTAATCATCTCCACTATCCCAGGCCTTGAATGTAAATATGAAATTATTTAGGGACAGATGTGACAGTTACCCAATCGTGTCTTCATCCATGACATGAAAAGACAGCGAGTGAAATCCCATCGGGAGGTGCAGCGTGTACTCCTCACCCCAGAAAGGATTAAGGTTCTTCCACACAGTGGCTGTCCTGGAACAGGCAGACAACTCACATTACACGCCATATGTCTGGATAACGCTGCCGCTAGATTCAAATAATCGTGCTACGTTTTTGAAAGAACAAACAAACTTCACTTCTACTTTGACAATGTTGAAAAGATTTCCATACAGATATCTTGTAAATGTGTGGCTCTAAAAACATTTAAGCATTTCTTTATTATAAGGTTGATGCAAAACTCATTGCTAGAAAGAAGACAAATTGACGACAAGCAGAATATTACGGCTGCAACAAATTGACTGAATCGCAACTAATCAATTATTGAAATAATCGTCAACTAATTTAGTAAGAGAATAATCAATAATCGATCTTTCTAAAGGTTCCAAAACAGCCATGAGCGGAAAAGCAGATTGAACAGAAATGACATTTGTGTAAATTTAGGGGTTTGATGTAAAAACTAGTTTGCCTGGCCTAGTGTAGTAAAATATTAAGGAATAGTGTTGAGACATGATGCTAATTATGATACCACAATCATAATTAAAAATGCTCATATTGTTTAGAAATTTCAACAAAGTACAAATACTTTCTCTATTAAACATATCGGGATAAACTATTCAGAAAATATAGAATTCTGTGTTAATGTGATTTCGATGTGAGTATCGATGAGTATCAAATGAGAATCGAGTTTCAATACCAGTTTTAGTATTGATTATTATTTGATGGACATTAATTGAAAAAATCCAAGATCAAATCGTCAATTTAGTGGAAGGTTTGAATCAAAAGATTTGAGAAAATTTGGAGCAGAAGTCAAACTCTGAGGCAAAATACTGATATATAGTTTCAAAACAATTTAATAAATAGGACACATTAAAAGTTTTTGTTTTGTTTATGTTCATGTATGTATTTTTAATTTGTTTTTGAAAAGGTTAAGTAAAATCTAATCAAAAATTTAAATCAATGAATAAGATAAAAAAATATATATTTTTTCCCCATCTTCCCCAAATCTACATCTCCAGGACATTAGTTCAGCTCAAATTTGGCAAAAATCTTGTATTCAAGTAATTGTTGCGTTCTAAGCAACTAATTGATTAATCGAAATAATAATCGTCCAACTAATCGATTACAAAAATAATCATTAGTTGCAGGCCAAAAGAATATAACAGTAAAAGGACAGTAAAAGCATTTGCAATCTAAATAGTCTTGTTTTTGACTAAAATATAGTCAACAAAATACTAATCTATTACTCCTGCTCCTTGCTTTTAGTGTCATAATTCTACAAATTTCATCAACAATATTTGACAAAATATCTATTTTTTTTTTCTTTTTAGTTAAGAAAGCAAACTGTAAGTGCACTGAAGTTGTACTTAGTAACACTGAACATTCTTGCGCCTGGCAACTTCATACCAAACTTGACCAAGGATGCCTTTAATAAAGGTGATGCTCTTCAATCAAGTGTAATTATTGAATGTGTCTCAAAACCAAGAGTGCATATGCCAGATAACGCAATGCTGTGTTTATGGTCTTAACTAATAATCACTTTGTTTTAGCGAGTGGGCTGAGCTATTTCCCACTTGTATTCACTGTCACATTATCTGTGAACATCATACAGTCATTTAGGCAGAAACTCCACAAGTACTAGATAATTAGTGAGTGTCATAATAGTGAGTCATTGTGCTGGTTTCCTCACTATACCAGATGGATCAGGAGCTACTGTACTCGCCTCCTGTTCTTGTTAGTGACCACAACTTCTGATCATTGGCAATACATATGATAAGGATTCTGAAAGATGAAAAAGTGAAAGGATGGAAGAGGGCTAGCTGCAGTAAAAAAATAAATAAATAAACAAAATTAATCCAAATGTGTACACCAAATTCCTCAAAATGGGTTCTGAAGACACCTGAAATAATTGATGCATCCTCTCCTTGGTTACCTGCTGTTTTTGAGCCAAACCAGTCTCAGGTTTTCTGTGCTGGAGGAACCATGCTGTTGTTGGCACCACTATCATAACCAAACACTACAACTCCACCTTGTTTAAATAAATTTACCTCTAAATGACAGCCTGGTTACACGGATCTTAAACTACACGCAGACCGGGCGGCAGTGATGGACACTCACCTGGCTACAACTTCATTGTCAACTTTAACAATGCAGTAAGGGTCGCTTGTTCCAGACCTATAGGCAAAACATATCAAGTAAAAGAAGCAAAGTGAAGCTTAGTGGCTTGAAAGCAGACTCACATAAAATGCATTATTCATACTGATCGTAAATGTTGATTAGCCTTATGCATGTTCACCTATCCAGCCATGCCAGTAACAGAAAGGTTTACTTACACGTCTTTGGCTGGGAGATTCCTTCCCTCTACAATCCGAAAATAAAGAGAAGTATTTCTAGCCATTTTGGAGGTTTACTAGATCAGGCGATATGTCCTTTTCCCATGTGCGTCCTTTTAAATAGTGCTCTTCTCCTCCGCAACTGAGTTTTCTTCATTTCATAGCACCTTCAGTGCGTGACGGCGCACAACCCACCAGTAGCGCGCCAAAGAGACGCACAGAGTCACTCTGTCGGTCCAGAAGGTTACACAGCGAGGCAACTGAGTGGGCAACTGGGTTTGATTTGGCGTTGTTACGATGTTACGGTGACCCAAAGACGCCCCACCTCAAACCTAAAGACGGATCAGTACACACAGAAAAAATGTAATCAGCCTTTACCGACTGAAAAGTCTCTCACGGATGCAGCCGTCGCACTTTCCCCATTCACAAAATGACCGTGACATGTCACGGCATCTTTTTACGGCACGATGTATGTTTAGTATGCTGCTGTTGCTGGTGTGCTCACACCTGACGAGCTTTGGATCCTTAAACGTGACACGCTTCGCCACCTGGCGGCAGATTCACGCTACTGCTGTCTCGACTTGAGAAAAGGAAATCTAGACAGGCTTTTCTAGGGACAGCTAAGGACCAGCCAGGGGTCCTAACTAACCAAACAGCCAAAACAAAGCCCACTGAAAGTCGCTTCAAACTGTTTGAATTACATTTATAGGCATCAATAGTTACTTCAAGATACGAACTTTTAGTTTTTGGCGAATAATTAAGTTTAAGTTTTTACTTTCTGCTTCAATGACGCCATTTGTTCTAAATTAGCTGGCCTAGCTAGTAGTTGCTACTTACAAATGTCAACAAATTCAGACCAATAAAAAGCCAATAATGGACAGTTATCCTGTAGTTTCTACCAGTGATCCTACCAAACAACAAGAGAGGCACTATTACCTCCTGTCAGAGCTGCAAACTTTAGTCAAAGATCTGCCCAGGTACTTTTTTTACAGAAGTTACATTACTTTATAAGAAATAGCTACATGATGAAGTTGAATTTGTCTTGTTCAGCTCCTTTCAGCAGCGTCTGTCCTACAACACCCTCAGTGACCTGGCTCTGGCACTAATCGATGGGACCGTGTTTGAAATCGTGCAAGGGCTTTTGGACATTCAACATCTGACAGAGAAAAATCTGTACAACCAAAGACAGAAGCTGCACTGTGAACATCAAGGTAATGTCTAATCATAACCACGAGCACAATGCTTATATTAGAACATTGTGTGAGTTTGTTTACTGTGTGCAGCACTGAAACAAGAGCTTGTAAAGAGACACAAAGATGCTCTGCAAACATGCAAGTCACACAACCTGACTCTTTTGAAATCTAACCAGCAAACGGAGTTAGAGGTGAGCTGTGCTTAAGTTTAATGTGTCTATCAGAACTGTAAACATCTGGTAAAATGTCATTTGTTTTTAGGCTTTGGAAGTTCGTGTTCGAGAAGAACAAAGAATGATGGATAAAAAGATTGTAGCAGAAATGGACCAGAAAGTAATTGACCAACAAAATACTCTTGAAAGGCTGGCGTTCCTGGGTTTTATGTCACTGTTAATCCTCAGGTAAATATACTGTATTTATTTAATTATAGACCATTATAACTTAGTTTGACTATATACATATAAGGCCAGATTATCAAGTTTGTCATGGCAAGACAGGTTAGGGGAAGCAAAACCTTGGCAGAGATGACATTGTTCTCTCAGACACACTATAAACATGCAGAATTTGAGGTGGTTCATGTTTGTTTTGTTTAGTATGTTGTATGTGAATCTTCCAATATTAAAGTTTGTGTAAAATGCTCATAAACAACACCTGGCTTGATAAATCAGGCCCTTATACTGTGTACTCTAATCTCATCTAGTAGGTTTTGTTATCATTCTGGCCTATTTTCACTCACACGTCTGACTATAATCGTCTAAAATTCAACTAAAACTGTTTCTGAACCCTTTGGAGCAAATAGTTGGACTCATTGTGAAACTGAAACCCTGTAGTTTTTTCTTTTGATAATTAATAGGCTCTGGGCATAAGTAACAACAAAAAGATCTGCACAAAAGAAAAACAGAATCTAATATTTTTTTAACAATTATATATATGTTTTTTACAGCTATTGATAATTCCTCTGCAAAGACTGAAGGTAATTGAGGTAATATGAGTTTTAGGGACCTAAAATAATTTTTTAAAATGTAGGCAGAGCCAATAGAAAGTCCCACACTCTAGTCTAACAGTTACATAAATCGGTCAGTTCCTTCCTCGTGCAGCCTTTGGACAAACCTCATTTCAGTTTTCTGCTGCAAGTGCCAGGAATAAACTACAGTAGGCTTTAAAACTTAGCTCTTTTGTTTTTTAAAAGCTCATATTGTCGTTTTTTACGAGATCAATGCACATGTTTGTAACACTGTAGGCTACTTTTATGTTTCCTTAAATGTTTTGATGTTTGATTGATTTGTTGATTGTGTCTTGTGTCGCTGCCTAGGCAGGTCATCATTGTAAATGAAAAATAGTTCTCAATTGACCTACCTGGTAAAACATTGAACAAATAAGAACATATATATTTGTTAATTTAGAGTAGAAACTGAAAGTGCTTCACAGTGTATTTATATCAGATTTTGAACAAAAAGGAATTTATCAAGAAAAAATGTGGGAATTAGAAGGGATTAAGTACTGCGTAAAACTGTGGTAATATCAGCTGTCCAGCAGATGGCGATGCTCTCTACTTTAACTTGAACTTTTCTGATTTCCAGGAGCTGACAATGCAGATGAATCTTCTTGAACTTATTCTAAACTTCAACAAAAAGAATCTCAACCTGGAATAATTTGATTGCAAAAATAAGTTGAACAAGACTGACACATATGGACAGCGATGAGAGAACCGGTTTGCCCAAAGTTTGGACAGAAATGTAAGAAGAATCTGAGGGCTGGTGAACTGCTCTTGTGCAAGTCACATCTGCAAATAAAAAGGTTTTCTTTGATATAAGAAGTGGAAATGGGGAGTTTAAACAGCTTGAAACTTGAGTATCCTAATGGTAAAAGCTTTTGCTTCATCTTGCTTAGTAAAAACTGAGAACATATTTCCACAAGACTTCAAAATGCAGCTATGTCATCAGCATGAATAATTAAGGTTTTGTTTACAATGGTAAACTTTCTGTGGCAGCTAAGAGCTCTTTTTGAAGACAATGATTTTCTTGCACAGCCTAAAATTTTGAGAACACAGTGCAGATGAGATTCATATTTGGTTACCTCAACTGATCAATGGAATAAATTACAAAATTATGTACGTGTCCTGTCTTACAACATATTCTATAGCTCCGCCCCTCCTAGTATATTTGAGAGGGTGGGGCACGTGGTGGGACTAGGAAAACCCGCTAATTGCGTCTGTTCCTTTAAGAACCCGTGGCTCAGGCGCTGCATGTCGCTTTATTTGCACCTTCAGTCCATCTCCTGCTGCTACTTTCTGGCAACATCTTTTTTCTTGTGTCATACATGGGAGACTCGCTGCTAAGGAGGTACGATTGTTATAGTCTAATGTAACATATGTTTGAACCGTGTTTGTCCACGTCTGCGTGTTTGTTCCTGATAACTACTGTGATAACCTCACCTGCTCACTCAGTGATGTGGATCTGCGTCTCTCCCTCCACAATGAGCGCCCAGTCCATTTTGTTATGAAATATTCATTTGATGCACAAGCGTTTCTCTATTGTCCGGGAAATTATTGTCTAAATGCTTTTACGACTGTGACAAAATTAAAATCTTTTAACGTTTCGTTTTATACGCCATCATCTTTATTTCTGGAGCGGAATATAGAGCGTTACGTAATGATGGCGAGCGCCCTGTCGCCATATGCCGCTGAGGGCGGGATGCTGAGCCCCGAGGCTCGCTACAGACAGATCAGGCCTGCAAAGATGCGCTTCTCCAAACGTGTAAAATATGTGAGCAAACTACTGCGCGTATGACATGCTTTAGTTTAAAAGAGTAAAAGTCCACGTCATTGTGACAGTTTCATTTCTGGCTTGACGATTCATTTTTAAAGTTCGTTTGTGTTGAACTGTCCTCCTGGCAGCTAAAACTGCAGGCTTTTGCTCTAGCCTACTTCACAAAGAAATAAACCTAGCCTATCAGAAAGTAGGGCCTGCTTTAGAAGTAAGCTTTCTAGTGTGAGATGTTGGTAATTACTATGTTAGCTACATTCAGTTATTCTGTAGTCCTTAATGGCCTATTATATATAATCTAGCACCTTCTTGTCTTTTCTATTACAGATCACCTTCACCTTGATGAATCTGCTTTGAGTGGTACCACATCTTTCAAACATCTAAGCCTCTCTCACACTGTCACCATGGCCTCCTGTCAGAGAGGCTGTGCTCCAGCAGTGCGCCTTTGTCAAAAGCTGAACCGTCTTAAGACCTTAGAGGAGGACATGATGGCCACTTCCCTGAAGCGCTGTCTCAACACCCTGGACTTGACCCTCATGGGAGTCGGTGGCATGGTTGGCTCTGGTCTCTATGTCCTAACTGGCACTGTAGCCAAAGACATAGCGGGACCTGCTGTCATTGTGTCATTTATTTTTGCCGGATTTGCCTGCTTTTGTCTGCTCTTTGTTATGCTGAGTTTGGAGCACGCATACCCAAGACCGGATCTGCCTATATGTTTACTTATGTGTCAGTTGGAGAGGTCTGGGCTTTCCTCATTGGGTGGAATGTCATTTTGGAGAATATGATTGGTGGAGCAGCTACGGCCCGTGCATGGAGTGGCTATCTGGACTCAGTTTTTAACCATGCTATTCAAAACTTTACAGAGACACACATAATGCGGCCCTGGAATGTCCCATTTCTTGCCCATTACCCTGACATACTAGCAGCAGGAATTCTTCTTGTTGCATCAGTTTTTATTTCATTTGGGGTCCAAGTGTCATCATATCTCAATCACATCTTCTCAGTCATAAGTATGTTTGTCATTGCTTTTGTCATGGTTTTTGGTTTCATTCTTGCTGATCCTGAAAATTGGAGTCAAAAAGAAGGAGGTTTTGTACCATATGGAATGTCAGGCATACTGGCAGGTTCTGCCACTTGTTTCTATGCTTTTGTGGGCTTTGATGTGATTGCATCGTCCAGTGAGGAGGCCAAGAACCCACAAAAGGCTGTCCCAATTGCTACAGCAGTGTCTCTGGGATTGGCTGCAATGGCGTACATCCTTGTTTCCACAGTGCTTACCCTGATTGTGCCCTGGCATACCCTGGACCCAAATTCAGCTCTATCAGACGCCTTCTTCCGACGTGGTTACAGTTGGGCTGGGATCATTGTGGTCGTAGGCTCTATTTGTGGTAAGTGTTGTTTCAATGCAATGAGTATTTATTTATGTTTATTTGATAGGGAAAAGTATGTTTCATGAGCTCATGTCCCACACTGCAACATTTTAGCCGAGGCAATGTCTCAATGTCCGTCCCTAGTTGGGCTTTGCATAAAAACAGTGAAAATACAAAACAACGCTACACAATACAAAATAGTGAAAACATAATGAATCTGCAGACCTGGAGACTATAAACCACATTCAGAGGTATGTTCATATTTATTCATAGAAAGACTGACGTTATTAGGGTTTAGGTTAGATTGTTAAATTATGGTTAGATTAAGGGTGGGTGATCTGGGAGGAAATATTATTTATTTATTAAAACATTACAATAATAGTTTCTGTGCTTTACCATGGAAACAAGGAAAACAATATTGGAAGGATATAATTTATAACTTTACACATATAAGACTTAGCAGACATTTACCATTTTACATGTATTAATAGTTCATAACAACATATTTCATCTGTTTGTTCACTATGTCAACTTTCTTCTTAAAAGCTTAGAAAAAAAAAAAAAAATACAACCGATTTCATTACACAAACAAGGATCATAGGTGTACGTACATGTTTAAATGCAAACAATATACTTTCATGATGATATAATTCCAAAAGATGCTGTTTGTCTTTGGTCAACTACAGCTCAAAACGATATACTGAACTACCGCTTCAAGCTAGTACAATGAAATCTTCGATTTGTTTTGTTTCATACGGTTTATTTATGCTGTTTGTTTGCACGTCATGTCAAAGTGCTAAGAAGACTGACAAGCAGAAAAAAGGAGAAATACGATGAGAGTGTGGTTAAGAAGTGCACTCTTCTGGTCTGCAGACTCATCCTTGTATAGTCATAGTATAACTCGTCTGAACTGTGCAAATTGCCTTTATAATTTAATTAACTCTGAAATACTGATCATTTTAAAATATTTGCTACTTCAGTCTGTAATACACATGACATTGCTAGTTTGCACTTTGCGATTACTGTATGTATTTATATTTTTTTATATGTATATTTTGTATTGCTTATTTCTATCCCCTTATTTTAATTCTTATTCTGTTTTGTATAAGAAAAAAATGATTGATTTTATTGCACTATAGAGCACTTTTGTTACATTTTATGTATGAAAAGTGCCTTATAAATAAAGTTTGATTTGATTTGCTTGGAAAATAACCTTGTAATGTTTTGTTTGTGTGTTTTCCAGCTATGAACACTGTGCTGCTGTGCAACCTCTACTCCCTTCCTCGAATCATCTATGCCATGGCTGAAGATGGTTTATTCTTCTCTTTTTTTGCCCGAGTCAATCCTGTCACCAAAGTCCCTGTCAACGCCATCTTAGTTTTCGGTTTTATTATGTCAATCATTGCTCTAATTTTTGACCTGCAGGCCTTAGTCCAGTTCCTTTCTATTGGGACACTCTTGGCTTATACTTTTGTGGCCGCAAGTGTCATTGTGCTGCGCTTCCAGCCCGAAAAAGCAACGGTGAAAAACAGCACCTCTCCCAATCCTATCCCGGAACCTTCTCCTGCACGTTCTGAGTCGCAGAATTTCAAAGAGGACTGCGGTGAGCTGAAGCAGTATGAGTCTTTCTCAGACAAACTGCAGTTGGTGGAAAGGACCAAGGTGAAGGAGCAGCGTCCAACGGGGCAGCTGAAGGCGCGTTGGGAACCATATCTGGGGCGTCTGCTTGGAGATTTTGAACCAGGAGAGGTGGTGGCCTTCTGCGTGCTTATCCTGCTGGTCAGCTCCGTGTCCCTTTGTGCTGTGCTGATATTCGGAAAACAGCCGCTCAATTTGCCAGTGTGGAGCTTCTCGATGCTGATTGTGATTTTCAGTTTGGCTTTTGTCATCAGCTTGGTTCTTATATTTGCCCATGAGCCACAGAAAAACACCAAAACATTCCAGGTAAGCTAAAAGTACCCCAAATGTAAAATTGACACATACTGTAATTTAAACTTGAAAACATTGTTAAATACTCTATTTAAAAAGTTTATTGTATGGTTTTACCTTGAATTTACAAAATTCTACTGTTTTCAAGTAGTTGTTTGTTAATGTGTAATATACAGAAACACTGGATCACGACCAGAGCTCATGTCTCCAATCCCCATTTTGGGTACAAATACAAATGCTTTAAAGTTAGGATAACTCACTTTTTTAGCTGAAAATTTGTCAACTTTGTGTTTCCACTAAAAATATACAATAAATAATGCACTTAGTGAAAAAGTGAGACCACTGGGTACTGTCTGAATTGAATAATAAAGAAATGTTTTTCTCACCAGGAGCTGAATGCTGCTCTCTGATTGGCTGTTCTTGGGCCATCCTCTTCAGTTTTACTTTGCTGTTTGTTGTACCCACCTTTAATACAATAAAAAAATTAACTGACAAGACAAAATTTGGCCACTAATGAACATACTGTTGAGTACTTTCATGTATTGGGCAAAAGTACACTTTATCCTCTAAATTCTAAAATTTAGCATCTATGGCTTTGTTGAACACATTATGAAGGTCAACATGGGGCATAATGTTATGCCTGATTATTAAAAAATGATAAAACATTACTTTTTTGCGGATTTTTTTCTCAGGTACCTCTGGTTCCACTAATTCCCGGGGCCAGTATTCTCGTCAATGTCTTTCTAATGATGAAGCTCAGTGCAATGACCTGGGTCAGATTTGCTGTCTGGATTGGCATAGGTAAGATTAAGATTAAGATTATTAGACATATTTCTGGTTATTAAAACATGTTGTGAGGGCTGGGGAAAAAAAAGAATTTCTCGATTTTTTTTCTCATTCTCGATAACGATATTAAGACGAAATATGTTATAGATCC
Source organism: Mugilogobius chulae (assembly GCA_038363315.1). Classification (NCBI taxonomy): domain Eukaryota; kingdom Metazoa; phylum Chordata; class Actinopteri; order Gobiiformes; family Gobiidae; genus Mugilogobius; species Mugilogobius chulae. Next base: position 28,266,301 of record CM076397.1, read on the forward strand.
AAGTCCAACAGTAATATGTTAAAACATGTCTTATATTTTTTTCATGTTTAAGTTTAAACTAATAGGTTGCGTTCATGTTGAATATTGATGTCATAGTTCAGATTATGTTTTTGCCTTGAAATATGTAATAATACAACAACAAAAATGAATACTGCATTTAAACAGTACCTATTAATTTTAGCTGCTAGCATATATGATGGATATTGTTCTGAAAAATGTTGTGATTTCAAGTGAACGCAACCTATTGTCACACAAATGTGAAATGTTGTAAAATGAATCACAGAAGTGCAGAAATATAACATTTATGGCCTAAGTTGAAAATTCATTAGAGTTTGGAATGGAACAACTATTATAGGCCTTTTCCCACTGTAGGAACTTTTTTAGTTCCTTGATTTTTTTTTATTGCTCCACTTCCCATTTTGGGTGTGTTCGCTCAGAGTGAAATTTTTTTAAATTTTATTTATCCTTTATTTAGCCAGGAAGGTCCCATTGAGATACAATATCTCTTCTTCCAGGGAGTCCTGGTCAAGAAAGGCAGCAGGTTAATGCAAAAATAAAATACAGACAAACATACAAACATACACAATAAATGAAACTAGCTGATACATCAGGCTAGCATAAAAGTGTAAAAGTGAATGAATGCTTCAGTCGTGCTGAGTATTTGCCTGGTCACTAAGGAGATCACCGTGGAAACAGATTATGTGCATTAGCTCTGGGCTTTTCCCCATCACTAAACCATTTAAACACAACTGTCAGGCTGCAGCAGGTTAACAGGATCCACATTATACCTGACAGCTCATGAAAGCCTGTCTCAAGACCTGCTTTCCCTGGGGAAAATTTGTATAGCTGGTGTAGCTTTTCTGTTCTGGTAGTAATTAGGGAAGCCATAATATTTTGTGTATGTGACTTTAATAGTTTTGAAATATCTTTCATTTTCTCTCATTTCTGTCGTCCTTTACATGTTTTGCCTTGCTTTGTGAAATTAACTTAGTTTAAGTAAAGCTTCTTTGTCGTTTTGTAACAATTTTCACCTTTTGTAGCAATTTTCACCTTCAAATTAAGTTAGAAATCTAGGGGGCAAATTGAAAAAAAATCAAAGCCTGACAGAGAGACTTATCCATGCATTTTTCTCCAGTAGGTTAGGGAGTTAGCTTCACTTTAACATACTATAAAAATACACATTATACTGTAGCCTACATTTGGGCTGGGCAAATCGTATATCATGTATATGCATGATTTGACTTTTCTACATATTAATGTAGAAAAGTCAAAACTGAGAATATTGTGATACAATTGCGGGAGTCCAGTGAAAGTTGTAACTTATTCTCAATGTTGCCAGATTGAGCCATGACATTTTTAACAATATTTTTAGTATTAATAAAGTCTTTGAAGACATGAAAATATGTGGATGAACCTGGAAAATAGCCTAAATTGACCTTGACTATCAAAATTCCCAAGCTAGAACACGCAATTTTTGTCTAATTGCTCGAAAACATTAGAGCAAGAGCAATGTAAGCCCAGACTTTGGAGGCTCTGCAAGAAGCTCAAACATGAATAATGAAAGAAATAAAATGTAGGGAGTGAAAGCAGAACTCTAATATCATTTTTAGACTATATTGCCCTGCCAGATCCTACATGTCCCTTAAAGATTGTTTACTTAGCAGATGTTTTCCCTAATGTCGAATAACAAAATGCCTGGATAAGTTTCATATTTATCTTTAGCTAGCGTCAGCCGTATAAAAGTGTCTATTCCTTGTCCATGTAGCTCACACGGCTTGATTTTGTGTTTGTAGGCATCGTGGTGTACTTTGGATACGGGATCTGGCACAGTAAGGAGGGAAAGCGGGAGCTACAGGCCACAGACATGGCGGCCCGCTATGTGGTGCTCCCCAGCGGAAGTTTAGTAGAAACAGTTCAGTCGGTGCAGCCCGATGGACAGGTGGAGCCCCGCCCCGCTCGTGAACACAGGACCTGCTGTGGACGAGTTTGGAGAGAAGAGATGATGTGTGAGCGCTCATGGTCAAAACTACTGTCTGGTTCAGTCGACTCCTGCTCTTTGGCATTATAACTAAAGGTGGCTAGAACTGCTCATCAAAACAAGTAAACAAGTCAATTTTATTATGCTGAGGCAATCTTCAGAGTACTTTTGAGAATTGAAAATATTTATTTATTTTTTATTTCAGTGGTGGAAAGAGCAAAAATAAAAGTAATATAACATTTATAGTGTTAGGGGCCTTTTTTATAAAGATTCTGAACTTTTCTCTCCAAGATTTCAAAGATGAGGCCCTAAGAAATTTCTGATCAAAGACGAGACATTAGAGAGTTTGTGTCAAATGTTGTGTTTTATTCATACTTCCAAATGTTATTAATGAAACCGTTGTTTGTTGCTCAAATGCATCTTACAATGAATACTTAAAGTGCATATGACAGGTTTCTACAAATTTCCCATTTGAATTAATCTTAGCAGTTAACATTAGTTGTAAATATAAATGATAGTTTTACATGAATCAAGAAGAAGTTTGTGAAATGAGCACTTGAACCTGTCATGGCACTTTAACTATACAGTTAAATGTATAATTTAGCTTTAAAAGTACTTTTACATTTTAAAAATACTGCGCACATACACATACAAAGTCTACTGATAAATAGTTTAACAAAGAAAAATCCAAATTATTCTTTATCACCTTAATCAAAATTCAGAATCAGGCAGAAATGGCAAGTAAGTATTTTCACTCAAGTACTGCACTTAAGAAGTTTTTTTGAGTATCTTGTAACATTACTCATATAGTATTAATAAAATCTGGTGACTTTTTACTTGTACTTCTTAAAGAATTAGTTTTTTTTTTTGTCTCTTAAATGCTGTGCAGACCTGCTGGGGTGTTGTTTATCGAGACTTTTTCCCCAGTTTAACAATTTAAAAAACCCAAAACAGTCTAATTTCTAAAAATTCTCCATTTGACACATGATTAAAGAAAATGTTATCTCACTGGAAAGCCCATTTTTTACTACAACACAGCTAAGACCAATTTTGTAATTTTACTTTTTACTTTCTTCCTTAAGTAAATTTGTATTGTATTGTACTTTTACTCAAGTAAATGAGCTTCAACTGTACGTTTTCCAGACAAGTAACTGTACTTTTACTTGAGTAGTAAACTTCAGTACTTTTGCCATCTCTGTTCACGTTCTATACTTTTACTTAGTAATGCTATTTACGTTTTTGTATCCAATACTAATACCTTTTTTTCTTGTATACTTTTACTTTACTTCCTCCACCACTGACATTTCCAAAAATATATACTTAATTAATAGTTAGTTACATGTTTATTAACAAAGTAATTCAAATGTAGATTCAAAGTGTCCCTGAATTATTTGTGAGTGATAGTTACAAATGTGGCTCACATAAATTTGGGAGTAGACTTAAGTCTGCAGTTACTAACCCACCTCTGGTTCTAAGTGCCCGGTCTGTCCCTTTAGTATGAAGCCTGCCACAGTTTGTAGTCGTCGCTTTAGGCTCAACAGGATGAGACGCCCGCTCTGTCTTTCTCTGATTTCTGTAAAACTTGTAATACTCGAATGTACAGTCGTAGAGCTTTATCAACTGCCCTGTAAAACCCAGCATCACAATATTACTTTGTTGTACTCTATTTTTATTTTTCGTGCTACTACCAAACACCAAACCAAATGTACTTCCTTCACACTGAAATATGTCATTTTAAAGTTTAGTTAAAATTTTCACACAATAATCATGTGTGCAAGTTTACACTTTGCCTTTTTCCTGTCAAAACCTTTCTCACACTGCAGCTGCTAAATATAGAATATCAGTATTTATTCAAAGATTTGTGACCATTTTGACAATTTATTACAATTGCCAATGTAACAACCACTTGCCTCCATCAGATTTGCCTTGTGGGCAAAATATGCTGCAGTCATTTCTCTTTTTACGTTTTTTTCTAAATATCCAAACTATCAGTTTTTTTTGTACAGTCATAAATTAATAATCTGCAGAGCACATTCAACTGCAGGTATGTTGTTAGCATCCAATCGGCTTTGTGCACAGAACGTCAGTTGGCTTGTTTTTGTTCAATAAAGCTAACTTCTGTACTTGTTAGCATTGCATAAAGACACAAACATATCTCTTTAAAGACACACTTTGGTCCTTTGGTGAAATATTTCTCTGATTTGTAAAGTTTTTAACATATTTTCAGAGACTTTCACCACAACCACTGTTCACTGTTAGATCTTTCAAGTATTTAATCGTTTTAGACAGATGTATGACATAAAAATTAACTCAACAGGAAATGCTCAAAAGTACAGAAGTTGAGTATTTTGAATAAAAACAAACCAACTGAAGTTTCGTGCACAGAACCGATTATGTTACTGGTTTAAATGTTTTAATATCTTTCTTGTATGTAGGGCTGCAACAAGTTCATTGATTAATTGCAATTAATAGAAATATTGAAAAAATATTTGACTAATTTAATAATCGAATTGAATCAAACTGTTTTTTTATACTAGTGTTGTCAACAAAATGTAATAGTTTTTTGGTTGTTTAAAATGTATGTTTTGTTCTACACTGCAAAAACTATTCTAGCTTGCTTAGATGACTTGAATTCAGAATTTAATCTGGAATTTCAAGCATTTCTGACTGGTTATAAGAAAATTGACTAAAAATAAAACAAAAATTCCCAATGGGATTTCTTAATCCATGCAAGTAATTTGGCTTAAAATAAGAAGTAATGTCTTGAAATCAGATTGAAACAGTCTGACAAGAAAATTTGTGTAGGTCTCTACAATAAATAGAGCTTACATTAGTCAAAATACTTGAATTGAGGGTTCAAATCCTGGATCAAGCAATTTTAACTTGTCTGAAATTCTCTTTTGCATGTAGTTGTTATACATAATTGATTATTTTAAAACTGTTCAGCAATTTCAAATTCTGTTCTCTTAAAATATTTTTTAATTACAAATATTGTGAGTCTATAGAATCTAAATTTATACTAACTTTAGTATTGATTAGTACGTGGTTTTTAATACAATCCTACTGTTATAGGTTTTAAAACAGTTGAGAAAACGCTCAGACTGAACAGCAGTGATGATAATAATGTCTGTAAATCTGCCCCTAGAATGTTCTTTAGTGACATTTCTCTGCTCAAAATCTGTAAAAATCTTGTATCCAAGAGATTTTGAATCTAATCAATTAATCTAAAGAATAATCAGCCAGCTAACTGATTACCAAAATAATCTTTTGTTGCAGCCTACGTGTATGTCATGTTTGTTTCTTTGCATTTATGTCATTTGTTTGTTTTAATATGTACACCTTATTGTATACTCCAATCTTTCATAGGACTAGATTTTTCCAAAGATGTTTTGATCTTTGAGACTACTAATTGAATTATGATTTGGTATTCCATTCTCTAATGACTTAATTGGCACCACACATCAAATCTGAGCACAATTGTATTTAAAATCGCACAGGGTACGAGGCTGATGCTGCAGGGTCTGTCGCGTCTGTGGGACTTAATCCAGCAGATTTGCAGCAGTCCCCTGTCGCCGTGACCCAGATCAGAGAAAAGCACATAGTGTTATGTGACAATACTGACAACATTCCCACACCCTGCTTCTTTACAAATGCAGTTACACAGACATTTATTTATTCTGGATCATCGTTTGGTATTACAGCAACAATACCTAAACTAAATTAAAACATTACTCATATATTTTTTGTTTGTACCAGCAGTTGCACTCGATGTGATTTTGTTTTATCTAGTTTGCATGTGACGACCCAATGGCCTTAAATATTTAAGATTTCTCTATGTCAAAAGTCTTGTTGAAATGGTTGTTATATATATTATTTTTGAATGTACAGTGTGAACAACTCGTTTTGTTCAAATGGCTTTTAGAGGAAGAGATTTGCACATGAAGTCTATGGACATTTTGTGTTACGCTTTAGTTGTCGGAGCTAGTGATAAATTGTGTGGTGCTTTTTGAAGCCTCCCACTCCTTTTTCTGTATTTTTGTGCACAGTTCGACCCAGTTCTTCTCTCACTCAGGAACTGTTTTACTCTGTACAGCACACTCGAGTCTCCCTTGTTTTAATGTCTGTAAAAATAAATGTTTTGAAGCAGCATTAACTTTGTGTGTTTGTTTTTTTTTTAGGAAAAGTAGTATTTGTCATGGTCACGAATAATTGTCCACTAATGTTTCTGAAGTAGAATTGTTTTGAATCAATTTTTTTATTAGTTGATTGAAACGCAGGCTAGTGATATTGAAGGTTTTAAATATAACAAGTACAAATGCATGTTTTTATTGTGTATTGTGTGAGATCACTTTTTGTTGGACTTTTCAAAAAAGAGACTTTATTAAACAGTTCCCAGAGAAATTACTCACGATGTTTTATTATACTGCATTGAGTCATGTCTGCTGCTGTAAATTTATAAACTGAATTTAAGCTCAGTGCTGTGAAATGAGTGAGATGTAAATGAGACGTCTTGAAACACTTGATCCTTACACTGTTTTAAAAATCAACCTAATGTTGTTGATCTTTGCTCCACCCTTGCTAAATACTTCAGAAAATACTCAACAACAATGTTTGTCCAAGTAAATATTACAATAAATAATACATATAGTAATAATACCAAATGTAAATGTAGAAGCATAATAGGGAGATTTGACTTAAATAATACATTTGTTTAAATAGGTCTTTTTAAAGAAAGCCATGGATTTGAAGCAGTAATTTTGCAGTTAGTGAAGAAAAAAAAATACCAACAAAATTACAGAAGTAGAGCTGAGTTCCATCAAAAATGTGGAAATATTTTACAAACTAATGACATGTTTTTACAAACTATAATATATATAATTATATAATATATCAACTATTAAACAATCATTTCTCAAAATAAATCATTATCATGTATTATTTGTTAGATCACGTGTCACTGTTATGGATTTTGGTGCTTGTTAACAATGTGGTTGCTTGGCAACCGCTGTGTAATTATCTTTTCTTATGCAGTATTAGCCGGCCAAAATATAATTATGAACATCACTAGAACTGGGTTCAAACAAGCTAAATGTTATTATTGTTATATTGTTGTGCTCACTATGTTTTACTCATATGCAGTTTAACTTAATATTTCAGAATGGTAAATACTAATAATTTGTCCCAAAAATGCTCATGGAAATCTTAACATTTAGTGCATTGAGGTGTTCATGGTGTTTAGGAACACAAAGATACAGAAAAGGGGAGTTAACCCAAGGCACTCTTCATACAATAAATTTAAAACGTTTATTAATCTGGGCCAATTCATAGTTAAAACACTATTTCTTTAAAGCGTGTGCTGATCTGTTTCCCACCCGTAGCAGCTCTCAACAGCCTTCTTTAGGTGTCACACCATGCTTTTAAAGAAATTATGTTTAACTGTGAAATAGCCAGATTATAAAGACTTTTAAACTTTTATTGTATAAGAGAGCCTTGGTTAGCTCCCGTTTCTGTAATATTTGCCTTCTTGATCTAACAGTGATCTGGAACCATTCTAACATGCTTGTCTTAAGTTTTATTTACAAAAGCAACACAAAAGAAAATACTAACTATATAAAAAATACAAATATATAGAAGAAAAGCAATCATTTACCAACTGTTCACACATATTCTAAACACTGTATAGTTTGTTTTTTAACGCTGTCACTTTCTTCTTTGTTTGAATGTCCTGGAGTGTAAGAGCACCTTGGGGCTGTCCTTTTTCGTTTTAGCAGAAGAGGCTCGGAGTTGTAGATTCTGAAAGTGGAGTTGCACAGAGGAGAGGGAGGAGGCAGAGGTGGTCATTCGATCCTCTGATGCAGCTGATTTCGGGCTGCTTTCCCCTCCAGCTTCCTTCCTGTCGTTACTGTATGCTGGAGCCGCTGGGCACTGCCACTTGGCCTGCACCAAACGGGGAAAAAAAAGAAAAAGTAGCAACAGTGAGGAAGTACTTGTGCCACAATGGGTTCTGCAGAAAGCAACCATTGTGTAACCTTTAAAGTATGTCTGACAGGTTAGACCACATTTTTCAGTCATTTGGGTGAACACGTTTATATTTAAGTTTTCATTAGACATTTTGTTTCACCCAGTTTGGCTGTTTTAATGAGGTTTATAATTGCTTTTTTTTTCAAGCAAATATGACATACTGTTGAAGAAGTAATTCTGCAACTGTTATCTAGCAACCACATTGCAAAAAGAGGCCAAAATCCACACGACACAGAAGCACACAGAAGAAGACACAGAAGAACAGAATGCAGGGATTCTGTTTAAAACCTCAAAGTACTTTCTGTAATTTTGATTTTTTCTGTCAGTTTCATCATAATTTGTAACTTAACTGATGTAAAACTATGAAACATGGTTACCACAAGGACTGTCACATCAAACTGAGTCAAAATTAGAAAAATGTGATTATAACTTACAAGAGACTCCCTTGAACATCACTGTTAGAATATTTTTCAACTCCAGGCCAGTCGTTCCATATGTCTTTAGGCTCCTGTGAATGTTTGTTGTGGCATTGTTAGTCAAGTTAGGTAAATATCACCAGTATTGACAAAGAAAAATAAATGTTAATTATTTGAACCTTCCCAAAACTTGAATGATTACTTACATCATTAATTTGAGCCCTCTCTTTTAGTTTCAAAAGGCTGCTATGCAGAGTACTGTTCTCCTGCTCCAAAACTCGAATACGAATGCAGTTTGCGTTGAGCTGTTGCTCCATATCCAAAGTCACATTACCTGTACCTTAAAGACAAAACATCATTACAATAGTTTGGGCAGAAGAGTTCAGCTGCTTTGAAATGTATGATTGAAAATGAAAGTATAAAGTAGTGTTTAAAGAAATGATTCAAGTGAGAAAGTGAGAGTAGACTTTACATCTACTTGCCCTTAAAGTGAATATGACCGGTTAGAACATTTGCAGTAAAACATAGTAAACATGATTATGATTAAGATTTTATTAAACATTCAGCTTGTTTTAACCCAATGTGATTGTTTTGGTGAAGTTTATTATCGTCGTTTGTCCAGTAAACATGACATATGTGTAGGGGAATCCACAAATGTTACCTAGCAACCACATCGTAAATCTGGGCCGAAATCATCATGAAAAACACAGGAATTACTTATAACATTTTAACTGTGTTAAATAAATGCTTATTCTCCCAGAAACCTGTGTCTGTTGTAAATTGTCTTTGGCGCTTTTTGACACGTGCAGGGATTTTGTTTTAGAACTCCAATTACTTTCTGTAATTTTCTAATTCTATTTGTCAATTTATTCATAATTTGCAACTTAACTGCTGTAAAACTATGATAAATGATAAATATTTACCACAAAGACTATTACACAAGCCAAGTCAAAATTAGAAATATTTTATCATTTGTCATATGGGTTTTAAGTACAATGTGGTTGCTAGGTAACAGTTATGGCATGACCTCTAAATATGTCATATTTGCTGGACAAAGGACAATTATAAAATAATTATAATGTCGTCTAAAATGTAACAACCAAAGCTTTTACTAAAGTAAGGGTACTTTTACTTCACATGAAATACACTTAAACCTATTACTCAAGTAGGAGTACAAGTATGCAGACACAAAACTACTCAGAGAGCTGAAAATGTAGCTGAATAGTATTAGTCTATAGACAAAAGGTAAACAGAGACTCACTTTGTGGATGGGCATGTGGCAGTGGGTTCAGGTCTGGAAAAGCCACCAGAAGCCGTTCCCTTTCTGAGCAGGCTTTTAGGTGCTCTTTTAGCTCAGTCACGGTGTTTACCAGATCACTTATCTTTGTGTCAAGTGTCTCTTTATCCTTTTCAAGTTTAACACAGGAGTCCTATTACAAAGAGGAGTAAAGGGGTTTTTAAATAAACTAAAGTTAGGTGTGTGCAAGAAGCTGCAATGAATCACATAAATCAAAAGTCAAAGATCAAAATCACAATTCACACTAATGGGCCGGTATATATTGGCCAATATTTACTATTTGTGTGTAAGCTCGGCCTTAAATCTCAACATTTGGTTTGGATTTACTGTTTGTGTGTAAGCTCAGCCTTAAATCTCAACATTTGGTTTGGGTTTAACTGCTACTATGAAAAGCTTGTTTTAACAGTGTAAAAGGAAACAGAACAAAATGTAATTACATTACTCCATAATTGAGTTTGTAGTCACAAGTCAAGCGCCACATATCAACTGTGACTACCATCAGAGTTTACTGTCCATTGCGACAACAGGGCTTAATTTGGTGTCTGTCATAACTTGATGCTGTTTACCTGCTGTTGGTTGAACTGGGCTTGTAGCTTCTCTCTATCGTCTGACATTTGCTGTATTTGGTCATGGAGCTGGATTTGTTTCTCTTCACTTTCTGCCAGCTGCCTCTGCAACTCCTCACACTCTTCATCCAGTGCTTTCACTCGCTCCACAAGAGTTTTCTGTTTGACCTGCATCGACTTCATAGATGAAGTGCAATCTTTTTATATAACTATTACATAATGGAGCCTATCTTGAAAAGCAATATTTGTAATGTTTGAGACTTGCCTCTTGTTGGCGACAGGCACTGTTGTATCTGGCTTTCTCTTTGTGCAAGCAGAGCTGGAGATCCAAGATTTCACCCTGCGACTTTTGGATCTCATTGTGGAGTTTGTGACTGCAGTTTTCTTTTTCCTCTTGCAAGTGTCTGATCGTCTCCTGGAGTGAATTATTTTCTGTTTCTACAAAACAATACAAGTAACAAGAATTGAATGTGAGCCTTTTTTGTAGTTTATACTATTAATATACAGCAATAACACAGTACCCAAAGTTTTAATTGCGTCCTGCTGCATTGTTATTTTCTCCATCAAATTTGAGTTTCTTTCATTCAAGGACATTATTTCTGTGTCAAGTAGAATCAGATTTATGGTATATCACTGTCACAATCATAAAACTTAATGTTACTGCACCTCTTTGGCTTTTTTGTTGCTCTTCTTGTCTCCTCTGTTGTGTTTCTTTGGCAGACCTTTGTGCTTTTTGCAATGAAAACTCAAGTTGAACATTGCTGGCCTGGTAGTTCTCCACTTTGCCCTTCAATTCTTTTTGTAGTTTTTTCATATCAGATTTAAACGTATTATTCTCTCTTTCCAAAGTCACTATTTTGGCTTTTAGTGGCTCCACTGTCCCACGCACATCTTGTAAGTGTTTGGACAGACGCCGCATGTCCCTGTACTCCTCAGCTCCCCATTGGGCGACATCAGTGGCAGTCATTCGACCCAACTCCACAGTGTCCTGCACTGCCACTGACAGTGGCTGCAGTGAAGAAGGCAACCCTTCACTTTGAAACAGTTCTATCAGTGCTCCTCCAGTCTTTCTCAAAACAGACTGGGTTTGATAACAGGCATCACAAGGGACAAGACATGATTCAAATGTCTGTGAGCCGACATTTTGAGTGTCTACTTTTGGAGTGCATGTTGTACTTTGGTTAGAACTGTGTGCACCATGATTCAGTGACCAAGATAACAGAGAGTTGGTGGAGGATGAAAAGTGGCTTGTCCTTGGACAGGATTCGAGAGATGACAATGCATCATCACAAAGTGTCTGTTCTCTGTATGAAGCCTGCAATACAAGAGAAAGTCATTTAGATGAATACACTCTATATTTTATTATACTTTTAATCGTTCCTAATCTCGCCTACATACCTTATATGTAACCAAGTTACTCCAGTAATTTCTGACCACAAGGCCAAGTGACACAAATCCTTTCTCCTGGCTTTGATTGCTCTTGAACAAGTTGGGTTGTTGCTCCACAAAAACATTAAAACTTTGTAAAAGAAGCAGGAGTCTAGTTTACATGAAAAGAAAAATATTAACTAAGCACATTATTTTAACTGAAAGGTGCAGTGACTTTTCTGGTGGAGGCTTGTCTGTTTGTTGTCAGGGAGATGTTTTTGCTGTGCCTGCAATGTTCCACAGTATAGCATTAAACACTCTAGCAGCTGACTTTTAAGTTACAGGTCAGATGTTTAGAAAAAAGGTTCTAGAGTTTACCAAAAACTAATTTATAAATTAATAAATGCAACATTTAGATAGGATGTATGCCATTTCGTAAAATATTCCAGCATAAGCATAAACATTAACAACCAGGAGGTGGACCAAACCTTTTCCAGAAAAGTGACATACTGTAGCTAATGCAACTTTTTAAGATTCACCTGTCGATCACAAGCTCAAGTAAAACCACGTGGGAGTGTTGATTGAATGTGCCTTCTCCATCTATGAAGTCATACTGGCTCAAAAGGGCAACCATGTCCAGATTACATGACAGTTTGTCAGGGAACTTCCACGAGGAAAAGCGCACAGGACCCGTTCGGGAAAACACGTCTAAAATGGCTCCTTGTAAATCCACCAAATCTTTCCGCAGACTTTCAATACAGTCCTGACGACCCAAGAAGTCAGTCATGACGATCTCAGCTGTTTTTATCAGCAGAAGATGTGACAACTCACATCAGGAGCCATTGCTGTCGTTTGTTGTCATCTTGTTTCCTTGGTAACTTGTAAGAGAACGACTACAGAGTCCAAAATGCCTTGCGCTACAACCGGAAGTAATTGTCCGCCATCGTAGAAGCAACGAAGAAGACAACGCGCTGTAAGTTGGCTAAAAATATATATTTTTGTATTGTTTTTACGCTTAAGGTAGTTATTAGTCGTCAGTGTATTTACTATTAAATATATATTTATTATTTCTGACTTACAGAAAAGAGCCATCTTCCACAAAACCAGCCATGCCTCCCGGGCCTGTTCAAATTGTTACCCCAGAGCCTAACAAGGTAAGATGCTTTAACTGTTTAGTAGAAAGCTTATGTTAATTTTAATTGTTGCATTGAAATATGATCCCCGTTCACAGATTGCTGGTTAATTCTATTGCACCCTTATATTTTGAATCCTTTAATAATGTGTTGTCGCTTTGTATGAATCTGTTGTTTCAGAATGAGACAACGGAAGAAACTCCAGCCACTAAACCCATTGTGGGCATCATTTACCCCCCTCCGGAGGTTCGAAATATTGTTGACAAGACTGCAAGCTTTGTTGCTAGGTTTGGCTCTTAACATAATTATTGCATATACTTTTCGTCGCTATTTGTTGTTTACTAAACATCCTGTGTCTCGTTTCATGCAGAAATGGACCAGAATTTGAAGCAAGAATCCGTCAAAACGAGATCAACAATCCAAAGTTTAATTTCCTCAATCCCAATGATCCATATCATGCTTACTATCGCCATAAAGTCAATGAATTCAAGGAGGGCAAGGCACAGGAGCCATCAGCAGCTATTCCTAAAGTTATGCAACAACAACAGCAGCAACAACTTCCACAAAAAGTAACAAAACTCTTTGTCAGTAGTTTAAATGTAGTCATTTTCTGTGTTATTTAATGTACATTTTATTAAAGGTGCAGTCCCAAGTTATCCAGGAAACTGTGATCCCAAAAGAGCCTCCTCCCGAATTTGAGTTCATTGCAGATCCACCATCTATATCAGCATTTGATCTGGATGTTGTCAAACTTACTGCCCAATTTGTGGCTCGTAATGGCAGACAATTTCTCACTCAACTCATGCAGAAGGAACAGAGGAATTATCAGTTTGACTTTCTGCGCCCACAGCATAGCCTTTTCAACTACTTTACTAAACTGGTGGAACAGTATACTAAGGTATGTTGTTATTTATGATTGATTCTGATTATGAAAATGCATTAACCTTTTTGCTCTCTTGTAGATTCTTATACCTCCAAAAGGTCTTCTCAACAAGCTTAAGAAAGAGGCTGAAAATGCAAAAGAAGTTATGGATCAGGTAAGCCTTGAGGGCTTTGTGTATTTACCCGTTAGTGAGCCATGTATATAATCATGAACATGCACTGTCCAAACAATTCAACAATATATACATAGAATGATATTCACTGATGATAACAAAAACTTATAGGTAAAGTACCGTGTTGAGTGGGCAAAGTATCAGGAGCGTGAAAGAAAAAAAGAGGAGGAAGAAAGAGAGAAGGAGCGTGTTGCGTATGCACAAATTGACTGGCATGACTTTGTAGTGGTGGAGACTGTGGACTTCCAACCCAACGAACAAGGTAATATCTCATGCATCATTAGATCTGACCTCAAAATGTCAACTTCTTGCTTTTCTTTTTTTTGTTTTATTCACAGGTCACTTTCCTCCACCAACAACACCAGAAGAGCTTGGGGCACGTATTCTCATCCAAGAGCGTTATGAGAAGTTTGGGGAAAGTGAAGAAGTGGAGATGGAGGTTGAGAGTGAGGATGATGATGATGAACGGGAGGACAGGCGTGAAAGCCAGCCCTCTCAGCCTGACCAGGACACACAAGTGCAAGACATGGATGAGGTATCAAATGGAACATTCCCTTACGTAATTGAATTAAATCTCACATGAAGCGAGATAAAGCCAAAGCCTGGCTTATTTGGTCAATCTAGTTTCATGAAATCTCCATTTCCGTTCTACTAACGTGGTTAGCCAGAGTTGGCTCTAAGTTGCCGTAGTAACAAATACACAGACATAAACCTGATCGGGATTCGGGACCAGGCTAATTGTCAAGATTATTTTAACTTTGTCTCAAAAAAATGTCTAAAGACACACTTAAATCACATGTTTATCCCCGCACACTTCCACACTGTGAAAATCTCTGTCTGTTCCAACACAACTTATAAAGTTTTTGTTATTATTTTTGAGCTGCTCTCGCTATGGAAAGCTGCGTTTGTAATATCGAATTTGCTGCACATATATTTAACTAGAAAATTAACTTGTACGTGCATCTAGACTACATGGGAGGGGATATAAACATTCAGAAGAACTATCTCATCTTGCTCATAGGGTCTTGTTGGCTGTGTGAAAATGTTACTCCAAATGCAAAACAACATACTTTTACTGACAAACATGAACATTTAGGAATAGAAAAATAAAAAAAATGTCAAACTAATCAACAAACTTTTAAAAGCTGCTTTTGGTTATAAGAATGTTTAAGTACCGGTATACCAATGCCTAACTGAACTAAAACCAGAATTCCTGATATCAAGATATTAAAGTTGACATTTACTGTAAATGTTGTTATGGACTTGACTTGACTTTGAATTTATTTCAAAACCAGGGGTAGTGCTAAATACATTTATTATTTGCTTTGCTTTTATCTTTAGGGATCTGATGATGAAGATGAGGGAATGAAAGTGCCCTTGCCTCCGGAGACTCCTATGCCTCCTCCTCTTCCTCCAACACCAGACCAAGTCATTATTCGCAGAGATTATGATCCTAAAGGTATAATTTATTCATATGAGGCATGATGTTTACATTGTTTTTGTTTACAAACTAACTTGTGTTGTTTTTGTAGCATCAAGACCTCAGCCTTCAGTGTCAGTTCCAGATGAGTACCTCATCTCACCCATTACTGGAGAGAAGATTCCAGCCAGCAAAATGCAAGAGCACATGCGTATTGGCCTGCTAGATCCACGCTGGAGGGAACAGAGGGACCGCAGCATCCGAGACAGACAGACAGAGGATGAAGTGTTTGCTCCTGGTTTGGATATTGAGAGCAGCCTCAAACAACTGGCTGAAAGGCGTACTGATATCTTTGGTGCTGAAGAAACAGCTATTGGTAAAAAGATTGGTGAAGAGGAAATTCAGAAACCAGAAGAAAAGGTAAGTAGCTGTAACATATATTTTTTCTTCATGCTAAGGCATGCCAGATATTCTCAATCTGCTATAACAAAAAACAATTTAGGTTACCTGGGATGGACATTCAGGAAGCATGGCCCGCACACAGCAGGCAGCACAGGCCAATATCACTCTCCAGGAGCAAATTGAAGCCATTCATAAAGCTAAAGGACTGGTTGGAGAAGATGACACTAAGGAGAAAATTGGCCCAAGCAAACCCAGTGAAATTCATCATCAGCCTCCCATTTCCGCAACCTCTGCGGCTTTACAGAAGCCCTCTCCTGTTGCAGTGTCACGTCCTCCTCCTGTAAGTTGTTCTGAATGCAACTCTTGTTCTGTTATGTTGTATGTGTTGAAAATGGTCACTTGCCATATTTTCTTTTCAAGGTTCCCCCTCCTGTCCGTACCACACTGCTTTCTGCTGTACCTGTTATTCCAAGACCACCTGTGGCCCCAGTTGTACGCTTGGCTCCAGGGCAGGTTATCACCCAAATGCCACCAATGATTCCTGCTCCTCGCATCAACGTAGTCCCCATGCCTCCAGCAGCTCCACATCTTATGGCTCCCAGGCCACCTCCAATGGTGGTTCCAGCAGGTAAAGACTCTGTTTCCTCTACCATTATACAAGTAAAGTGTTTCAGCCTCCTTTTCATTATATTTTTTCCTTTGAAAACTTGTGTTTCATGTCATCAATGTGCAAAAGTTGTTTTTAAGATATTTCTTATTTATTTATCTCCTATAAGTCTCATTAAAAGTGCACACTTATTTCCAATAATTATAAACCTGCATAATTATATTGGCCTATATTTTTCATTTTGTGCGTCTATGTGGCAGCAGCAGATCATTCATACTCATACACTCAAGCCTAACCAACACCTTCCATCTCCAGCATTTGTTCCAGCTCCGCCTGTGCCACAGCCTCCTGCTCCTGCACCTCCAGTCCACCCCCTCCACCTCACGAAGATGAACCAGTTAACAAGAAGATGAAGACTGAGGACAACCTCATTCCAGAAGAAGAGTTTCTGCGCAGAAGCAAGGTATCTTTTTACCATTTCAGAATGCTCAAGTCATTACATTTGTAGTAACATTTCCCCCTTTAAATCATCTAATAGATACCTTGATAGATTACACTTCTGCTTTGATTCTTTCAGGGTCCAGTGGGAGTCAAAGTCCAGGTTCCCAATATGCAAGATAAGACAGAATGGAAGTTGAATGGCCAAGTGCTGAACTTCACTGTTCACATTACTGACCAGGTGTGCTATGTTTATCCAGATTTGTTTAAGTATAATGTACACCAATGCTACTGATATCTAATGCTAATACAATATTTATGCACAGGTATCTGTCATCAAAGCAAAAATCCATGAAGCAACTGGTATGCCTGCTGGAAAACAGAAGCTTCAGTATGAGGTATTTATATTGTTTATTTTGTTGTACGTGTTAATGTTCATGTAACTAATGGACTGACTATAATTTTCTAGGGAATTTTCATCAAAGATTCAAACTCCCTTGCTTACTACAACATGGTCAATGGGTCCATCATACATTTGGCTTTGAAAGAGAGAGGAGGGAGGAAGAAGTAAACCTAAAATCCACACTGATATCTCACTTTATTTTGATATTGGTTTTAGCCTAGTTTAAAAAGTTAATTTTCAACACATCATTACCCATAGTTGTTTGCTGTTATCACACAATGTGCTACAACTTCCTACATAACAGCATAAAAATACTATATATACTAATAAATAAAGAAATATGATGTCTTGACTGACTTGTGTGGTTTATGAAAAAGTGCATTGTTTTCTGTCGCCGACTGTACCTCTTCTGATTGTCCTCCCAAGGTCATTAGGATTAAATTTTTGTGCCACTTAAGTAATGTAAAAATAAAAATGTGTTTTGCAATTAAAGAAATGATTGCTGATAAATAAAAAAAATGAACGAAATTATATATTTAGTAGTGGTAGAATGTTGTCATCTGGACAGTGCTTTAGTCCTTTAGTTGAAGAGAATTCTAAATTTATTCACATTTTTACACCAGTTTTAGCACTGATTGTTCAGAGCTTTAGCCACGCCCCTATTTAGTCGACTAATGACATGTCTTTAGTCGACCAAGAATTTCTTTGGACGACTAAAGTCTAAATATTTAGTGTGAAACTGTGGCGTTTAACTACACGTTTTATATTGGATTTATTTGTTAATGTGAGAGATTTTGATCCCTGTTTTTAACTATCTGAAGATTTTTATAACTGAGTTAAAAAAAAATACTTGAATAAAAGTTTGGACATTTTTGTCATCTTGAGGTAATCACGGAGGCCTAGAATGCATATTTTCCTGTTCATGTCCTACTTGATGCTTCCACTAGGGGTACGAGTACACCTCCACAGACAGTCCAGGACATTGAGGTCTGCTCCAGGCGAAATCTGTCCATCGCACTCGGGAGGATGACAGCGATGGCAGATTTTCTCTGACACTATTCTTTTTTTAGGCGTTTGATTTCCTCCTGGTGCTTGTAAATAGTAATGTTTGCAAAGTTACTTAAAGTAAATAATTACTTCCACCGTACTTATTGAAGATTACGGTGGTGAGGAACATTTTTTTTTTGCTGTGCTGGCACGAGAGACTCAAGTTAGCAGCTTTAGCATGTTAGCATTAGGCTGTCTAGCGTTGAAGAATAATATAGCAAGCTAGCAAATTAACTACCTTTTTGATGCTAAATGCTTAACAGTGACACAGTTTAGCGATTTGGGATGCTTGTCTCGGATGGTAAAAGTCAAAAGTGACGGTAAAACATGGCTTTGCTTGCATTTGATCGGGGAGCATATGGAGGAAAGTGTTTTTGACTTTGGATTGCTGTCAAACCGCTTGCTGACATTTCCTAGCCTGGATAGCTAACTAAGGCTAACTGGAAAGCTAGTTAGCTGTCGGGTTAAAATGGCAAATATAGAGAATGGTCGTCAGTCTGTGGATACGACAAGTATCCGGACAAGTATCAGCAGCAGCCACATAGACGACGAAAGCTCTCTTGGATCCGACTCTGAGATCAATGGATTTACCAGCGAAAGGCGGACAGACAAATATGGATTCATCGGTGGAGCACAGCAGTTTTCAGAGGAGACGTAAGTCCATTTGAATTATCATAACATTACATTTAACAAAAGTTTAGGCTGTGTTTTTTCATGTGTGTAAACAGCAAGTATTAGTTTGGCTTTTTCCAATTGTTTCCCAGTTGCATGGTCTGTGTTGATGTTTTGGTGTCATTTCATAACAATGTTTCTACACAGCTGCGTGGCACTTGTGTTCACTTTGCAAAAAGATTTATGTAACGCTATATTTATTTTAATCAGACAATAATCAGTCAATGACCAGTGTATTTAATTACAGCTAAGAGGTTTTGTCTAAAAAAGGTTTGTTTTTCACATTCTGAACGGGAATGATGACTTCTAATTAGGATTTCATAATTCCTAGCAACCACACAGTGCACTTCATTATTTGACTAATTAAATTAAATCAACTTAAGTGTATTGAGGCTTAGAAAAACATGTCTCTTTTGCATATAGTTCTTACTTAGGATGATCAGTTTAGTTTTAACTTGTGCATCTTTCATACACAAACTATTACTTTAATTTGTGTCAGTGTTACTATCCCACCAAGCAAATTTTACCATAATCATTATTAACAAATAGTCAGATGATCTGTGCATGTTTTATGAAATTGAATTGTGTATGAAGCTATGTTCCAGCTAACACCCATTTGTTTCGACACAAAATTAATTTGTTGTGCTCGAGTTGATAAAGCCTGCGGTCTGTCTTCTTTATGACCGCCTTAATTCAATGATTGGCATACTTTCCATTTATAGTGTTCTGTACATAAAAGGGGCTTTCTTTCATTGTGGCCTTTCACTGGGGACTTAAAGAAGAAATAGCTGCTGTGCCAAGTGCTGGCTCGGAGCTTTTCAGTTTTCTCTTCAGTTTTGGCAGACTATTTAACCACAACTCTGGTGCCTATTTAGTCTTTACTAGAGGGCCTCTCTTGGCTTAAAACTTCAGATAGTCAATGCTTGGTATAATCATTTGTCAAATAGAGCTGATGTTCAGATACTTTTATGCCCGCTATTTTATGTTGGAGGGTTTTGCTCGGAGCAGTCCTTGAAAGTGGCTGGACCCTACAATTACAGGCCCTCGCAGATGACATAATGACATGGTTTAGTAGAGCTGCAGGCCTCATTCGAAATGTAAGGTACCAGGGATACCCACAGATTAAGACAGAAGCTCCCTGTCTTTGCTTAATAGATGTAGAAGTGGAGAGTATACCTTAAATTGGATACAAATTGAAATCAGGGTTTTTGAGTTGAATTGCAAAGTACCTGTGATGAGATTTTTAAATAAATATATCAGTATGAAGCTAAAGAGAAGCCAAGTCCAGGTAGCCTTCAAAAATTAAGCATGTTTTGTAATTTACATGTTTTTGTTGTAATAAATTAAATATTAAAATACATGTTCTTTGCTTTGTTTCCTTTGATTTGAGTGGGCGTGCATGGCGACAGAATTAACTATTATTTGACCTGGATGAGGCAAAAAAAAGAAGAAAGGAAATCATACTTGTTAATATAGTGATATAGTGTGTTATGTCGTAACCAAAGCAGGGGTTTCCAACCTGTAGTTTGGCTCCTACAATAGCTCTGTACCACCCTTTAATTGCTCTACGATCATTGGAATCACACATATTACACTTTTAAATTCACATGATGCATGTAATTACACATCTACTACCAATGTAAATGTAACTGTAGATGCCTAACGGTGTGCACTAATAAATAAATAGCGGTTAATGTTTCATAAATCACTGTTAATATTTTACAGCTCAATGTACAAGTTTCATACTTAACTGACCACTAAAAGCTCACTGTCATTTTTGTTTTGTAAAAGTAGCTCTCTGGGGTAAAAAGGTTGGAGACCGCTGGACTGAAACAGCTTTTCCATGGAAACAAACAGGAGGAGGCCCTCCTCCAGGCAAAGTAACTGTCTGTAACTCTAAAGAGTTACTGAATTTTGTTAGTATTTTGTTATCAAAGAAGGCTAAAAATATACAACCATGCTTCTATTCAAGTCTATTTTTAAAAAGTGCAAAGTGTATTATTAAGCAAACAGTTATTGGTTTACTAAATTACTTGATGACTATTCAAATAACGACTTAGTTGTAATTAATCTATTGTAACTTCTTTCTCTCGTAATCGCAATTGATGCTTTATTGTCTCAATTAAAAACCTAAAACAGATCTCCCAACAATGTTTACAGTGATAAAGCCCCTCTATGGTAATTCTATGGTTTGTTCTTGTTTTGTGGGATAAATGGCTCTCAACCAAGACTTTACAGATACATTTTATTACATTTTTGATGCAGTATTAAAGTTTTGTGTGTATTGAATTTCACAATAAATCATGAATGTGGAATATTGAGGGTATTGATTTAGGGGAAAATGCTACAAAAAAGATACAAAAAATATTTATATGATAAACTTTCAAATAAGGGTATAAAGTTAATATTTCTGTTCTTTTGGGACTAATGTTTTTAAAAGTTTCACATTTGTTTCTTAACCCTCAAAGAATAAGCTTAAAGAATGACTTAGTATCAGCTAAATATCGTAATCAAGATATGGCAAAACCAAACCGAGTGTCGATGTCAATATTGCTCTGCCCTAATTGTATATACAATATGTAGCCTACTAAGCCTGTCTTGACAGAGATTTTGGGGCCTTGAGTAAGACGCTTCATACGCCATCTTGGGCTGGACAATATTGACAAAAATTAATATCTGGATAATTTTTTGGCGAATATCGATTGCAATATTTGGATGATATTCTGTCAGTTTGATATATGTGTTAAGATGTGTGTTCACATTAGTTACACTAGAAAAACAACAACCTTATTTATCCCAAAAGTCTAATTAGTGTGTATTACTTTATACTTGTTCTGTTGGCAATCAAGTTCAAAATCTACTCAAAAAAATTGAAAATACTAATAATTCTAGGCACACATAGTACCTTGTTTTCTCATCAAATCAAATCTCGTCAAATTAATTACAAAAATGCGGAGATCTCCCATTATAAACAAATTTCCTGTTTTACAAATCTCTTTAAATTGCTTAATGTACAAATTCTTCTCTACAAATTCAAACACCACTTTGAATATAAATTCATATGAAAAGGGTAATTCTGAGCTCTTTGTCTACCCCTCTGCCTCCCTCTCATAATTGAAAATGTTCTTCTGTTGTCACAGCGCTCAGGAAGTGCCTATACAAGTGATCAGGCAGAGGGAGCTCAAATGGATCGACATGCTCAGCCACTGGGACAAGTGGATGATCAAGAGATTCAATAAGGTCAGTAACAGACACCGGTTTGCATGTTTATCACCTTTATGCTTTCATAGCCATGTAAATCTCCTCTGGCAGTTGTTCTCTGGTAACGGATACAATGACTGCCCAGTTTATTTCTGCTTTTCTAATCTTGAATGGGTCTTAAAGTATACCACAAAATGTACTTTTTTGTGGCACTTTTAATCTAGTTCTTGCATTGTTCTATCTTCAGATTTGCCTGGTTTGTTTATCTTTGTTCTTCTTGTTTGTTGGAGCCTTTTTAGTAAGTCATTTTCCGTCTGACACGCACAAGATGTCACCAGTTTTGTTGTGTCATAGGCCAAGTTTAAGAGTTTTGTTTAGCCTGTAGATTTTAATGAATGAGAGGTAGAAGCAGGACATTTTTTGTTACAACTGTGCACCTTTAGCATGTCAGAAGCTGTTTGTTTATTTCTCCTATTGATTTCTGTCTGCAGCAAGTAGAAGGGCTTTAATAATTGCTGTGTGTGCTGCTTGTAAACTCTTCTATATTTATAAAACTAAAACAGTACAAAAATGTTTAGTATTTGCTCTTTAAATCATACATTATTCATACAACTGATTGCCGTTAGGCTGCTGTACGCTGCACAGTCGTCCAGCAGGTTTTTTGTAAACAGCAGATCAGCAGAGAGCTCCATTTCTCTTTTCTCTTCTATGATTCAAGAGCAGCAGAAGCAGCAGCAGCAGGGCAGGACACGACCCATCCTTTATCGCACCACGAGCCGTGTTTCACATTCAGGGTGGAGTCATGTTGACTTCATAAGAAACAGCCCTGTAATAAAAGGGCTTCAAAGTATAAGTTATTACTCTACTGAAGGCTGGGGTTGGGAACAGAAGCGCCGGCCCCACATGTTTTATGAAGAGTTTAAATGAAGCTAAGAGAAGATATTATTCAAGTTAATTGTCTTGTTAACATACTGTTCAAGAATAGTTTGTGGTAAAGTAGAAAGTAAAACAGCATAAAGAACAAAGTGTTCATAGAAGAACAAACAGAACTAACTGCTATTTAAAAAATGGGCTAAATTTCAGAAAAAGGTGACTTGAAAACAAATTTTTGGCAAATTTGATTCTCAACAAGCATCCATACTAAATTATTACTATTAGTAGGACAAAATTTGGCATTTTCTGACAAGTTTTAGAATAATTCTGAGCCTAATCAAAACTAGTTTAAAACCAAGGTGATTAAGAAAGAAAGTATTTGTATTTTTTGCTGAAAATATCAGTTCATTTGGCGTGCAAAGACAATTTAAATTGTCATTGTAGTACCACAGTTAGTAGTCCAAGTTCATTTCTTTATTTTAAAATTGTATACATTAAAACACTTTTTTCTATTTTACATGTAATATTAAAATTAATTATCCGATTACTAAATTAGTTGACGATTATTTCAATAATCGATTAGTTGCGATAAATTGATGAACTTGGTGCAGCTCTACATGTGTTTAAAGCCAATGCTAGATAAACATAAGTTACTGTAGTCGTTTCCAAAGTGAGGGTTACAACGCAAACTCTGAGGGTCAAGACAAGATTTCAAGATGTAATTTTAACTCGTATTTTATTTAATGTGTTATCTAAACTGAAAGAGTATGTTTGAGTAAATTTGGGTCATATAAAGCAATACACTACAAAAAAAAACACTTAATGTTGGTGAGTTGGTTGCATGTTTTTTGGGGGTTACAGAAGAATAAAGCTAACATTCCCTCTTCTTTAGTTTGCTGAACATGACATTGTGGTCCTTCTCTCGTGTGATTCAGGTCAGACTGCGGTGTCAGAAAGGCATTCCACCTGCGCTCAGAGGACGTGCCTGGCTATACCTCTCAGGAGGCAAAGTGAAGAAGGAGCAGAACCAAGGAAAGTTTCAGGTCTGAGAGAAACCACTTCCTCTTTCCTCTGTATATTTGGGCTGTTTTGAGTTTCAGGGAGTGAAACTGATCTTTGGTTTGGGGTATTAAGCAACACAAACTTCTAAAAACGTGAAATACTGTATGTAGGAACTGCAGTTGGTCTCGTGACAATATAAAGAACATGTAGAAGTGTGCAATATATGGAATTTTAGATAATATTGTGATTTCTTGAAGATAGGCCAAAATGGAATATTGAGTGTAGCAAAATAGTCTTTTAAAACAACAAATGTAAATGTTCAAATGAAGTCAGTTTATCATTCATTGGTCTCTTAGCGGACCAAAATTTATATTAGTGAGAAAGCACAGTTTATTCAGATTTTTTCACAGGAAAATCTCATTACCTGTTTTTATTTTTATTTGGGTCAGATATTTGGTCAGGTCATTGGGACACTTGCTAGTTTTGCTTTTGTCGACTAATCGATTGGAGGACGTTTTAAGTCAAGCAAGAATAAATTATTTCTGATCATAAAACTTCTACTAATACATTTGAAGACAGTTTGAGGCTTGGTTTGAAATATTATCTTCTGAATATCGTAATCAAGATAGAGTATGTCAAAAATTATGGAGGTATTTGTTTTTGTCAATATCGCTCAGCCCTACTTACATGTCACTGTGGTGGCTCACAGGAGCTGGATCGACAGGAGGGTGATCCCAAATGGGTTGACGTGATTGAGAAAGATCTCCACCGACAGTTCCCATTTCATGAGATGTTTGTGTCACGAGGAGGACACGGGTGAGCGTCCATTAGTTCTAATTCAATCTGACACTTTTCTCCACTCACATTTGATTTATCGAAATACCCTTTGTTTTGTGTGTCTGCAGGCAGCAGGACCTGTTTCGTGTTCTCAAAGCGTACACTTTGTACAGACCAGAGGAGGGATACTGCCAGGCTCAGGCTCCCATTGCTGCTGTGTTGCTCATGCACATGCCAGCAGAGGTAAACTCAACCAACAGCACATAAAATACTTCCTCTAGGCCCAGAACAACAGTCATTACTTAAGTAGGTGTTGATGTTGTTTTTGAGTTGTTGTCAAGTTTGAGTTGTTATTAAGTATTGTGTGAGAGGATTGTTTTTTCTGGTTGCAACAAGTTTACCTTCACTCAAATCACTGGATTACGTGAGCTCAGAGTATCACCGGATCAATGGTTTCTTTCAAAGGCTTGTTGAGGCTTGTCATTTTTATTCCATAACAGAGCAGACTCATGTGATCAAAATAGCTGCATGTACTATTTCCCTTTTGTTGTGGAAACTATTTAATCAAGTCACATACAGGATAAGTAATTAGCAATGTGGAAAGTTTGCATTTTTGAGTTAGAATTATATTGCATTTGATTTTGCATGCATATCTGTTGTTGTACTTCTAAGGCTTTGGAGTTGGTGGGAGCGTTACTAAAGTTGAGTCGATTAAAAAGCTGAACAGTGCAGTTAAAGTCCTGACATCATCTATACTTGCTTCCTCAGGATGCTTTCTGGGGACTGGTCCAAATCTGTGAAAAGTATCTTCCTGGATACTACAGCCCCGGCCTGGTAAGTTTGTAATTTGTCAAAATAATTGCTTATTTGACTGAATTAGAACATTTTAATCACATTTAAACATTACTAAGAGCTGAGGCATTGTCATCATTGCACAATAAAGCATGGTTTCACTGGCATACCAAAGATAAAAAACAAGTTAACACAGGATTGATGTATTCTTAAACAATGTTAAAGCCCACATGACAGATAATAAAATTTTTCTATTTTTGACTTAGTTTGGTGTGATAGTCCTTGTGGTAAATACTTAGTTTTACAGCAGTTAAGTTGCAAATTATGAAGAAACAGACAACTAAAAGTAGAAAATTACAGGAAGTAATTGGAGTTCTAAAACGGAATCCCACTACATGTCGTCAGAAAATACAAAATGCAAAGAAAATGTAAACGCAACTGACACAAGTTACTGGGTGTTTAAACCAACTCTTTCCCAGCCTTTATTTCTGTGGCACAGCACCTATTCAAATGTGGCCAAATCAAGCTACGCTACTTTTTCACAAGCTTTAAACTCTGTGGTTTATACAATGATGCAGCAAAATTATAGATCCACTTACTATTAACAAGTGCGGCCAATATATGTACTTTATAATTTTATAAAGTTTTTTACGGTAATTACATTTTTACATAGAATATCTTTAAATTATTCTTTAAATCCATAAATGATGGATTTGCTTTTTTTCTATTAAAATTTGAATATTGAAAACTGACACATTTTTCAAGGCACACCTGGGAGTAACTCAAGGCACACTAGTGTTCCTGGGACACTGGTTTATACAATCATTTAACACAATTAAAGTGTCAAAAGTTAAAATAATTTATCACTTTGTCACTCCTGTTTTATTTCTGTTGATCCTGGCCCAGATTTACAATGTGGTTGCTAGGTAACAGTTGTGGATTCCCTTCCACATATGTCGTATTTGCTGACAAAAGCAATAATAAGCTTCACCAAAACAACCAAATTGGGTAAAAACAAGCTTAATGTTCAGTGAAATCATTATCATGGTTACTTTATTTTACTCAAAATGTAGTCTAGCCTGTCATACGTACATTAAACACAAACTAATGCATTGTTATATTTCTTAGCCATGTAGTGGTGTATCTGTTTTCAGCCCAGAGACTCTCTAAACACAATAGGTTTTGTTTTGCAGGAAGCCGTTCAGTTAGATGGAGAGATACTGTTTGCATTGCTGCGTCGCGTTTCCCCGATCTCCTATCGTCATCTGGAGAAGCACAAGATCGACCCAATCCTCTACATGACCGAGTGGTTCATGTGCGCCTTCTCCAGGACACTGCCCTGGGCCTCTGTGCTGCGCGTCTGGGACATGTTTCTCTGCGATGGTAATGCACAGTCAGACAACTCTTAAATGCGCTAAACCAGAAACTCTTTTTTTGCTTGGCCCAACAACTGGTCAGACCTCTCGTATGGATGCACTGTGTTGTTTTGTTCATTTTGTCTCTTTGTAGTTTGCATGTTCTAACTACAATCAAACTTAAATTATTAAAAGTTACTAAAATCAGCTGCAAAACAAATAAACTTTATCAGTTTTTTGTTTTTGTTTTAAATGACTCACTGCTCCCTCCGATGGTTGTTACCAGTTTTTGACATTAAAACTGTCTGGAGGTACAGATTAAAGATTGTTAACATTTATTATGCACATTATGGCTGCAACAAGTTAATCGATTAATCACAACTAATCGATTATTTAATTAATCGTTAACTGAACTTTATAAGTTCCCAAGCATATGAACTGTAAAAAAAACTGGGCAACAGTGACATGGAAAATGTGTGAATTTGCTGCTTTTACTAGAAAAAAAAACATAATCTGATATATGTCAGTGTTACTTGTAAACAAAAATGTGATATTAATTTGAGTAAATGTAGTGTAGAAGTCAAGACTGCAGTAATCGAGACCAAGACCTTTCTAAGACAGAGACAAGACCAAGACCATAGAGAGTCAAGACTTTTAGAAGTGGAGACCGAGACGAGACCAAAACCGCAATCCACGGAGAACCAATAAGACCACTTGTAACTTTATGCAATTATCAGTGTCTACACAATCTTATTGTGCATTACTACCGTACTGCAAATTGTGCTGGACATGTCACTGTGTTCTGGTGCAAGTTTAGCAGAGCGTGGTGTAATGAAATGTGGTCTTGACCGAGTCCAAGATAAGTCCAAGACAAGACCATTCAAACAAGACAGAGTCCAAATGTGCAGGATGAGACCAAGACCTTAACAAACGGTCTTGAGATTGGTCTCAAAACTAAGACTGGTCTCGAGTACTACTACACTAAGTAAATGTGACTAACGTTGAGTGATTCTGAAAATTCTAAGAATGACATTTGCAAAGAACTAGATATTTATGTGATTTTTCAAGAACTTTAGCTTTTTTTTGCTTTTTTCAGATGAGAAAATGTTTGTCCTTCTCTATTTTTAGGAAAAGAATACATTTTTATGATTGTTCTATTGGCATATCTTTTCTTGAGGCAGTAAAAATCTGAATTTAGTCAATTACAAATTCATGGTCTAATTTATTTAGGTCATTTTTCCCGTGACGATGAAAAGCAATTTGTCTGTAAATATAGGCCACACCTCCAAAACTTCCTCAAAAAAAAAATCTCATGGTCACGTGATTTTTTTAAATAACTAATCGTTTAATCGAAAGAGAAATTTCCAAACGAATCGATTACCAAAACATAATTATTTGCAGCTGTAATGCATAAACTCATTCTGACAAGCGTAGATGAATTTGAGAATCCAAAAACAACCAAGGATAGGTTTACTAATCACCATTTGCTTACCATTTGTTTGGCAGGTGTGAAGATTATATTTCGTGTTGGTTTGGTGCTACTTAAGTGCATGCTGGGTACTCGAGAGAAACTGAAGAGCTGCCAAGGCCAGTACGAGACAATGGAGCTGCTCAGAGCCATAGAGCCGCGCTACATGCAGGAGGGCTTCCTTGTGCATCAGGTACAACAGAAAACTCACATTTTATCCTGTCTGGTTGAATGTTCTGAGGTTGTTTTCCTAGGAGTCTTAAATGTAATGGATGTAACTTGCAGTGGGATAATTGATGTTTTCAGTCGTTTTTTTGTTGACAGTTGACTCAGACAGTACAGAGTTTCCTTCCTGTATGTTTTATTAGTGGTGGTTTATGCACACAAGTTCTTTTTTTTGGTCTTTCGCAACAAATACGCAGTTAATATTTCACAAGCTGTTAAAAGTCACAAACCGGACATGTGACCAGCACTTTTAATCCTTCATAATGCAACGTGCCTCTGTTGCCATGGCGCTGACAATGACAGTGTATGAACTAATCACGCTGACAAACTGCCGGTCAGTGAGGGAGCCTGTGTCTGCTTTAACAATGCAGGGCCTTATGCACGCTGCAGCTCCGACAGTGGGTGAAACACTGCGCACACAGAACCAGAGGAAGCCCTTTTGGCATTTTCTGACAAAAGTTCACATTATAGAGCCTGTGGAAATCAGGAGGAAGCTGCATAGTTTCCGACACAAGCTTGAAACTATATTAGAGCTGTCAAAAGGGCTGAAAATCATACTAACTTTTACGAATACAATACTTTACTCGTTTGAGCAAGTCTCAGTAGGAGCTGGAAAATATGGCAAGATGATATCATGATTTTCTGGGCGCCAGATCAATTCAAATGCATCAAATGTCATGTAAACTAAAAAGGTCATTTAAGTCACCTGGTTCTTTACTTACTAAGAAATGGTTAAAGTGAACTTCATCCCCCAAACCTTGATTTCAACCAGTGTGCAGAGGAACACAAGTGTGCCTTGAGATGTTGTTAGATGTGCCTTGTAAAAATGTCAGATTCAAATTAATGACCTAACTTACAATTTTAATCAATCACTATACATTTAGTGACATGGACAACATTTGCCAAATTAAATACCCATTTTCCCCATTAAACAAACTAAAATCAGTTTGGCACCATTACAGATGAATGTATTGTCCAGGTATTTGGATGAAAAAATTTTGCAGTCTCCCATCTGGAGTTTACAAATATGTTTGGTAAGTCAGCACTTACTGTGGCCTGTTGTAAAAAGTTGACATTAAAGAGCTTTTTTTCTTTTATTTTTGAGTTTTTTCAAAATTGAGTAAAGCATCTAAGGTAAGGTGTGCCCTGTAATATTTTCAACCATTATAGTGTGCTGTGACTCAAGGGCTCAAGGTTGAAAAACACTACTCTAAATGGCACCCACAAACACATTTAAAACACTGCAAACTCATTGAAAAATGTTGTGGAAAAAGAAAAGGAGGGGTTGAGGTTGAGATTAGAGAGCAGTGTGGCAGCAAGAGTTTGCTCAGTTTTGTATTGACAATACACGCCGATGTCACGTAGTCTAGAAAAGACATGAGCCTTTGCGATGAGACACAGCCACTGTATGACTGTTTGCCCTGAAACTTACTAATTAGCTCAATTTGCACTAAATTTGCCAAAACATGACTTGGAATAGAAGGCAATGCTATTTAAGCTCCATATACACAGTTTAACAACCAAAAAAGTGTTTGAAATTTCAATATTGTTATGCATGTCTGTATATGTTATAAATATGTATTAAACGTTTTACAGTAGTTTTGCTCTGCACTCCGCAGATGACAACTTCTGGTAGCAAAGACCCTTCATACATGTAAAGACAAGGAACTCATCAGAAATGTGCTTCTTCTGTCATTACAATGCTGTAGGGGTGTCAAAAAATATCGATTCGGTGATATATCGCGATACTCGATCCCGCGATACTCGAATCGATACTAAAATTCCGATATCGATTCTTTTGATGACGTCATGCATATTAATGAGGATGCTTTTATATCATTGATTTCAACTGAATTCAATGTCAATAGTGGTTCAAAATGTGCATATTCAGCCAGGACAGTAGAGGGCAGCACTGTCTTTAAGAAGACAATCTAATGTTAACCCTTGGCACACAAATAATTTTGTTTTTTAAGTGTACTTTAATAGTATAGATCTATAAAAACAGAAATAATTATCAATTAATTGCAATTTATAATCGTTTGTGTCAGTATCGGGATTAATCGGGATTAATCGAATCGTGACGTGTGTATCGTGATACGAATCGAATCGCCAGATTCATGACAATTCACACCCCTACAATGCTGCATTAAACACACTTCATGGATCGTTGTTATTTCATGCAGACGAGATACTACAAACTAACTTTCACCAGAATAGATATACGTATTAGCAATAGATTTTTTTTTATACTGGTGGAACAACAAACTTTAAGTTGTTTTATTAAAAGAAAAAAAGGTAGACACTTTTCAATTACAACTTAATGTAATTGGAATATTCATTTAAAATGATCATTTAGTTGCAAATAAGAATGTTGTGTCATTCAAATATTTTAATCTGTTTTTTTTATTCCCTTTGTACTGTTTAAGCTCTTTTTTTGTTGTAGCTTCTGTACATTTCATTTCAATAGTTTTGTTTTTGTTAGATTCTGGAGGTGCCAATAACAGCCCGTGATGTGGAGAGAGAGCACCACAGCCAGTTAAAGCGCTGGAGGAAGAAACGTGGCGAGCTAAGCTTCAAATCTCCTCCCAGAATGCACGGCGCCCGGATCATATTGCTGGCCGAACCGCCGCGACGTCAGGACCTGCAGCAGAACCCGACGATCGTCCTGGAGCAGCCCACGCCACAGATCAAGAAAGGCAAAGAAGACAAAAAGAGCAAGAGGAAGAGTATGAAGAAGGTCATTGAGGAAATACCCAACCCGTACCCTCTGCCAACTGACCCCTCACCTGCCTTGCCCTCTGACCCTTTACCCTCTCCTCCCGTTGCCGAACCGCTCCCTCCGCCCCTGAACCAGAGCTGACTCCGCCTGCTCCCCTCACCAGCAGCCGAACAGAGACTGTGCCCGAGACTGAAGCAGGATCACCCCCCCTCCCAGACCCTCCTCCTCCCATAGAGCCTCCTGTTTTAGACGCTCCTCCACCTGCCAAAGAGTCCCACCTCAAGGCCTCCACCCAGAGCCTTAGCAGCATCGATCAGGACACCTACCTGTAGCTCCTTAACCGATAGGATGTGTTCACGTGACGTCCTGACAGTCGACGGGGCCTTAAAAATGGAGGTTAGCCTGGAGTTTTGCGTTAATGTGCCAAGAATTATATTCTATTTTCAAATATTGTTTATAATTTTGAAAGTGGCAAAGATGTAATTAAAGAAGACATGTTATGCTTGTTTTAGGTGCTTAGTAAATGATGCCATAAGAAGTTACAGTAACTACTTATCAAGTAGTAAAGGTACTGCGTTTTCAAAAGGTGTGTGCTAAACCTAAAAAAAAATTAGGCATGAAGTCTTGCTCTGTTTGAAGACTTGCCAAAAACAATCAGTTTTTACTTTTTTATACATGCTTTTTGTTTACATTTTAAACATTGCCATCAGGCTTCCATTTAAGGTTTTGCTCATAATGAGATTGATTGATTAATTGATTAATGAGACTTTATAACAGCTGGCTCAAATGTATCATTTATTAGCTCATCGATTTTTGATTTTAAGGGGAACATAAAATGCAGGATCTACTTTTCTGGATTTTTAAACCATGTTCCCTCATCATTAGTTTACTCAAAGTTGTATATGGGATTCACCACCTATCCCTGCACACTTTTCTTTCTGTATTTGTTTGTGAATAGACAAAAAAGTCAGATTTAGAGAAAATCATGTAGGTTTCAGAAATATCCCATAGCTCTTTCCAATAAACAATTAATTTAAAAACTGATGTAAATTTTACAGTGAAGAGGAGGAAAGTATCACTTTGTCAGTGATAGTCAATGAACAATGAACCAGAATGTTAATTACTGATCTATAAATGCCACCTTTTTCCTAAACACAATATGTCTTCTTTAATTGTCCAGTCAAAGCCAATCTGTTGAAGAGTGAAACTGGACAAAACATGACTACATTCCTGTCTTATATACAGTATTCAAATATTCAAACTCAACATATTGGCTCCGTAATTTTGGCAAAGCTTTTCAGGCATTGGCCACAAAAACCTCCAGAAAACCCAATCTTAAGTTTGACAATAAACGTGAACACATCCTACTACATTTGGAAAAAAGTATACACCAGCCAATCTTTACCAGCAGGTCGCAATGAACCACGTCTTCCAATCGAGTATTTTCTATGAGCTTTTCTATGTGAGCATGTAGACACCAACTCTGCCTGATTTAGCAGAAGCTTACACTGAAGTGCCATTGTTTAACTTGTACGCCACTTTGTACAGATTATTCTCATGTTTCTGCCTGTGTGATGCTCTTTTTACATTAGTTCAGGAGTTTAACGCTTTTGTAACAGGAGACCGGTTACTAAGTCATGAGTTATTATGATGACAAGAGAGAGCGTGGGTTCTGTTACCGTGGCAGCAAGCAAACGTTTAATTGACAATAATGTAAAAGTACTGTTGTTTACTATATGAAGAAAAAGTATTTGCACTTTTTGGAAATACTCGGATTTCTGCATGATTTTGTTTTAAAATGTCATTTGATCTTAAGTCCCAACAATAGACAAGCACACTCTGTGTAAACAAATGCAATAATACAAATACATTGTTTTCATGTTTTATGGAGCATGTACAACATTCACAATGTTTACATATAATTAATACGTGAATGTTTACATAAAAGCTCCAAAAAACAGTAAACAGCATTAGTTTAACCCTTGTGTCCCAATGGGGAGTTTAACTCCACTTTTTGGCATTTTTCATTTTTGAATTGTCCACCATTGCTACAGTTTTGGAGATATTTCAACGATTTCTTGCTACAAACCTTAGTTTGAGACATATTTCAAAAAAATCAACTCTTTGCTAAGCTCAGTCATGTCATTTACAAATGCGGTGTCCTTATGTTCTGTTAGCTGCTTTTTTTTTTTTTTTTGTGTGTCTTTTTTCTTTGTGTCTGGTTAGAAAAAAGTTTGTAATCTCCTGATATCGCCCTTTTACTCCTTATTTGACGGCTGTAAAATTATAGTAAGACCTTTTTTATTAATTTAATTTCTATAAATCCACCTCTGTTCTGATTTAGTCTGACTTTACTCAGAACAGAAGCGGATTAACAGCAAAATAAGTTTGAAAAATAAATATTTTACTATAATTTTATAGTCGTTAAAAAAGGCACTAACAGGAGATTTGGAACCTTTTTCTAGCGGGTTAAGCAGAGTGTTCTGCAACTTAGATGAAGATCAGAACACATTTTATGACCAAATCATGCAGAAAACCTAGTACCAATTTTAGTTTCAATACTTCTTCTTCCCACTCTGTATGGACATATTTCACCCTGCAAACACTACACTGGGCTGTATTTTAAGCAAGCTATATTTGCGTCTCAATACACTACTATACTTACACAACCACTAATAATGATTGAAGAATTTATTACTTACATTTAAAAATGTTTTTTTCAAGATTTTCTACATTTGTTTGGTAGAATGTCAGCACACATCGAAAATCGAAAGGAATCAAAGAAAAGCATAAAATCAACAGAATATAGGGAGTAAATTAAGATATAAGATATATAGTTATTATGCCTGAACATTTAATTTTATTTACTACATCTGTGTCCTATATGAACTAGGGCAGTGGGCAATAATGGCAAAAATGAAAATCTCGATCATTTTTGACATAGCTCGATTATTATAGTCAGATGATTGCAAACCAAGTACCAAGCATGTGTTTAAATGTATTATAAAATTTAATGATCAGAGAAATTGGGATTGACTGAGCTAACTAGAGACATTCTTGGTCGATTTAAGACATGTGCTACCAATCTATTAGTCGACCAAAAGAAAATATAGCAAGAGTCTCTGTGATGTGACCAAATATTTGACTCAAACAAAAAATAAAAACAGCTGAATGATATTTTCATGTAAAAAATTCTGAGTAAGTTTGCTATGTGCTTTCTAACTCAGACAGATTTTGGTCAACTTAACTAACCCTAACCCTAATGCAGGCAACTGGGAACTGAGGTATTTCCCAGTTGAAAAATATCACTTCCCAGTTCAAAGCGTTCCAACGTAATCAACTTGTATGTAAACTTTATGGCTAATGCTAATCTTTTGGCTAAAGTAACAAAAGTAACGCTAAATAACCATGACCAATGTTTACATTGTTTTTGTGGCAGTTAGAGTCCTCAGATTCACTTTTTGTGGTGATTGTTGATCTTGTATATGAAGTGTGCCTTGACCAGGTTCCAGTTCACAAGTAGTATTTACCAGTTCGAGGGCGTTCCAGCGCATTTGTACAAGCACCATAAGACACCAATGAGTGATCAACTGACCCTGTGCATAGAAGTTGTTTATTTTCAAATTGTCAGACTTTAGCGTTCTTTTACAAACACTCTTTGGTCCTTTGGTGAAATATTTTTCTCATTTGTAGTATTTAACTCACTGTTCACTGCCTGATCTTAAAGTATTTTTTCATTTTAGACTGAGGCAGTGAAACCCCATAGAAATGAACTAAAAAGGAAACAAACATGTTTTGTCTTGATATACTCAGTATTCAGCTTTTGAAAATCTTCAAGACAACAATTACAATATTATTTAAAATTCAATATATTGCACACCTTTAACATGAACAGTTATTTATTATTATTGTGTAACAAAAATGTTATTTAAAGTAATCCAGCTCCCTACTTTGCATGAGTTTTTTACCAACACAAAATGGCTGCTGAAAATGGACATTAGTTACTACAGGTTACCATGGCAACACTCTCTCTCTCATCTTAATAACTCATCGGTCATGTTTTATTTCAGTTCAACACTAGTGAAGAGGTCCGAGTTAGCAACAAGGTATTTCACGGTCAGTAGAGGGCAGAATTTCCTCTTACATTTCTTTTTGTTGTTGTTGTTTTTTGGCTCATTTTTTTCTTTTGCCTGGGTTGATTGCAATTCACTCTGCGCACGGACGTCAGTTGGCCTTATAATGTTTAAAAATGCAAACTTTTACCGACATGTTCACTTCCTATTCAGTTCATTTCTATAGAGGTTACACAAGATCAGTCCAAAATGAGTAAATCTTATATGATCAGGCAGTGACAACATAGCAAAAGGACATGTTTGTGTCAATGCTAATGCTAAAGCTCAGCCATTTAAAATCAACTGACACTCCATGCACAGAGTTTATTGGTTTGATTTAAGAGTTTGAAACATTCCCACACACTTCCCATAGTTTATTTATTGAACGTGCCATTTCTTTGTTCTGTCAATCGCAGTGAATTTAGTCAAATGAAAGACATTCCTTAGTGGGTGCTACATTTATACTCCTTAAAACTACAGTACGTTTAATAAACTGGCCAAATTGTTTCCATTTCTGTGCACTTTTGTGAGATATGTTTGCAGTTCATTTGATTGTGGTCTTGGCTGACCTTACCCTGACCCTTTATAGTGCCAACCATGATGATATTTTAAATGTTTTCTGAATCTTTTGCTAAATTTTCCAAAGTGAATCAATGTTGTAATTTTGACCGCAGCCTGTGACGATATTTTTACAGAAAAAAGATGTGGATTTATAACAAGTGTTGACTTTTTAACACATTTTGTGAGAGTAGACAATCTTTTACTTCTGTTTGTTTTGGTTATGGGAGATTTGCGAGCACGTGACATGTTTTTAAAAATGTTTGTTGCAGAATTCATGGCCGTCATTTCACTCACTTTGTCATTACTTTTCCTCGCTGCTTTTTACAGACGTTGAATTTTGCTTTTGTTAACCCTAATTTAATGCTCCTTGTGTAAATTGTAAAATATTTTGTCTTTTCGGTCGATGATGCTATATTCCTGAGCAGTGGCATACAGACTGACACTAGACCAATGAACTTTCCACTCCTCCGTTTGTCATTTCAGGTTTTTGAAAGAACAACCACATTATATTCAAGCCAAGTTGTACAAATAAAAATTGCGCAAATTCACTCTTTTTCTCTTCTGTGTATTTTTTTTTTTACGTTGATGGAGGATAACGAAAAAAGAAAGAAAACTTAAGAAAATGGATTTGTCTATTAAAAGTTAGCAGTTTGTTGTGTTACCAGCAGGTGGAGCCAAAGTTTCTCCAAGGTCATCAATTGGTTCTTACTCCAAAGCGTCTGGACTTTAACCGAAAGTTGCAGTGTTTTCAACACTGCAAAACAGAAATTAGGTAGTTAGATCTACCCAGCTCTCCCAAGTTCTTCAACACATGGTAAATATCCACATGTATATATATTTTTTAACTGCAATCACAGCCTAAGGACGGCAAAGTGAAACTGGAGCGGGCCACCCAAGTACAGCCAATCAGAGCGCTTCTTTCTGCAATTCATGAGATTGTCAATTCTTTATTATTTGATTCAGACAGGACAGACCTGACCAAACTGCGGCCCGGGGGCCAAATGTGCCCCTCGGACAGCTTCAGTCCGGCTCCAGGCATATTTTTGAGAGTAAGGTCTTGTACTCACAAAACCAAGCTCAGACGTCACAACAAATATTTGACCTAAACCACACATCATCCACATGAAGCAAGAGTTTTACACCAAAGACAAATATTTCTGAAACCAGGTCCCAGAGTGAAAAGATTTCAAAACTCTGGTTAAGCGTCTCCACTGCCCCAGAGTCGTGTCTCATCTGCAGAATGTACTGACCTTTATATGATGAAAATTAAATAAATCCACTACAATCTCCATTAAATCAGTTTTGAAGCTTTGTCAAAACATTACAAAGAATCTGAAGCATAAATTCACTTTCTGTGTCTCTTCTGTTATAGATCCATGTTCATTCAGAATGTTTGCTAAGTTTAAAAGCATTCTCTGTTAAGTTTCTGTTTGGATTCAGCAGCTTTTCTGCACATGCTCCGTGTCAAGTCTTCCTTTAGTTTTGGACTTTCTGTGTCAGTGTCACAGCGCCACCCTCTGGTCAGGGACAGTTTTGTCTTTGTGTGGACAAGGCCTAAGTCCGACTCTTTATATATGTTTTTTATTTGATTGATTTGTATGAAGCATCTGTCTTTGCTTGATGCCGTATTTATCATGATAATGGCCTGTTTTACAAAAAAAATATGCTTACAATAATGAAGACAGTGGTTCGGCCCTCTACCACTTGTCCGAGTTCGAATAAAAAAATAATTGCCACTCCTGATGTAGAACATGCCTTCTTTTTGGTGATAAAGCGTCTTAATTTACTGCAAAAAAGTCGGCTACCACTGTGTCCTCGTTTCCTCAATTCCTTGCTTCTTCAGGCTGGCTGTCAATCAAACACACAACATGCTAAAGTGCCATGTCATTTCACTAAAATTGAGTAAAATCATTAGATCTAAAATTTCACTAGACTTTTTACAGATTTCATCCCAGTTAAGTCAGTTTTATGGTTGAAAGTTTTTAAACTTGTTATAATGGCTTTCCTTCACCATTGGTTTACTCCAAGTTATATTTGAATTGATTCATGCATGTTGGAGTAATCTGATATTGTTCTTGAGCTGGAGCTCAAGTGCTCAGAAATCCCTGTTCTCACCTATCACCTATCCCCTCCCACTAGTCTGTGTTTACTTGATATATTTCAAAAGATTAAAACTCAAAGTGATGCTTATATGGTTCAAAACGGTCCCATAGTCACTTTCCAACAATAATAATTTGTTATTTTAAGTCTGTTGCTTCTTACAATTACATTTTAAAATGAAGAGGCGGGGCTTATCAGTTCTGCAGTTTTAACAGGAAGTCAGTAGAGCTGTTTCTATTTTCAAGTCGTTTTAGATCAACTTTGTGTTTTACAATGAACAAAAGATGAATTACTAATCTATATATGTTCTAGTTTCTTACTAAATATATAAAAAAACCACAATAGGACCCCTTTAATTTCCTTCCAAACAGATTCTCAATTCTAATTTAACAGGATTTTTCCACTGGACACATTAAAACACCAGAACACACTCATTTTGTTACATTTATGTTTACAGGCTCATAAAAATGTGTTTCTCGTGAGAAAAGTAAAAATGTTCTCGTCGTTTTGAACCCTGCTCTACTTCCTGCAGTTCTCAACATATTTTTCAAACTTTTCTTCACAAACTTGTTCTTGATTCGTGTAAAAAAATAAATCATATTTACAGCGGCAATTCATCTATCGAATGTGAGTAGTGAGAAGACAAGGACAGAGGCAGTAGAGCTTTAATAGCCTCCTTCACTCACTTATAATGGCATGATGGCATAATTGATTGACAGCTGAAGAACGGAGAAATAGAGGAGACAAGGAGAGGAAAGGAAGCAAGGAAAGAGACTTGAGGTCGAGCCATGTCCTGTGCACAGAT
This sequence comes from Mugilogobius chulae, assembly GCA_038363315.1. NCBI lineage: Eukaryota > Metazoa > Chordata > Actinopteri > Gobiiformes > Gobiidae > Mugilogobius > Mugilogobius chulae. Next base: position 28,305,114 of record CM076397.1, read on the forward strand.
TTAACCAGTAAAAGGAGGTGCGGCGTAGAAAAATGTAGATTTAATAAATGGATAAATATATATGAAAAAGACAGTGATTCACTTTTGAATGAACTTTTCTGGTAGACTCCGGCCCCTGTTTGATTTTATGGTGATGTACAATTTATTTTAATATTGGTGATTTTGGTAACTTTTTACAATCTCTTTCATTTTTGTTCTATTCAGACATAAGCATGAACAAACATGATTGTGATTTTGTGAGGAAATACCTTTATGAACCTAAAATGAGAACTGCCTATAAGTGTGTGAAGGTAAGTGAGCAACAGTAAAGCTCCCAGTTTACAGCTTGAGCAGCTTCCACAGGTCAGCTCTGGTCAAGCTCCTCGTTAGCTCTAATGACAGGTTGCTATTCTTTTTGTAATGTTCTGTTTTAGTGTCAAAAGTCCCCCCTGCCACCTCGAGGTGTGGACCATTCACAACTGTGCCTCGGGCCTAAAGGAGTTAACTGCAAATAGCTACCTGCATGACCTCGGCGAGACCGCCAAGTCATTTCTAATGACCTGAAGTCTGGAGGGGACTGCTGACCTCTTTGCAAGATTAAAGCAACCACTTAATGTTTATAATAAATCTTTTCAAATGAACCATTGACAACAGCCTACAGCGCAAGTCTTTAGCAGGTTGTTAACAGTGTAGCCAAAATGTGTGTGTATAAATGAAAGTCTTCATGCTTCTTGAGATTATCACAATGTTCATTTCCTGAAGGCTAACCATAACTGTGGCTAAATTACTTTACAATAATTGGTTTCTCACCCAGAAAGTTTACTGGAAATGTAAATATTATAAGTATATAAATGAATAAAAGTCAGTCTCTGCTTTTTCTGCCTCACTTACATGACTCCTCAGGCTTAGAGCTGATTGGTTGTTTTTGGATAATGACCATTTCACTTTCCAGCTGAAAAAAAAAAAAAATAAAAATGTCATGCATCATGCAAGTAGTGATGTGCCAAAGAGTTTGTGAGAGTGAGAGATTAGTGTCTTGTCTCACAGTTTGAAAATTAAAGTGGGTCCTTGACTTTTTAGCTGTATATTCATAAACTTTGTCTTTTCTACCAAAAAGGACATCTAAATCAAAATAAACTGTGTTACATTTTTCTTTTGGAGCCAAATGCTGCGCTTTGATTGGCCGTGCTTAAGTGGTAAATTCCAGTCTCATTTTGTAACAATATATTTTTAAGGTTTAATTGTGACAAAAATAATGTACGTGGATATTATCTTGTGCTGAAGGATTTGTGAGAGGTAGTAGTTGGACTTTGCTTCAGGATTTGTGGTGTGAAAATCAGCTACATCCCCTGCAGCTTTACCTATTTATCCAAAGTTTTTAACAAAATTATGTTGTTGATTTGATAACAAATGGTTGATTGCTTCACAAAACTCACTACAACTACAATAACTTAATAGACTAGTACAATTTGACATTAATTTGAGCATTATAGACTTATAACAGTCTGCTACAAAATACCTCAAACCTTGTGATTTTGCTGGGCATTTGAACTATCGCATCATTAAAGTCCATTACAGACTGTTGATGTTTGCCCGTTAACGGTTAATGCTGGCGCTCCCAGAGGAATGCATGCACCGTCACGCTTTGCCTCTTTGCATGGGACACCTGGCGCTCATTCAGTGCCACCGTGCCATTTACATCTCAAAGACCCGCGTCCAAGAAGGCTCTCTCTGTCCCTCTCTTCCTTACTCCAGCGATGATCTGATTTATCTCTGCATCAACGGAAATATCTGCCGTCCCGTCTCTCCTCAGACGAACAGGGGTCGCAAAGATACTTGTGATCCTCCGAGCGAGACCAGACCAAACAGACCCACTAAAGTAAAGCTGTAGGTCGGAGGCACATCACCCTCACGCTCACTGTAGTTTTAAGCTGGGGTTTAAGTATTCAGAGACAGCGTCATCAGGTTATGGTTAAGGTTTGGAAAGTGATGTTAGCTTCAGGGGTATGGCAATGATACCAAGCCCAGAGCAGGAAAGAGGGCTCCAAAGCATGTCATTTTTGTTTGTGAGATAGATTGTTTCTCTAAATATATTTCTTTGTGACATCAGAGTGCTCCATCCCTCTTTAAAATGTAGCAAATGGACTTTGGCCAAAGAAATTCCTGAACAAAGAGAATTATTAATTGACAAATTCTTTACAAATATAAGAGCTAGAAATGAAAATAATATAAGCAAGAGCAGATTTCATTGACCAAATAGCCAGGTTTGACACAAAATGATCAGCTCAATTCAATGACTGGCGTATTCACTTGAATATTGCCAATATACAACTTCTCAATCCAGCAACATTATAATGTGTTGAAAATGTTACAAAGATTATCTGAGTTTTTTTTGGCCAAAACAAGTTAGCTAAAATGTAAAAGAGTGTGTTTAAACACAGTGGTCATACCCAATAGGTTTGACAAAAACACACAATCTTTAAAAAAAAAAAAAAAAAAAAAAAAAAAAAAAAAAAAAAAAAAAAAAAAAAAAAAAAAAAAAAAAAAAACAAATGCTTGTTTGTAGTCAGTTATGGCAATAAAAGCGTTCAATATAAAACAATATAAAAGAATGAATGTGAACATATTTTAATGGCATATAACCAGTCAGAGCTACACTGTAAAATGTGGCCCTTGACCATCTCTGACGATCTTTTTGCCCCAGCTCCATTTGAGTCTGAGACTCGTGCTTTAAAACATGCCATGGGCTGAGAAAAGTATCAAATTGAACATTAGTTTGCTTGCAAACCTACTCCTCCAGAATATCCTCGATTACCAAAACTTTCTTGGTTGAAGCCCGAACTAAAACCTTCACCCAAGTAAGAGTATTGTTACATCAATGAAAATACTGTTTAAGCATGAGTAAAAGAAGGCTGTCTGAAAAGTATTTTTTCTTCAGAGATTAAATGTAACTGAGTACGACATACTTTTGCTTAGCTATTACAAAGCTATATTTGCATACGGCTTAGCATAAGCTAAACCCTAAAACAACTTTGTTTGGTTTGTAAACTGTGTATACGGTGCTCTGTGTTTTGAGTTTTTTTGTTTGTTTGTTTTTTGCTTTTTTTTTTTTTTTTTCAAACTGAGCATATTTGCAAGTTTCAAGTCAAAACAGTCACAAACGAGCTGTGTCTCACCGCAAAGTCTCATGTCATTTCTAGACTCTATGTGTCATCAGTGTGTATTGTCAACTCAGAACTATAAGTACTAAATGCAGACACTTGACATCAATCCAATCACACTGCTTCTCTCCTTTCTCAGCCCCTCCTTTGGCCTTTTTCCCAAAGCTTTTGAAATGTGTTTGTGGGTGGAGTTTAGGGACTGAGCTTCACTTTGAATATAGACTTATTGCCATGTTGTTTTATGATATGACTTCAACCCTACATACAGGCCTTGTGCAAAAGCTCTTTTTTTTGCTTGTTGTACTATTTTCAGCCACTACTGTTTAGACTGATTCGAGTAGGGAAACTGCAGCCTCCGAGTCTGCAGTTTTACCCTTCTCAGCAGCGTCACACTACTTGATTCATGTGATGTGGGCGACTTTTAGTGCGTGTTCAGAGCATAAGAGGAGAAAAAATGGTGGTATGGTATAACTCTAAAGCCCCTTCTGAAGTATCCAGTTCCAGGTTTGATGGAGCATGACAGGTTGGCTCAGGTCAAATTAAAAGGCAGTGGTAACAAATATGAGAGCAGGCTTTGTGTTAGCCGTCTCGCAGGTGAACTCGCCCTGGCAGCAGAAATAAAACTAATTTATGGCACCAGGGGGGATACGAGGAGGAGGATCCCGGGCCAAAAGGGCAAACTGGATAATTGATCATCTGTGTTGTTCTTTCACTCAAGATGTTCAACTCCCCGCAGATAACCCTTCGCCCAAAGACCAAAATATTTATACTGCTATTTCTAATGTTGTCACTAATTCCCACCTCTTATCTGATAAAAACTGACCCCTTTTAAACTCTGTAAATGTTTTCTATTCACCCTTGCAGCTATTTGAAGTCATAATAAGCAAACACTACTGCTATAGTCTGCTTCTGCTTTGGCAAAGGCTTTCTCCATAACTTTTTCTTCCATTTATGGGCACCAAATTGAAAATATATAAATGGTTAATACTTGGAGGTAAATTTAACGTACAAAAACAAGCAAAACTCTCCCGGGTGGTTTAGTAAAGTGCTTTAAATGTCATCGCCGCTCTTGTTCCAGCAGCTTCTCCCAGCGGACACAAGGCCTTGCGTTAGCAGATGTTTGCAGAGAACAGAAGTCATTTAGTGAGCTGCCTGTATGTAAGACAAACTTTTATTCATTTGATTTTTCTACAGCTTGTTCGAGTTTGAAGTTGCAGGTGGCTGGAGCCTTTCACAGTGATTTTGAGCTTTATTATACAGTGTTGTCAGTTAATCTATAGATGCATGGGTTGGAAGTGGGAGGAAGCCAGAGCGCCCACAGAAACACACAGTAACACGAGGAGAACATGCAAACTCCACCGAGAGAAATCATCTAATGTTTGGGCCAACTCTGGATTCAAGCACGATCTCCTCCTTCCCGAACCTTATGGAGGGATTATCGGTCGACGTCACTTCCCGCTCTACTGCGTATGCTCCATGCAGAAAGAGACGCTGCCATCAGGTTAGCTGGGGAAATTCTTTGATTGAAACAAAACAGGACGAGAGCAGCTGTTCGGATCAGGTCTGGCTCCTGAAGTCAGTGTTTTTCTTGCCTTTTTTTTCACTCACCTGAATGTAACTTTTAAGGGTCGTAGGGTCAATTTCATTCACAAATGTTGATTTAGTAGCATAACTTTTGTTTTTGCGCAGTGATAAACTCATGTAGTTAGCTGACAACAGTGCTTGCTCGAATTGTTTCCCACAATTGTGTCAATAAGTGGCAGCTCTTTCTGCATATTGGGTGCACGCGCATCGCCCAAGTTGATAAACAAAAAATCCTCAATACGCAAACGCAATAACAGCAATATTATTCAGTCGTATTTATTATCCAGTGATTCCCTTTCTGGAGAGCCAAAAGTCAAATAGTTCCTATGGAACTCAACAGGGAAGATCGCCCTCCAGAAGTAAACTGTCCCATAGTAAAATGCATTTTCAAAAAACTATTAAAGGCATTTTGCAGGGTAGCCAGCTATGTGTTACCTCAGATCAGTAGGTTTTCTAAGCAATCTGTAACTTCAAATTCAACAAAATGTCTTAGAAACTTAAAGTGAGGCTAAACACCGTTCAGAGACTAACTCGCCACAACTGAACCCCAAACAGGCTCGCAAAAGTGGGAGATGCCGGAGGCCTTTTAAGAGACGCCCAGTGGGTGTGAACAGACATTGATTGACAGCACCAAATATGAACAGGGGATATGTTCGGAGGGGTCCTGACGTGAGATTTGCAGCGGAGGAGCTGTACAGCACCAAGTCTTTGCTTACTTGCACGAAACTACTGGGTGAATCATCAACGCGCCACTCGGCTCTACAAGCTGAGCCAAATGACGGCTGATGTCATACGCAGCGGGTGATCTCTTTAGATAGAGAGTTTAGATAAATCATCTGGGCGGCTCGTCTGCCGCGTCAATACACTGTGACGTACTGAAAATGCACTGACAGCGTTTGTCCATCGTGGCAGTACAGCCGCGGTTTTTACACACATAACTCCAAAATGAACGAGTTTGCACAAAAATGTCCAAAAAAGGCCTGGAAACAGTAGATAATTCAATTTTGACCCTATAACACAGTCTGACAGTGAAAAAAAGTTGATTCTGAGTTTAGTTCTCTTTAAAAGCTACAAAAATGAATTTAAACAAAAATGTAGCTCTTTGCTCCTGACTCACCGCAGAACTGATTAGCCCGACGACGTTTTCAAACTTTAGTAAAAAAATGTTTTCGAAACCTTTATGGAGATTTATACTTGTTGCACCAGGAAGTGAGCGGTCATTGTTGAATCTGATGTGTAATACGATACGAAGATATTATTTATAGATATATTTTGGCAATTGTGATCGCCAATATAGTTAAATCCCTTATATTTATTTTAGAGTGTTGGCCCAGTGTAGAACAAGGTTGCTACGTGATTTCTTGTGTCATCATTGGCAAACAGGAAGTAAAATTATAAATCTAAAAACACAGGCTGCTGAAATTAAATTTGTAAAAATAATAATACAATGATCTTACTTTAGTGAAGTAAGTTGCCTAATCTGTCAGAGGCATTAAAACTTAGAGTAAGATTCACAATAAGCCAAATGAAGCGTTATAATTCCTGTCCACTGCTCTGCCTCAGGGGTGTTTTCGATCTTTAGACATTGGGGTTGTGTGTGTAAGTGGTGCACACCTGTATAGCCTCCTCCAGGACTTTTAGGTTTAATCTGTGTCCCCCAGAGCACCTTCCTTCTGCCCTTCTGACCCTGTTCATCTCCTGGCTCTCAAAGGCTGGAGGCACAACTGTTCAGGCAAAGCGAACCAGACAGACTTCACTCTAACTTTGTCGCTAATTAAACCTGTCACTTCGATGTGCTACCTTCACAAACAGGCCTGAAAGTGGCTGTATGTGAAATAACAAAAGTAATGAAGACCATAGGTAAAATGAAAAGCTATACTCCATGTTTCCTTCATACCTGCAAAGGCACATTTCTAGGAAAAAATGCTGGTGCTAACAGCCTTTGTTCATAGGACTGTTTTTTATGGTATGTTCCCAGGAGTTCCCATTCATTTGATTTAAATACATTTGAAAAAGTTTCATCTTTGAATTTTTTAAATTATTATTTCTGCAGCATTGTATTTATTTTTGAGCCATTGACCAACTATTTTGCAATAAACACAAAGGCTTTATTCTAATTTTTACATATGTTATCTGAAAAATATTGCAACAAAAAAATTATTAAAAAATCAAGTCTTAATACATTGTGTATCGCATCCTCTTGTGTCGTGATCATATGGTATTGTGACAAAAGCGTATCATCCCAGCTCTAATGGTTATACCAACTGTGAGGTATCAGTTATGGAAATAACTCTTTACAGAGGGGTTATTTATCAACACTGGTGATGTGCGCACACCCGGTACGCAGAAAGAGCTGCTGCTGATTGATTCAAGCTGTGGCAACAACTCGAGCTAGGGCTGTTGTCCGAAAACAAAAGTTATGCTTCTAATTCAACATTTGTGAGTGAAATTCGACCCGACGACCCTTAAAAGTTACATTCAGGTGAGGTTAGGTTAACATTTACCCTTTAAACTCAAAGAAAACGTTGCTTCAACCAACATTCTACATATTTGCGTAAAAAGGCGTGAAACTTGCTTATCGTTCGTTTTTGACATTTTGAGGAATATCTACATTTTCTCCAGAGACTGGGCTGATAGTAAACTAGCCTTGGTAAAACAAAATGACATATTCACTTGGACAACACAGCACTATATGTGTTAAGTATGTGTCAGATATGTACAAATGCGGGAGCGAGACACAGTCAATATTTTCCTCATGCTTATTTTGTTAATGTTTTCAAATTTACCTTGAGGCCACTGTGTACTGTCTGAATTGAATAATAAAGAATTTAGTTCTAACTAGCCGAAGCAGCGCTCTGATTGGCTGTGCTTGGGTGGTCCTCTACAATAACCTGGTTGTTTGTAAAAAGACGTTTATAAGCCATATTTGCAACTAAAAGGACTACATGTCGATATTAACCATGTGTTGAAGGATTTATCAGAGGAAAGTGTCGTGTTTGCAGTGTGAAAATCAGGTACCTCACTTTTAATCTAATACAACATGTTTTTTCATGTATGCAAATATACATACAGTATGTAATATTCACATAACATTTTGATATTCTAATAGTTTTATTTCTAATATACAATGTGAGCAAACAACTTAACCTTTAACATTTCTATATATTTTTAACTCATTACTTTAAAGGTGTTGTAGCTGATTTTCACTGCAAACATGATTTAGGTTCTAAATCTGACAACTTCCTCACATGAATCCTTCGACACATGGTTAAAAGCGACATGTATTCTTTTAGGTTGAAATCACGGCTTAAAAACTTACAAACAACAAAGTAAACTGAAGAGGACCACCCAAGCACAGCCAATCAGAGAGCTGCATTCAGTTCAGACAGTACACACTGGTCTCATTCTGGCTGCATTCATCATAAACTTTTTAGTATAAAAAAGTTTCTAATGTCCAGCTCATTTACTAATGTCCAGCTCAGAAAGTTAGTTACCTCAACTTTAATGTCAGGGCGTTTTTATATTAGAAGTGGTATTATGCTGAAATAAATTCCAAACAGTGTTTAACTGTTACATATTTTGCAATTTGAAGTTGAGAGTCAAGTATTTTGCGCGAAAAGAGTGCATGTGTTATCATTCTAAAATGTTTAGATATGAGTGATGAATTGTGCTAAATGTGCAAAGGTTTTTCATATTTATACTGCAACAATTTCCAGCGATAAAAAAACAAACAGTAAAAGTATTAATTTTTGACTATAGTTGCATTTGTCAGACAGCCTCCACTCCTCTTGTGCTGCTTTTTGGGTGGCGCTGAATCCACTGATAATAAGTAATTAAGGGAGTCAGGTAGAGTATTAGCAGCAAACAGCTCTCTCTGTGTGTTTGTTTACTCAGGTTAGGCTCCTTGCTGGCGGCTGATAAGTTACTGACACAGATGGTGGGCATCACTGGGTCGGTCAGGGGCAGATTAGCACACTCCCCTGTCTGGGCAGCGCTGTCCCACTCCCACCGAGCTCCACTGGAGAGCTGTCTGTAACTCTAGTCGCTTTGGCATGCCTCGTGTGTTGATGGAGGCCGAGCACAGGCTTATCTCGTCTCATTCCACCAGCGCCGGGCCTACAGTGGAGCTGGACTCGCAGAGAGGGAGGCTTATGGGTATGCGAGGGGGAGTCTGTGTGAAAATAGCCTTTGTTTTGAAAGAGTAATGCAGTTGTCTTTCATTAGCACAGATTTAGTAATTAGGAGAAACTTTACACCGCTATGATCATTCATAAAGTAGACGTCCAAATAACATGAAGCTAACCGCAGCAGAGGGAGTCATTACATTACTTTGTGGGAATGATTTCTTCTTTTAAGAACCATTTATTGATAATTGATTTGCAAAAAATACTATTAAAACAAGTTGCAGGATGGGTAGTACTCACATTTTATAAAACTGTCCTTCTGTGAGTAAAAGGAAAAAGTGAATTGTTAAGCTAGAAATATAAAAAAGACAGCATTTTCTCACTGTCAATAATCAAAAAATGCAACTAGAATTGAAACAAGAAAACAAAACTTATTTTCAGACAGTATATTTTTGTAATATTTGGAAAGTGAATTGAGGGCCAGACCAGATATATGGAGGGCTGATTTGGCTGAAGTTGAATAGGGCTATAATTAAGCCTGGACAATATTGTGATAAAGATCGAATCGTGAGCTTGTCTCTGTGACAATCGGCTTTTTTGATGAAATTGTCATATCGAGATTTAGTTTTTCTCTCTATTTGATGCATCTGTCTGTTCAAATATAGACCATTTTTTCCAACTTGTTACTAAAGTCCAAGTATTTTTAACAACTTTAAGCATCTTTTTTTTTCCTCCCTCTTTTGGTCTGTGCTTTTAAGGCATGAATGTAATGAAGCTTAGCACTTTTTCAGTTTTGATTTGTTAAAATATACTGTATCTATTTATATAACTGCAACATGGATTTTTAGCAAAATCCCTAACAATTATTTTGCAGCAACACACAACGTTCTAATTAATCAATTCTTTTATTAACTTTTTATTGAAGGGGTGAGTTTGCTAGTCTCTCTGTGAAAATCTGGCAACACTAATGTTTTTTTACAGCTGGATTTAGCTGTTGATAGTGAACTGTGTTTACCTCAAAGACCAAAGGAAAATAAACAGTTTACAAGAAACGCGATAAAATCGAAATCGTGATCTGCCGCCAAGAAAACGTGATATAAATTTTTTGCCTTATCGCCGAGCCCTAGCTATAATTCAACAATTTTAAACTTACAGGCATATTTAAGATTGAAAATAGTGTCTGAACATCGTTATCAAAATTAGCCAAAAATGTATTGAGATACACATTGAAACATGAAAACCTGTTCGATTTCAAATTTCGTCGCCCCATTTCTGACCAGTTGCACATAAGCACAGATCAATGGGCTCTGCCTGTCTGTTTGTGCATGTGTGAGGGGCTGCACTATGGGATATTGTGGTAATCCCTTTTCCGCTCGATGAAAAATGCCTACAGTGCAGATTTGCCACTGCGGTTCATTCTGGCGCGCCGAACGGGAAGCATAGTTCAAACAGCGTGGGTCAAAGGTCAGCCAGATGCACAGCGGAGGGCACAGGAGGGGGAAGCGGAGCAGCCTGTAGTTGGCGTTGGAGCCTGTTTGTTTTATAAACAGTGGGAGCAGATTACTATGTGAGCCCATATGTGGAGGATGTCCTCTCTTCACCGCTCAACAAACCATTGTGTTCTGCAGCATCACTTCTACTCAACACTAACGATCAGGTGGAGCTGGTGCCAGTAATGTATGTCCAGACCCACGCATGCACAGTCTCCTCTGCTCCTATTGTCAACATAATGGAGCATTGAGTGACTGCATTAGTAATAGCCACAACTTTACAATAATTAGCAGAGTTGGCACACGCAGGCCACCGTCATCGCTCACTGGACGGTCAAAACAGGAAATGAAACAGAACCCCCTTTGTACAACATCAGCGCCAGTCTAATGAATCTCGCCTCAAGATGTTTGTGCGCGGCTCATCTCCTGAAGACGCGCAGCCCTTTCCTGCCATTGTTTTTGGTTTGTGAGATACAGCGGCACTAAACCGTCTTTGATGACTCCTACTGTCTCACTGTGCCAAAGCGACGGCTCTTTCTTCACACTTAAGACGTTTGCACAAACAAAGGGCTGTGGGAGGCTGCTGTATCGTAAACATAAAATCGCACAAATACTCTGATATAAGCCACGACTATTTGATTTAATAACAACTTATGAAGGAATTTATCAAGCTGCAGAAAAATGTATTTAACCACTGTTCTTACCTGTTTATTTTGCTGCTTTCTTTGTTTAGGGAAATCCTCATCCATCCACACCACGGCACAGAGGTCAACAGGCCACGTCTTCTGTCTGGTTTTCACACTGTGTCAATCAAACACTCTATTATGCATTGGAAGTCAGATTTTTACATTATTCTTTCAATTTTTTATAGTGTAAAAGCCACTTGATGTGAAGATTTGACTTAATTTGACCCCATACAATCTACAATTTATTTTCTCAGCTCATGCCATATTTCGAGACGATTATTCAGTTACTATGATATTGATTATTTGCTACTATTTTTTTTTTTTTTTTTTTTTTTTTTTTTTTTTTAATATTAGTTTAGTTTATTCGAGCTCATATAATATCAACATGCAATGTTTATCAGAATTGAACAATTGAGTTCAACTGACAACAATACATAACATCCATAACAAATACATATACAATTATCAAGCTCGAAAGGGAGTGAGAAGAAGTAAAACTTATTTACTCTCACTCCCAACATATGATCTTTTACAATGCAGTTGCGTTCCCTTGAACAATTACGGCTAGTATTATATACAGAACTAGTTGTGTTGCTATGTGTACCATGAGTGTACAATTACATGCATATATTAGATACAAAATACAAAAGTGTATGTTTGCAATTACAATAGTACATATATACAATACTTATGTCCATGTATGAACACATACTATGTATACACATTTATTCTGTACCGTATACATAAATAACATATGCTATATACTATGTACATATACATACATTCTTATATTTAATTTATAGAAATTCTTATACTGTTGTGAGCAAAAGCCCAAGTGCTAAATGTAAATTTTGTGTAAGAATGTCTTAACTTGGTTGGTAGTTAGCTAATTTGTGCTATTTTCATTTATCATACAGAATTAAATTTCGAAGAAGTAGCTTGTGCAACAAGAGAATAATCTTTGACATCACAATGATCTCAATAGATTACATGATAATAACCAACTACACCAGTTCATCAGCGCTATACTTCGACAATACTTTTTCTCTAAATTTTCTTTTAATTGATTGAGTGTTGAACATTGTTTTAATTGATCACTCAAATTATTCCATAACCGTACACCATGCACAGAAATCCACATGCTTCTCCTAGTAGTCCGAGCAATTTGTAATTTGAATTGGACACTTCCCTTAGTTGGTACCCGCTCTCTCTTTTCAACGAAAAGTTTTTGAATGTTGTTCGGCAGCTGATTCCAACTGGCTTTATATAAAATTTGTACAGTTTGAAATTCCACTAAATCAAGGAGTTAAATAAGCTCGACTGTAGAAAGAGTGAGTTTGTATGATCTATATAACCAGCTTTGTGCATGACTCTAACTGCACGCTTTTGAAGTATTACAAGAGGCTGCAAGGAACTTTTGTAGTTGTTGCCCCATATTTCCAAGCCATATGACAGGTAAGGCAAAACAAGACTGAAATACAACATGTAAAGAGCATTATAATCCAACACATATTTAGTTTTGTTAATGATAGATATGTTTTTGGAAATTTTTTTCTGAACTTCTCTGATATGAGATTTCCAGTTTAAATTGCTATCAATAATAATACCCAAGAACTTTATTTCGGTCACTTCCTCAATTTGAGTCTTTCAATTTTTATGCACTGTCTTTTGTTTGCCTTAAGTTTTCCAAACATTAACACTTTTGTTTTTTCCACGTTAATTGATAATTTGTTTATGTCCATCCACATTTTTAATTTTGACAATTCCTCATTTACACAATTTACTACCGTATTATAATCATCCCAGAAAAAAATAAATTGGTATCATCAGCAAATAGAATGATTTTTAACAATTTTGACACACTGAATAAATCGTTTATGTATAGATTAAATAATTTAGGGCCCAATATGGAACCCTGTGGCAGACCACAAGAAACTCCCAAATAGGATGATTCGAACTCCCCCATCTTGACAAACTGTTGTCTCTCTGTTAAATAGCTATGAATCCAATTCAAAGCCACTCCCTTATACCATATCTTTCTAGTTTTTTGAGTAGGATTGAGTGATTGATTGTATCAAAGGCTTTTTTTAAATCAATAAAGATTCCAACAGCATATTTCTTTTTGTCTAGTGAATTTGTGATTTCCTCAACAGCATCAATAATGGCCATTGTTGTGGATCTTTTGGATCTAAAGCATACTGACCTTCATTTATGAGGTTGTGTTTCTCTATGAAATTTTCTAATCTGGTATTGAAGAGTTTTTCTAAGATTTTAGAGAACTGGGGGAGCAGAGAGATAGGTCTGTAGTTTGTAAAGATGTGTTTGTTTCCACTTTTGAATAATGGTATTACTTTAGCTACTTTCATTTGTGAAGGAAATGTTCCAGTTTCTAAAGATAGGTTAAATATATGTTTTAAAGGTTTCAAAATGCCATCTATTACTGATTTTACAATTCGCATGTCTATATCGTGAAAATCTGTAGATAATTTATTTTTACATTTACTGACAATTGTTTTAATTTCATTCTCTGTGACATCAGCAAGAAAAATAGACTTAGGATTTCTTTCAATTAGCGTAACATCCAAGTTACTGCTGCTACAGGTGGGTATTTTATTTGCCAGATCAGGCCCTACATTCACAAAGAAGTTGTTGAACTTATTTACAACAGTGTTCATATTAAAATTTTCATTATCATTAACAATAAAGTGTTGGGGATATGGATTTGATCGAACCTCATTTTTAGTAAACCATTTAGAATATTCCAGACTCCTTAATGTTGTTCTTGTTTTTACTTAATGCATCTTCAAAGTACAGTTTTTTACTAGTTCTTATGATTTCAGTTAGTTTGTTTTATATAACTTATATTGACTTTCAGCTTCCTTAGTTCTCACTTTTATAAATTTCCTGTACAACTTGTTTTTCTTTTTACATGCTCTATGCAAACTTTGCGTTAGCCAAGGACTATTTGATTAACTTGTTGCAGTTTTGTGACACTGACAACAAAATAATATTTCTTTCACCTCAAAGTATAGTGCTTAAAGTGACTGTGTAACTTTCTGGTGTAAAAAATCAAATGCATAATCCCAAGAAAATCGAAAGTTCAAACATTTTCCATGGAAACAAGCAAGAGGAGGCACTCCTCTGGCACTGAGTCTATATCCAGCTAATACTACAGTTTTTTGTAATGTTTTTAGTTCAACAGAGATTGATTAAAAAAAAAAAAAAACAGTACTTTGGTCAAGTTTTTGGCTGAAAAGTTAGATGGTCTACCTTTGACAAAAAATATTGCAGAATTTCTCAAAAGGCCGTTCTTTTCTCTGATTGGTTAATAATTGTTTTGTCAGTGGCTATTTGAAATGAGCCAGATTGTGCCACCGAAAACTTCCGCTCAATTTCATTTCACTTCAGCGACTAGATCAGGTATCGCTGGACGGCAGACGCTTCCCAAAAATTAGGAAATACGGTTGTTTTTTCAGTGAACAGGAGCGGAGTGGTGTGCTGGCCAGAACCAACAGACTGAATACATTTACCTCCTTTAAAGGTACACCGTGTAACTTTTTTACAATAAACAGACTTGGATAAAAGCAAGTTTTTGTAATGTATATGTTTTTACTGCACTAGATAAATGATAAAAAGCTGCGTGTTTACTTTGAACAGGCTTGCATGGCCACAAAATGAACCATTATTTAGCCAAGAGGAGGGCCTCTTCTTGTATACTTCTTTAGAAAAGTTGTTCCTTTTGCTATATTTTTTCAACTAAAAGACATACACCAAATTTATTCCCAAATTTATTATTTTATACTTTCTTTTTTTACGGAATTGTGTAGTTGACTTCTCATGTCCACAAAGTCACTTTTACTTGTGTCAAATTAAACTTAGTATATGATATAGTACTTTTTAATTTGCAAGTTTACCACATAGAAACAGCAACAATCACTTTGCTTACTTCCTGGACGACAAAACGACCAAAAAGCAGTGATTGGTAGAGGTAGAATATAATTCATGATCCATACAACTGTAAATGAAAAAGTGGAAAAAATGTGGTGTCCGGAGGAAAAGTAGGTCATGTCCAGCAGACAAATTGGGCTTTGTTTTATTTGGAAAATCTGCATTGTGGTTATTTACATTAAAAACAGCAGCTTGTGATGCTGCCTCTAGGTTATGCCTCCAAAGATAATGAACAAAGCCTCTTCATCTGGATGTTCGGCTATAACAGAGGATCAGTGAGTGTTTCTAGGCTCTGTAACAGCATGTCCCAGTTTTAGCCAGCGTCTCTTTCTGCTGCCTAAATATTGTTGGATTAAGGCTTTATGATAGTACTGCAATGCCAACTTTGCTACAAAACCAAAAAGGTGTTATAAAAGTTCAGCGGCAGGACAAATCTAGACTACATTTGTGTTTTTTTTCCTGGTTTATCAGACTCCAAAATACATTGACAGCTATAAGAAGTGAAATATATAATAGGTAAACTAAATGCAAAAGTGATCTTAAGGCGGCCGCGGGAGAATGTTTGCAAAAAAAAAAATGAAGCACATTTCATTGTAACATCACTCCTCTGAACTAAACCTAAATTGCTTGGTTTCACGAGAATGTCATAAGTGGTGGGCAAGAGCCAGTTTTTTCATCTAAACATAGCGCACTTTGCCATGAAATACCTAAAAGGCAGTTTGACTATTAAAGCCATTCCACTTTTGCATGACAAAAAACTGCATTTAAAAAATATGAATTTCAGTAGTCCACCATTTGCAATATATATAAAATATAGGCACTTTTCAGTAAGCGGCTAGGCTAGTTCTGGTTTGCCGTCTCCTCTTTTCCATTCATTAAGACTCAGATGAGCTGTATTAAAATTAATCAAAAAATCACAAAACTGAGAACAATTTTCAGAATCAGCCAAGTAAGACCGTCAAATACAAGGTAAATACATTACCAACTAAATAAATTAGCTTAAAGGTTCTAGCCTATACCCAATTTTTGCTTAAAATGTAAACAAATAAATATTTTATTTTAAACTTACATAAGTCACATGTTTTGCTCACTTACCTAATGCATTCTGAGCCTCTGAGTAGTATACCATGATGTGTTTTTTATGCTTTTTTCACAACTGTTAGGAACAATACGTGCCGGTATGCTAACGGTAGTTAGCCAAAATGCTAACAACAACAACAGACGAACTTAATAGAGCTTGGTGGACAAAAGGGACATGATTAGACATGGTCAGGATATTACACACTCATTTCCATCTGAATACTTTCATTAACTAGTCATCTGTGCTAGGGAAATTTGATTTCTAAGTAATTTTATTGTTAAGAATCAGGTATAGTCCCTTTAAAGCAGACGATTTGATGAGAGAACAGTAAGGCTAATGCCAGGCTGAATGTTTTTGTAAAAAGTTAGTTCAGTTTGTAGAGTTATTTTAACATTAGTAATTCAAATCAATTTAGGTTAGCACTAGAAGATCTGGACATTAAATGATTATACTACTGTAACTTGTTATCCACTTTGCATCAATAAAATATTTAATTATCTTCGCAAGTCTCAACTTATCCTCGCTAGGGAATGAATGAAACAGAAGAGGTGATCCGCTGGTTTGAACTAGCTTAGCTGATGCGTGAAAAGAGCCTACTGGTTTAGCGAATGCTGTGATGTCGCTAGAACACAACCTAATGCCTACTGCTTTAATCCTAGGAACCGAATGTTAGGTCATTAAAAAGTCCTATTTTTCAGAAACACCACATCATGCAGAATTCGATGTTAAATGCTTCAAACTTGTGACTGTGATTAAGACTTATTCATTACTTTTTTCCCAGCAAAAATGAATTCATCAGCTTTATTACTTTTTGCAATGCTGCCAACTTGCCTACAAAACCATGAAGTCTTGCAAAAGTTCAAAAGTTCCAGAGAAGGACAAATCTACACTAGCATCCACCTCACCTCATTGTGAGTTAAGATTTGTGACTCTTTTCTGGTTTAATAATCGCGTACAAAATACCCTCAGCCCGACTAACAGGCTGCAGTCAAATGGCACTGAGAGGAAACAGTTTTAACATGACTTTAGTTTGAACTGGGCTTTAATGAAAACACACAGCCTCTTAAAGGACCAAATATCTCGGATGTAACACAACCCAGTAACATATTACCGGAGCACATCTGGAATTGGAGCTTCGGTGCAGGTTTTGTTCTTGCATTAATATGAACTCATTATGCCATATCATAAATCTCGGGTCCATCTGCAGCGGTGATTGCGTGTGTGTTCTCTTGTCACCCACAGTCTGACCTTAGCTGTACATGCAGTGCAGACCCTCATAGATCCAGTTGTGATAGATGCATGGGCGTGATTACAGCAGTGCTAATGTTTAATCACTGCAAACTCATGAACAGATGCTCCGAAACCCTTGTAATGCCAATTAAAACTGCCCTTAAAGCACATGCAGGACTACTTTTATCAGAGAACCACGGAAAAGGTTAAGTATTACATTTTTGCATATTAATTCAACCATTTATATCTGCAATCTTGTCCTGTAAAGAAGTACCCAATATTCTAGACCCTATACATGATTTATAAATTAAATTATTTAAATGAATTTACTTTTGCTTATGTATTAGCTGCACTCTTGTTTTCTTGCATAGAGTGTTTTAAATGTGTGAAATAGTCTTCCTGTTTGTAATAGTTCCTGTTCTTAATTATTTTGTGTACAATTGTATTATACAATCTTATCTTGTCCTGTCTATCTTCTTTATTTCTCCTACTTCCATACAATGAATATTTCATTACTAAGTTCATCCATAATCTGTTTGTTGCTATTCATATGTTGTCCCTTTGTCCCACTCCCTTCCAGTGTCGATGCCTGGACCTCGAATTCTCTGTAAAATAAGGACCTGAGCTCTCCCTCTCTTAGATTGGCCGTCCTTGTCCTGCTACATGAATCGTTTCCCACTGCTACTGGTTACTGGCTCCACAGACTTAAAGTTGCATCAGGATACAAGTCAGTCCTAGTCACATCTCTTCTTTCTTTTTTTGTTCTCTAGTTTCTATTTTCAATTCCTTCGAACCAGTCTAGACAGATCTCTGAGACATTATCTATATGCCTTCGTTGACAATCTGCCTCTGTATTTCTGAATAATGACTGCTTCTGATTTTCTAATGCTTCTGTTTGTATTGACCAAATGTTTCATTCTTTGATTTTCTGACAAATTTGTTCAACAATCATGCAAAGTCCTCTGTTGTTGTGCGAGGGGCTGTGGTCTAGACTAGAGGCTCACTCCAAACGTAATTTTGTTGTACTCTGTGCAAATGACAATAAATCTTTCTGTTCTGTTCAGATTGCTGTTGTGATTTTGAACTACACAAATAAACTGAACTGAACTGAATTTTGCCCCAGCCCAAATATATTGTCAAAGTATCTATTTGAGTGAAAATTACTTTACAACCCATCGGAAACAGTGAAACGTCCTTCTTTCCCAGCGTTTACATACTAAGATGATAAAAACTGTGGAAAATGCGTGAGGGAACTCAAACAGATCTATTTATAAGATGGCACAGCTCCTACACCCAAAATACATTACAATCAAGCTAAAATATGCTTACATTTTTTTTTATGTTGCATGTTGTAACTTTCTGGAGGTAGAAAATAGCCTGTATAATGTACTTTGGAACATTGTTCATAGAAATAGAAAAGTTTTATACCATTATGGAATATTATATTGAAATGATCAACATTTCTATGGAAACAGCTGGGGAAAGCCCTATTTGGGATTGTACAAGAGCCAATTATGGGGAGTAAAACATACAGCAACTGAAATGTAGTGCAGCAAAGTCAAAATGTATGAAATGTAAGTGTACTAATGTGAAGTACACATTACTCCAGTACAGTACTTCATTTATGCTTTGTCACTTTTCCACCAGTGACCATGACCTAACGCCGTGAGCGTGTGGTTATCTTAGCAGAAAACAAATGTGGTGAGAGATAGAGATAGATAAAGAGAGAAGGAGAGAGTAGTTATGTGGAGATGGCGTGCCGGCCACATCATCCATTGAGATTAGAGTCGAGAGTTAACTCTGCCAGCGACAACACAAGGAAAGATAATAAAGCAGAAGGTGCTTCCTGCCAGTGTTCCCTCTGGTACTGTTCTCCTTCATGAACCACTCAGGGCTTAACATGGACTAGACACGGACTTGGGGCCATCTTGAATGGATTTGTTAAATGTTTGCTGTTCAAATAAAACAGTCTTGGTTATCAGAAGACAAAAGAGGTTTGAGAATTAGCCACTGACCTATATAAAAGAGGTATTAACTGTACATAATATACAAGGATATAAATGCACTCTCATGCGCTTCGTAAATAGTTCACAGTCTGTGCCTGCCCTGAACATAAAAAAAAAATGTAATCAAGCAAAAAAAATGTACAAATTTTTACGCTGCACACTAAGGCTCGGCAATATGTCTTGGCAAAACAAGTTTCTAATAATAATGAATGTTAAACATGAAAATATGCTAAAATCCATGTTTCAATCAACAAAAAATATATATAACCTGAAAAATAGCTCAAATTCACCTTTTTTATGACTTGAAAGTGCAGCTTAAAAAAAATACAACCTTCAAAATTCATCAGAGACTTAAAAAATGCAGCCCAAAATTGCTACAAAGAAGTGAACTTGGCAGCTCTAAAACTAAGAGAAGTCTGCTTGAGCAAACAAACACTGAAAAATGAAAAATCACAATATGATCTTTTATTAAAAAAAAGTCACGTGAAGCTGTCTATGCCCATCTCAACACACAAATTCATTGAAAATCTAGTTAAAAGTGTTAATTGACTGAGGTTCAGAAGCAGAATCACACCAATCTTCTTTTCACCAAACCAGGCATCGCTCACCACCAAAGCCACAGTTCAAATTACCCAGAAGCCCTTTTATACCAACTTGTCCTGACAACACTGTGGTTCCAGCTCTCTTGACTCCACCATTCCACCCTATTCCACCATTCCAAACCTTCATCTACAGCTGGAGGAATCCTGAATCAGGTGGGCAAATCGCCAAGACCAAGCACATCTATTTTGACTTAATATTTTAAAGCGGGAACCAAGCAACCCTAAAATAAAATACTAGTCTGGACTGTCTGGACACAATGACAACAGATTTAGAATTTGAAGATTTTGTCCTTGGAATAGAAAATGCAATAAATATGCAATAACTGATCAGTATTATTATTCCACCAAGAGGCAACCAAAAAAGCCATTAAAACACACTGTAAAAAGTCATAAGGCCAATACAACTAACTTAAATCTTTGTGTTGTTATAACATGACAATGTGAGTGAAAGATTTTAAGTTATAGGAGAGAGAGAGAGAGAGAGAGAGAGAGAGGAAGACAAAGAGAAGAGAGCAAAAGCAAGGGAGAAAGGAAAGAGAGACAGAGAGAGGTAGAGCAAGAGAGAGGGAAGACAAAGAGACAGGGGGAAAAGAGAAAAAAAGAGAAAGACAGAGGAGAGAGAAAAGAAAAAGATGGAGAGAGGAGAGAGAAGAGACAGAGAAAAAAGAAAGGAGAGAGAAAGAGAGAGAAGAAAGAAAGAGAAGAGAGAGAGACTGAAAAGAGACAGAGAAAAACAGAAAGAAAAAAACAACACTAACTCACATACATGAGCTTAACTGACATCAACTTTACGGCAAAATTGTACTTAGGTATTATTTTAATTTAGACGGCTTCATATTTTTACAATGTATTTCAAATGGCCCAAATGTAATCCAAATTTTACAGAAACTTGACAAAACCTTAAACAAGTTAAAAAAAAACCACTAAGTTCTGATTAAATAATAAAAGAGGCCAGTTAATAGTACTGTTTGAGCTGTAGTTTTTATATTTTTGTTATTTAGTGCCCTCCAAATCATCGTGTGCTTAAAAAAGTCTCCCCAGTTCACTTTGAGGTGTAGGTTTCAAGTTTATTCATAAGAAAAATAACGTGTCATGGATATAGTACCACAAAAGCCTTGAGCCTCGACATAAGCCCCATGTGCTCCTAATGATCCATACAATACGCTTAGCCACGCTACATCTACTGTCTGCGAGCTGCATACAGAACCGTCAGCGCCAATAGTTTTTAAAATGTCCTCCAGGAGTGTGCTGCTGCTCTGTGCATTGTTTGCCCCGCTCCCTGTTTCCAAGCTGTTGGTTCCACTTGAAAGGCTGAGTAGGAACCGAAGCGTGCCCTTACTGACTTCTAATCCTAATCACCCAGGCATTGGCTCGGCTACACAGAGCAGAAGGCCTGTAATTACACGACAATGGGCCTCTCTCTGGTGAACATATTGATGGCTGATGGGCGACCACGTAAATATTGATCAAAGACAGGAAGAGGAGAGTGATGTGCCTGCTGTAGATGTTGACTCGCTGAAACAACAGGTGACAGACACGCTGCAGGTCTAGTAATAATTTGAGCCTGCTTTAACTAATTACAATGTTCAAGAGAAAAGCCACCCAGGAAAAGGTAAAGAAGGAAGTGTTTTAGCTTTTAAGATGAGATGAGGCACGATTACTTCTTAACTTCCAGAGCACACGACTATGAATGAATAAGAACATGAAGAAGACGCACTTGGTAGAGCTTTCATTTTCCTGGAAGAAACACATTTTTATGAACATCTAAACAAACTTTAAATATGAAATCCCACATTATAACTTTTAGCTAAATCATGTTTTTTGATTAAATGTTTTTTGTTAGAATAAAAGATAATAAATAAATGTATGTCTCTGACGGGCCTCGTCTTGCCTAATTTGTTTTTACAGAAATTGTGTTCTTTAAGATCTAATATTCTACAGTATGACATACACTGATACACAATGAATATTTTCTCTTTCAGTGGGTTTATGCAGGTAATTTTTCACCTACAGTTAAACAATGTTGTTGTCAGATTGATCTTTATTTAACCAGGAAAGTCCCACTGAGATTCAGAATCTCTTTTGCAGGGGAGTCAAAATTCTGTTACAGCCTAGTGTACAACATGGTTGCTACAAGGCAACTTCCAAGAGTCCTAGTGCAATGTCATCATTTATAATAATAAGCAATGTTGTCAGATGGGAAATTTGAATTATTGTACCAGACTCTTAAAATGTATTGTATTTGCCAAAAAAATATTGTACACATTCAAACTGTGTTCTATTTCGGGCCAGGGTAATTTGTACGAGATAAAGGTGTCTAAATCATTCCAGATTTTTTCCGCTGGGAGAGTGAAATAATACATCGCTTCTATGATAGTGCAATGCACACAGCCAACGAGCTTTCTCCCCCTCACAGCCCAAATCAGTTTGATTTAAATGTATCAATAGAACTCAATCATACTTTATTCTAAGCAAAATAAATCCATGATTTACTCTCTCTTTCCTTCGGCGAATGTCTCCATTACTGCTCATGCAACATGGTTGTGTATTTACTTTTTGTCTCAGCTCATTGGGACAGATGCAGCCGTGCAGACTCAAGGAATGGTGCTGTTGACCAATAATTATACAGAATACCACTAAAGCACACACTGTGTTAAGTGTTGATCCTGGATTCGTTTTTCGGTCATTTAGGCGAGCTCAAGTTAGTTAAGAAAAGAATACCAGGCGCTTTGAAATTATCGTACAGTTACATAGACGTATACAGTGACTTTGTTGTGATTGTACATCGTACAGGGCGTGAAACTATCGTTGTCTGGCAACACTAATGATAAGAAAGTAAAAGTTTGATCCTAAAATTAATTACAATGGGATGAAATTCATAAAATCTTAAATACTCTATAATGGTCTTGTGCTATATTTTGGTTAAATGAGTCGTCACAGGCACTGGACTGTGTTGAAATGCAGTCTTTAAAACTCTTCAAAGAGAGTAAGATCATTTGTACATTTTAAATGTTTGCAATCTAAACATGGGATTCACTTTTCAACTGAATAGATTCTAATCACTCACTTTTAAATACAAAGTTAACAATGCTGCTATAGCAATTAACAATACGAAACAAAGATTTATCCTAGAGCCTTTGGAATTGTGTTTTAAATGGTCCTTGTATTAAAAAAAATACACTTAAAATTCACTCTACTTTAATGTGCCATACAAGTTTTGTTGTTCATGTTCAAAGGCCCTTTTTGTCAGTACATACATATAAGAATCAGTTTATTATAGATTGTTAACAAGAAATTAGAAAAATATTATTAATAAAAAGCATGTCAGAAAGGAAGAGACTCGCTGTTGGTTGAACAAATCAGCCATGTGTTATCTGATCCTGCAGAGGATTTTCAAAAATTGGCCTGAGCTAAGTATGTTTTAACTAATAAAAAGCCGCTCGTTGCATCAACATGAACTGTGACCTGTCTGGCAAATAAGGCATCAGTCGCCTCTTGTTCTTCGTATAAAAGTCTTAATGTGTAAATACAGTAGCTTATTCACTCATGAATTATGCACTGTGGGTTGAGTGGATGTGGTTTGGGAGGCTGCTCCACACGTGTTGGGAGTCTTGGTCCTAGATTTGGTCCAGCTGGGGCTCTACTTCTGCTTTGGCCTGAGAATTTCAGTTCAACTAACACTATGACGTCATGGCAACGCTCGACATGGTCAAACCTCAAATCTCTCCAAGTATTAATGGGCCTTTATTGCATAAATCTGTCATTGTATTTGTCCTGGAGGAGACTCTTGTATGTTTCCATATAGCCTCATTTCTTCCTATTACAGCTTAAAATGAATTGATTCCCATATAAACTACAATTCAAATTCTTAGTTGTAATCTTGTATTGCCAATTAGTTATTCAACTGACGCAGAGAGACAAGTCCAAGTCAAGTCCCAAGTCAAAGAGAGACAAGTCCAGGTCAAGTCCCAAATCAAAGAGAGACAAGTCCAAGTCAAGTACTAAGTCAAAGAGAGACAAGTCCAAGTCAAGTCCCAAGTCAAAGAGAGACAAGTCCAAGTCACGTCCCAAGTCAAGGAGAGACAAGTCCAGGTCAAGTTCCAAGTCAGAGAGAGACAAGTCCAAGTCAAGTCCCAAGTCAAAGAGAGACAAGTCTAAGTCAAATAGAAGCAAGTCTCAAGTCAAAGAGAGACAAGTCCAATTCGAGTTCAAAGTCAATGTGAGACAAGTCTAAGTCGAGTTCCAAGCCAAAAAGAGACAAGTCCAAGTCAAGTCCCAAATCCAAGCCCCACAAGCCTAAGTCAAGTCCAAGTCCTTTGCTTTTAGTTTCAAGTCTTTAAATCAAACTACCAAATACATCTTATACAGTATTTCTACAATTTCATTGATTTTTATGAATGATCCCATTTAAAACTAATTTCTTGTCACAGAAAATAAATCAGGAGGGACATGTTTCAGTTTGTAAATGTAAACTTAACTTTTTTTTTTTTTTGAGAAGAATCATCATCAAGTCCAAGTCAAGTCCCAAGTCTTAGTCCATTTAATCAAGTCAGGTCTCAATTTTTCAAAATAGTCACTCAAGTCTGACTCGAGTCCAAGTCATGACTTGCAAGTCCACACCTCTAGAAAAAAAAATTTAACTTGAAGGTGTAGAAAGTTTAATAATGCACAATTACTCGAGCCTTTGTAAACTTATAAAACTAAATGCTCCTCTCTGGGAATGTTTTGATAAGGTAGCATCATTCTTACGTGGTGATCACTTTTATAAAAGCTTATATAATAGATAAAAAATAAAGTAAATTCCAAAAAGTTATGTATATGTTAAGAATGTGCAATATCTTCAGACGTGTTGCAGCTACAGACAGTGTGGCAGCAGGGTTTGCTCTCAGATATGAAGGCATTTAAAAAGCTGATGATATGACGGCTTGTATCTCATCAGCGCTGCCCTAAAGACCCAGGGGCCCTCAGGAAGCTGCCCGACCTGGGACTTCACTGTCGACAGGAGCAGAGCCGCTACTCACTAACACTGAACTGATTACACCAGCGTCCCAGGCCTCACCTTATGTTTCCATATTCCCCCCTGACATATCCTGCAGACAAGAAGATGAACGACACGCAGGTTTACAACACACTACTGATAAAACTGTGCCTCTTCTCACAGTGCACAAGGTTAATAGGAGACATTTGTATTATGTGCTGTGAGTAATGCCAAGTTTTCTTTTTTCCCATGGGCTTTGTGCACAACAGCACACATTATTTATTGGTTTATTTGAATATAAAACCATTCAGTAACTGTAACACAGCAGTCCAATGCCTGCATCATAGAGTTTATAGTCAAAGCTAATTTGCAGCAGAAATCCATGATGCACAAACGTGGAGAACTTTTAATGAACTGGGGCATGTTCCATTGACCTGCAGCTCTCAAAGAAAAGGATGCTTGGGCAAAAGATGTTTTGCTAAAAGGCACTTCACAGTCTCCAGAAGAGGCTGCTCATGTCGACCTGCCAAAGCTTTGTAATAAGTTTGTTATAAAACTGCTCAAAGGCTTTGGAGCTAAACCATTAACACATTTTAAAAAACTGTTAAAGAATGCTACAATTAATAAAATTTGAAATTGTTAAAAATGTGTGCTTCAATAAATTAGGGATGGAACAATATCAAAAACAGTATTGAGTCATTTGATAGTGGTGTTTCAGTTCTGGTGTTGGGATTGATCCTCCTGTGTTCCTTTATGGGTCATCAGATTATTAGTCATTATATTCTGAAATGAACTTTTTTTTTTCTCCACGTTATTTAATAATAAACTCATACAACTAGATCAGGGTTGTCCAAACTTTTTTCCACAATGGGCCGCATTTAGAAGGTTATAAAGAGCCGAGGACCATTTAATACATGGCTGTGAAGTGAATTACTCAAAATTTTGCCTGTAACCTAATTTTAATGAACCACCACACTTAACAAGGCATTAAACATTCATTTTAGGTTTCCAAGGCATCAAAATGTTTGTTATTTTGACAATGATTGAATTGCTCATATTTGACTTCAAAAATGACACTTTTTGTAATCTGGCCAATGTACCAGAAAGTCTGAGGGCCAAAAAAATGGTCCAAGGGACACATTTGGTCCCCGGGCCGCAGTTTGGACATGCCTGAACCAGACAGTAATATTGTTATTTATTGAAAAGTCATGTTTTATTGAGCAAACTCACAGAAAAAATTGTTCTTGTGGGCTTAACACAAAAAACATATCGGAATCGTGATAAAAAGTATTGAAAATTAATATAAATAGACACCAACTAATATTTGAGTAATGTAAGTACTTTAGTACAGATAATTTCAGTTTAATTAGTTTTATTTTAACATTTTGAATCCCTCTTTAAAGTGACTTTGGGCTCTTTTTTTTGAAAGTTGCTTGTCAATTTTGACCGTCGCGGGTAAAAAACTTTTGAGCTTGCTCTTGATGTCATATACGGAGAGATTGTTCTGTGTTTTTTTCAGGCTGATTCACAAAAATGTACCTATGATCAAATACTATTAAAAATATTCCAATACCATTAACCATTGTTTTGCTGTGATAATAATGCTTAATTAACTGATATTTTAATACTTTTTACTGAGGGTTTGAAGTTGCTTGTTTTCAACTTTTTTTCATGGGCTAGGTCGCTTGTTGCTCTCTGAAAATCTGGCGACCCTGAGAAGAATTAGCATTAGCTAGTAGGCCTATTCTTCTCATTTGTAAAGTCTGTCATAACATGTTTTCATAACAACTTTCTGTTCACTGCCTAATCTGATAACATTTATCCATGTTAGGTAGATTTTGTAAAAACTCCATAAAAATACAAGTAATTAAGTACTGTCTCTAAAGCTCAGATAGAGAGGTGCCATTGAGTCCACTGATCTGATCTACTATTAAAACTTCTACTCAAGGTATCAAATAATTTTTGTTTTCTAAAAGAGTGAACTATTTCAATTCATGCAACCATACCTCAGACTTTTTTTTGCTTGTATTTGATCTTGTGGAAGATTATTTTTTTGTTGGCACAATGCATAGAAGGTTTAGATTGCTTCTTTTATGTGGAGATGATTGTCTGACAATAAACATTTGTGGTTTCTTTTATTTAATGCTTGAAGAACATATGTTGTAAACTTCCCTCAAAACCCTGTCATTATGCTGAACATGTAAATGCTGTGTGGTTTACATGACACCAGACATTAAACATGCCAAATCTTCACATTTTTGATTTATTTTCTTAGGTCTTATGTTTTCTCAAATTCATGAAGTTGAGGAAATACAGTGCAGACGTTCAGTGTATTATATGTAAAATAATGTGTTTTGCGACTCTGATCCAAAAACCTGTCAGTTTCAGCTGGATCCACAGTGTTGAGTAATGATACTTGAGTCTCACCTTCACCCTGCTGTGGTCTCCTCTGCTGCCTGCACAGCGCTGCTGTTTTCACCCTATAAAAAACAGGAAGAAGGTGTGTTTGGAGAAGCAGAGCCCAGAAGTCAAGCCGTTCAGCACTGACTGACCGGAGTCTTTGTGTGTTTGTGTGTGTGTGTGCATAAGCATGCCACTATAATTGCTTTCAGGGAGCCCCTCAGTGCCTTGCCCTTGTTTTCTCATCTCCAGAGATCAGCACTATTTGCTTTGGGTATTGTAGCCCTAAAGGTGAGGTCTTATGTCTGTGACAAGTTTTGTGCAACATGCCACGACACGTAGAGCAGCTGCATGTATGACCACAGACTCACATGAACTGTCTGAACAGATTATCTGCTTGCTTACATAGCCATTTTCACTTGTTAAACCCAATTTATCTCACTGTTGCTCCATTATCAGTATGGGACTCTGCAGGGACTCATCTTCTCTATTAGACTGCAGTGTACACAGGAATGTGAGCACAGCGCTGCAGGCAGGGTGCCAGCCTGGGACAGGACCACTGCCTGTGGGACCAGAGGATGAGCTGTGCCTCACCCATTTCCCTCTCAGCGGGATCTGTCACGACGACCACCAGCAAAGATCCTATTGTGAGGGTAGAGGGCAACAAGCGGTCACTTCAGTCTTCCTCTGAAAAACATCCTCTTATAGTGAACTACAGAGATGAACAATTAAGATAAAGAAATAATTAATTAACACACAAATACTTGTACTTTTTGAACTAAAGTCATCCTTTCATGCATGGTCTTAAAGGTGTGATACCTGATTCTCACACTGAAAACACAATTTAGGTTTTAAATCTGACAATGTCAGATATGTATTCATATTAGTTACAATTCTTTTTTCAAACAACAAAGTGAAAATGGAGAGGACCACCCAAGCTCAGCCAATCAGAGGACAGCATTTGGCTCCTGATTAGAACCAAAATGTTTTATATTTCAGTTCAGGCAGTACTTCATGTCTAATTCTTACACAAATTGCTGATGTATCAAATACTTTTTAGTGGAAAACACAAAGTTTACAAATTTACAACAAAAAAAGTTAGCTACTCCAACTTTAATTGTGAAATTCAAATACTGACCACTGATAAAGAATGTGCTGTCCACACCAGACGTTATCTCTTGGCAACAAAATGCTATTTGGTCTGATTATGTGTTTCTGATGACGAAAGGACCTCCCGGGTTTTCTGGCTCATGGTCTTTATTAGCTAGGAATTTAGTGAGTCTGCCCGCGGACTGTCCAGGTCAGATAGGCCCTAAAATGGAATGAGAGATATGGGAAAATTCACTTTGACAAGCAACAAGAACAAGAGAGCATGTAAAAGTATAAAACTTTTTTTAATCAAAAGAAAATCTCCTGTGAAATCTGGTCACCATTGCCTGTGATTTCAGACCATGTGATTCAGGGAGGAAATTTCTGCGTATGCCTTTGAGAGTAGCTCTATCTCATCTGAAGTCTGCCTGGCGTAGTGTCTCCTTAACAATAACATGTGCCGTGTTTAAGGGCCATTAACAGAAGTGGCCCTGCGTGAGCCAAGTGCTGCTTTACCCCGCTCTACTGCACTTCATGGATACAGTAATGCTTCCTGTGAAATGTATTATATCAAGACAATAAATCTTTCCAAGTCAGTGTCTCATTTCCACCTCGTGCAGCTGGAAGGATCTAACTTGATCTTTCCCATTCATTTTCATTCACAGCCGTTTTCCGGTGATGCTCAGGATACTCTCCGTAATGAGGGGTTTGAGGCCACTGTTTTGACCCACTTTATGTTTGAATTCTTGCCAGAAGGAAAACAATTGTATCTAAGCACATCACAATATCAGATTTTGGTGTTAAGATTATTGAGAGAAAATCATTTAGAGATTAATTCATGATTGTAATTGCCATGACCATGCAACATTTTCATTGTCTAATCACTTTATCTCAAGTTTGTGACTAATTTTTATAAAGTCAACTTTCTGAAGAACAAACAGTCATATAAGATGAACGTTAAATGTTTGACTATAGATTTATGTAAATGTACTTAATTTTGCTTCTAAGATTGTCACTTTTCAATACAATCGAACCTGTTTTTGCTTTTAACACTGTCACTTATCTATAAATGTAACTGAAAAGACAACATTTTGCTTCAAAATTTGTCACATCTTTATAGTTTACCCCGGAAGACTTCAGTTTGCTTCATGAGTTATTTTAAGTTCTTCAAAATTAAGTTTTACTATAGGCTAGATTATGTTTTGTTTGAATCTTTGGTGAAGGAAATTTATGATGACATTCATGCATGACTTTCAAAAGTCATAATGACTTTTTTTTTGTTCAAATATCTTTAGAACATGTGAATTCCTTGTATTCATTAGCAGGTTTAAAAGTCATGGTTAATTAACATGATTTTATGTTAGTTCATTAGATAAATTAATGGTGGAATTTATGAATGAATTCATTCATGAAATCAATTGGAATTAATGATTATTTATTGTGAATTTATGATAGTTCTTGATGACTCAGTGAATTAATGCACAAATACATTACAAAGTTAGCATTCATTAATTCCTCATGAACATATCATGACTTCATGATGATAATTAATTAATTCATGTCCCCTTATTATAAAACGTGATCAAAATCTCGTATTTCTATAAACTGAACTAAAAATACTTCAATTAGAGTCCCTTTTGTATAGGTCGAACTAGAAATACATGATTTTTTTTCCACAACTGTCCATTAACATTGGGGAAGTTAACTTTTAACTTAGTAACCTTTGTGTTTTCCACTAAAAAGTATATGATGAATACAGTACTTGAGATCTCTGAGTAATGTCTGATTGAATATTAAAGAGGATTAGTTCACATCAGGAGTTGAATGCTGCTCTCTGATTTGAGTGGTTCTCTCCAGTTTCACTTTACTGTTTGTAAGAAGTGTTTTTAGAACATAATTACAACCAAAATGAATACATGCTGATATTAACCTGAACCCTTATGAGTGGAGGCCCGCCCACGGGCCCGCCACTTTTTCTTAATTAATTCATTTTTGCCCACCATGTTATAAAATCACTCTCAAGCTCCCTGGCATGTTATAGATAAAAATCAAATTAAACCCTCTTATTCACAGTCAAATCAACCATTCTGGGTGGATCAGAATCAGTTTTACTCTAAACTTACAAATAAAAAATACCTCAAAAATTCTCCACAATTTAATAGGAATTTTAATGAGCTCCGCCTAAACTTTTTAAGTTAATACAGGTCCCTAAAACTATTTTTAGTGAAAATAGCTTCAGCTTTTGAAGAGGAATTGTCCAACCCAAAATATGTCAAATCTAGTGTGATTCTGTCCATGGCTAATGACACCAGCTATACTGATTCTTACATTTACACAAAAATTTTAGGCGGACTTTAAAACTTGATGTTCTTTTGTCCAGAGCTGCTTCTCACTTAAAACTAGAGTCAGTCAGACATCAGAGGCTAAAACTACAGAGTCTCAGCTTCACAAAGAGTCCAGCCAATTGTTTGTGCTCCAAAGGGTTTAGAAGCAGTTTACATTTGAATTTTAGACGATTTTAGTCAGGCGTTTTACAAAAATGCCCCCCTCTTAAGGGGTTAAAGGATTCGTGTTTAGAAAGTCGTCAGATTTAAAACCTAAATTGTGTTTGCTGTGTGAAAATCAGCTTCTTCTTCTTGACTTCAATACTTGTAACAGATGTTTTGTGCAGACAAATCGAAATGCTCACACTTCTCTGTTTTGACATTTTCTCCACCTTCTTAAAATATCTGTAATAAGAAGTCTTCTAAGAGGTGAGAGGTCAGCCCGTAGTAATGGGGTCTTTTTCGTGTAGTACCAGCAGCGTCGCCCTGTTGACCCCGGCA
This sequence comes from Mugilogobius chulae, assembly GCA_038363315.1. Classification (NCBI taxonomy): domain Eukaryota; kingdom Metazoa; phylum Chordata; class Actinopteri; order Gobiiformes; family Gobiidae; genus Mugilogobius; species Mugilogobius chulae. Next base: position 28,336,297 of record CM076397.1, read on the forward strand.
TTGTCTGAGTGCGCCTCGGGTTCAATAGGCTGACAGGTAGAGGTGAGTGCGGTCACTGGGGCTGTGTCAGTGGAATGTTACAGTCCTGCCTGCAAGGGGCTTTAAAATCAACGCAAGTCCCAAGTCAAAAGTGCAGCATAAATTGTACTAACTCGTGTTGGTGTGCTTTAATATCTGTTCAACTGCAGGGCTAGAAAAAGTGTCCAAAACTGATCCAACTGCCCAAATACTAACGATAGCTGTGGGTTAAATGTAGATGCATGCAATAAATTGAATTTTAGATAATATCGTGACAGTTGTCTTGACGTAATGCAAAAACGGAATAACGAGTGTATTGTTTGTAGTAAAAAGGCAATAAAAAAGGCTGTTAAAAAAATAGCTGTTTATATGTTATCCATTTAATCATTCATTGGTTTCTTAGTTTACCAACATTTGTATTAGTTAGAAAGCACAATAAAACTCATTCTGAATGTTTTACATGAAAATCTTATTTAGCAGTTGTTGTTTGAGTCAAATTTTTGGTCAGATCATTGAGACACTTGCCTGTTTTGCTTTAATTTACTACTAAAAAAAGTTATTTCCTCAACTTGTATGCTTTGTAAATATGTGTATAATGTATTATTATAACCGTGTACAGATTTGTCTTGTTAATGTTTTAAATCTCTTCGCCGGGGGACAACAGATCAAAAGTAAACTTTTAACTAATTCTGGCTTTTTAACTCATGTTTTGTAATGTGTCTTATTGAATTGCACTGTCCCCAGTGGAATAAACTAATCTACTACTGCTATGCAGTATTTTGTTATGTCAGCTACTAAATAACTCATACAAACAAATAGGAATCTAAAGTTTTTAGTAATACTTTACTTTTTCTTATTTGGTGAGTAAGTAGTATGCAAGTTATATAGCCATACTAGTAAAATCTATATTCACAACTCAATAAAAAAACAAAACAAAAATCACTGTTTTCAACATAATAAAACAAAATGTGCAAACACACGAGATGAGAATATGCAATAAAATGGAATAAAAAAATAATAAAACTCAAAAAAATGTGGCAAGCTAGTGTTAAAAGCCAGATGAAACAAATTGGTTTTGAGACGTGTCTTAAACTAAGTGACAGACTCAGAGGACCTGACAGACAGAGGCAGTCTGTTCCAAAAGTTTTCCAAAGTTTGGACGCTGTCAGTACAAAAGCTCTGTCTCTCTTAAGCCTCGTTTTAGGCACAACCAGTAGGAGCTGGTCAGCTGACCTTAGGGCCCTGGGGGGAAATACGCCTGCAATAACTCTCTACGATAAGGTTTACCCATACAATGCAAACATTTAAAAACAATCAGACATGGGAAGCCAATATAGTCAAGAACGAGAAAAATGTGTTCTCGCCTCTTTGTTTTTGTCAGCAGACGAGCTGCAGCGTTCTGAACAGTCTGCAAACACTGCAGGGAACCCTGGTCCAGCCAAACAACGACAAATGCTTTTCAAAGTCAGCTAGGGGTAAAATGCACTTCAGACATAACTTTTATAACTTTTACAAATACATCAGCAGGTTGCTCCCCCAACAAATACAAATGAGCCATTTAATGACTAACCCTAAATCCCTGGGTGTGAAGTACTCTGCATTGTAAAACTTTAGGTTGCTGCTATAATGTGCCAGGATTCCCAAAATTCTTGGCAGCAGAAAAGTTCATTACTCCTTCAAAATCTCCAAAACTAGAAACCCCATGTATGATGTAAACCCAAGAGAGAAAAAATGCAACCCAAGTATCCCAATGAGCCATCAGCACCTTTAGTCTGAGCTGATGAAGGATCACATCAGTAACAGAAGCTTCCTCCAGCATCTTGAGAAAATTGCTTAGCTCCTTAAAACACCTCCAGGACAAATTGTAATTGGACAAAAAATCTTTATAGGTTATTGGTGCACTTTAATTCAGCCGATTTAACATTGAAATATTTTGTTCTTTGTTCATGAAAAATTAAGACTTTATTCATGTTTTTATGCTAATTAAAATATAGTTTTTTACAGAGTATTTTTATGGTAAAGCTAGTCCAGAAGATATTTTTGAATGAATGGGAAGCCAATTGTTTTACTGTCACGAGCCGCCTTAATAGTAATCCACCTCAACTATAAAAAGACGTCTTGGCTGAGCTTCTTACATTGTTTATTGTTTAAGCTTGCATTAACCACCAGATTTGACCAAGTGAATCATCTTGGACTATATGAGTGCCAAAAGAGGGTGATTTGTGGTGGGCTGTGCTGGTCGGGGTGTGGGCCACAACACTGCTGACCTTGTTTTGAGTGTGTGAACTGGAGACATTGCCTGACGGTGCCCTCCTCCTTTGTATCGACTCCGAGGAGGTCTCTCTGATGGATGGACTCTAATCAGCAGCAGACAGACCTGCCACAGGAAACATCTCCACATCACGTTTACGGAAACCAGCACTTCTCCAGAGACCCGCTGATAGTCGTGCCGGCCGGGGGAGAGAGAAGGGGAGGGCTGGGTCTGAGGCGAGGAGGCCCAGCAAAACAATGGGATTCTCCTTCGTTTTCTGCAGAAGAAAATCAGGACATTGTCTAAACATAATACATGATTTAAAGGCCGGTTGCCAAATGATGGACAATACAGAAACAGAATAATAATAGTATTTGCAAAGACAACATTTGGCAAAAACACAGTTTACCAAGACATTGTAGCAGCTGTGATCCATATTTATTCATCTATTTTCTACCCCTTGTTCCATTTGAATCGCAGGTGGAAAAGCCTATCCCAGAGACTTTGGGTTGTAAGTGGGAAACACTATGCATAGTGACCAATTTTCCTTGTCCTAGAGAAAGACACAAACAGACTCTGTGATTTCAAAAGGATTCTACAGAAGGCTTTGCTAATATCAAATTCTAAACTTGATTCCTTAAAGTTAAAGTAAATTCAAGCAGCATTTTTTAATTGTGTCAAAATTTTAATGTGGAATCCAATTTTTAGTATCAAAAATCCCTTTTGTAGTGTAATTTTTGGACTGTAAGATGATAGATTGAGTTACGCTAAACAAGTGCAGCCTATATATGAACTTTTTTTTTATCTAGGTGGTGTGGTTTATTTTCAGGTGTGCTCAAAAGTGCAAAAAATATTTTTGCAACATAAACAAAATGGACCAACAATGCTGTATATATTGCTCAGCACACTTTTCATATTTACGCAAAAAATGTCTTCTTTCTATATGAAAACAATAGTTTAAAAAACTGTGTAATTCATTTTTCTTACATGTGAGTAAACTACTAACTATGAGTACGGTATCCAAGTGGTGTGAATGGTTGTCTGTCTAACCCTGCGATGAGTTGACCACCGTCCAGGGTGTTCTCCTGCCTAAGGCCTAAAGTCACTGGGATAGGCTCCAGTTACCCGGCTACCCCACGTTGGTGGGATATAGATAGGTATATAGATAGGTATATAGATGAGTAAACTACAGGAGAGGTTTCACATTAATATCTTTAAATATAAGATTTTTTACCATTTTCCCCTGAAATGTCTTGTCTTCATTCAAATTTTGGAAGAAGAAACACATAGTTTCTGCAAATTAAAAAAGCACTGTACATAAATTTGCTGAGCTTGTTTTGCACAGTTTTGTGTTGTAAAAATTCCCAAAATACCTGACACTTTCTTATCACTTGAGCCAAAACCAAATATGTAATTATTTCTACCTTCTCTTTATGGTAAGTTAGTAAAAAGAATAAGTGCTTTCATCTTTGGGAGACATATGTCCTCTCAAAATGTTTTTATCCCCCACACATCTCATTCAGCCACAGGGCCTTTCTACCTTTGACAGGTGAACCTCCTCAAATCCCCTTAAAAAGTGCCCTCACATGTCATGATGAGCACGGCGGGCGCTGACTCTCCACTGCCTCTGTGTGCATAAGAAGAGGCTGATCCGTCTGCCATGTCGGAATGTTGGGATTTGTTTGCCTTTTAGGCTCCTGAAAGCTTGTCGCTGCTCACTGTGGATGTGGAGATTACTTCTGAATGCATCCTAGTTGTGCTTTTGTCTTTTCTCAAACACTCTGAACTTGATCTCGCGGTCATAAAGTGCACTGTGCCATCTGTTCAAACCTGACAATGTCTTAAGGCGATTTGGGAACAAAGTAATCACATTTATTTCTCCCTTATTTTGATTGATCTCAATTGTATTTAGCATGTTTAAAAACTAAATAAAAATGACTTTTGGTAGTGATTTCTAAAGTATAAACTAATCTCATAACACATTTAACAACCTGATTGTACTCACTGCTTAATCAAGTACTAAATATGACACTAAAATCAAATTAAAAAGGCTAAATGCAACCTTTACTTTTTCTCCAGGACCGTCTGCACCGGCTGTAGCTGCAGGGCCCTGGCTTGTGGCTACCTGGAGGTTTGGTCTTTTGTCTTCTCTGGGCCCTGGGTTAGTGTCCTGTGGCTAATATGGTTAATATGACAATATCCTTGGAGCCAGATCACAATTTCAATTCATCATGATTCATGTAAACTAGCAATTTTACATGAATCGTTATTTTATCGTTGAGCTAAATAACATAGTGTAATTTGCTTCATCAGAAAGTTCATGCTTCACTGTTATTCCCCAGCTCAACAGCACACAGGCTGACTACTAGGAGAAACAGGTGGGAAAATCGAATTTGTATTTGAACAAACAGCTGCATTAAACAGGCAAATGTAATCGACGATATTTCATCCAAAAAGCAGGCTGTCGGTTCGATTTTTATCATGATATTGATTCTCTACTCCTGGTGCAGTTGGTTCCTCTGATGGTGCTCTCTAATCTGGTTCTTCTCCACCCAACCATAATGTGTTCAAGTCAAAAGTATTGTATGAGTGCATGGGTGTGGTGTGAGTGCTGGGAGGTGTTTGTGTACTTTTCATATTCTAGGTAATTTGGTCTGTTTGTAATTGGTTCGGATCCATCCGGCGGTAACTGTGATTTTACCCACCTCTGAGCCCGCTTAAACTCTAAACTCTATGTGAACTGGCAGCTCAGAGAGACTTCCGCTGCACACAGATCAACTTTAGAGATCGTCCGATATGAGTTTTTCTTTGGCCGATGCCGATACAAATTTCAGAATTTTGTCAGCCGATGCCGAAAAAAAATGATCGATCTTCACGGCTGATTTTCTTATTTTAGTTTTAAAAGCATAGCTGAGGTGAGATAGAATAACCAAAAAAAACTTTCAACGTAAACTGCTATTTACCATGGTAGATGTGCTTCTCTTTCACACAATGTAATGACGTTCGAGGGTATTTTAGCCCAAGAAACAAGAAACATTCATATTGTTCATATTGACAAACAAACAAGCACTTATTAATTAAAGCTTGTGCTGCAGCCAAAGTCACTGGACAAGAATAAAACTTGGACATGTTAATAATGAAATCAAAACTGCAAACTTAGGAACGGAGAAAGATAAAAGAAGTCTTATCGTTTCTCTCCAAACCAACTCAGACAGAGAGGAAAAGTCCAAACAACTGCCTGATCAGATATCGGCCAAAATTGAGGCAGACAGCCAATATGACCGTTATACAAAAAAATCTAAGTATCAGCATAAAAAAAATTTACCAGCCGATATATCGGCCTATCTCTATGACATGTTACAGCAATGATAATCACAAAAGCTTTTATTAGGTGTCTATATAAAATATTAACCACTATCTTTGGATAAGTGCACATTGGGCATCTACCCTTACATTTACAATAGAAATAGGCATGTAACTAATAAAAGCGTCAAGCGTATGATTCCAAAATCCCTGGAGACTCTTGAGGTAAACATAAACAATAATCTGTGTTTGTTTAATGTTTACTTTAAAATGTTGATATTGTTAGCACTAGCCATGCTGCTTACATACAAGTTAATTCAGCTTTCAATTATTTTAGTTTATAGTATTTTTTTTTTCTTTAAACTATCGTTGTGGTATTGAAACGAATAAAAATTATCAACCCTGCTATAGTATAACTCAAGTTCAACATTTAAAATTGCAGCAACAGTAGTTTCAATATGAAAACAAGCTTGTAGTGTGCAGAACTTAACATACATGTGGACAGGTTAGGACTAGCCCTCTTTAACTGATGGTCCTGAGGCTTTTCCTTGACTCCTGTGCAAAACCAAACACAGTTTCCACAACACTCTCAGAAAGGTCTTCCAGGATCAGCTCCATGGACAAATTCAAAGCTGCTGCGACACAAAACCCAACAAAAACAGGAAAGGGCTGAGCGGTTGAACCCTTGCACCCAGGCCAAAGTGCTGCGTCCATCCTTTACAATAAGTATAAGACCAAGGGTACGTAGTTTTTCCTGTTTGAGTATTCTCTGTCAGAAGATTCCCCTTCCAAGCAAGAGGTCTCACTCCAGATCAACACCACTAAGTAAACACTCCCAACTCACAGCTTTAAGATTACAGTGTATATAAAATGTCAAAGGGTGTTAAAATATGTCCTGGACTAACTATAGGTTTCTTCATACTAAACGTTTTTCATGTAAACTGAAAGCTTGACAGTAAGGAGGCATATTAAGAGATACATCTTTCACTGTATTGTATCCATATGGATGTTTCGCTTGTAATGACATCACTGCGAAGATTTGTGCGCAGGCATTAGATCGGCCATATTTTAAATCCATTCAGCCGCAGACGTCTTGGTTTACAGGCTGTATATCTTGGCGTGTATAACGTGGAAGCTTTGAGTGATATTTGGGGGTTTAGAGTGAGGTCTTTTGGCTGTGATTGCGGTGGTTAGTAGAAAATTAAAGGGCCGATAGAGTTTTGCAGTGGGAGAAATGTGGTCAGCAGCTGGCTGGGTTCAACGCGCTTGTGGTGCAAACATTTGGTTTTATAAGGGCTTGAAAACACACACGGTGGCATCATCGCCATCCTGACGCCTGCTGCATCACTAGATCCAATCAGGACACATGGGGTTTAAAGGAAACATGTGACTTAAAGCCCGGGTTCATGACGTTTTTCCTCTTGACCCTGTGCATTGAATTTTTTCAAATTGTCAGACTTTAGCGTTAGCAGACAAAACACATCTTTTTATGAACGCACTTTGGTTCTTGGTGAAAAATTCTTCTCATTTGTAAAATATTTAATACAACAACCCACTCTTCACTGCCCAATCTTAAGTTTTTTTTTTTTTTTTTTTTTTCATTTAGACTGAGGCAAAAAAACCCCTTAGATAAAACTAAACAGGAAATGAACATGCCAACCGGAAGTTAGCATTTTTCAAAATAAATAAGTCAACTGACAGAAAATCGTCCAAATATGTCATCGAGATTCGTCCAAAAAAATATCGAGATATTCATTTTTGTCAATATTGCCCAGTCTGACTGTTTTAAAGTATCCAAAAACTTGATAAAAGACTGAAATATAAACTGACAAACTATTAAAAAATTCACATGTATTTTAAACCATGATTTTACAGATCTAATCATCAGATTAGTTTTTTTATGTGAATATTACAGAAGATTTTGTTATTTAATTAAGATTAAGATTCTTCAAAAATTGCAGCCTTTGCGATTTCTAATTGAGTCTATTAATAGTGCAATTTTGACTTGATTGCAATTAAACATGCAGCTGTAATGAGCTGACTGGTCGTTTTGAAGGTGTTTGTATCTGAAAAACCTGTTCTAAAGCTGTGCTACTGGACAAAAATATGTGAAATAAGTGAAAACTTGAGGGTTAAGCTAGAAAAGGTTTAAATACCTACATATTTTCTTCACTGTTTAAAGAATTCCAGCTTTAAAGCGCGAAAGTTTTCCTTATTTAGAGCTTTTTATACGAGTGCTTCTTTTGGGGTCCATTAACGCTGATAGACAAATGTCCCTTGGCAGTGTGGAGAGCCAAAGAGCATATGGATCAGGCTATTTCTGCAGGTGAAATAGAGCAGGCTCTTGTCCAAATATTTTCTTAGAGTCACGGCTTCTTTTGTGAGTCAGTTAGCGTCTCCTCCCACACCGGCCTCTGAGGACTGACACATGGCTTTGACATTGACTTTAAGCCAGTTTTGGGATCGTTACAGGCCAATTTGTCAGCGTTCAACAGTGGGGCAGACAGTGTGATGTGTTTCAAGGGGCCTCACATCTGGACCTTTTGTGTTTTAACAGTGTCCCGCTTCCTCTTTTAGAAATCTGAAGTACGTATATAATGGGAAGGCCACGTTCCACAGCCTAAATTCATTAACGTATACTTTGGACGAACGAAAAACCCTATGTCCTCACAGTTTAAAGTGAAGCTAAACCCTAAAACATTTTTTTTGCTGTTAATATGGCATTTCCTACTGTTTTTTGCATTTTTGTGCAAATTTAACAAACAAACAAAACAAACCTGCTGTGTCTCACTGCAAAGCTCAATGAAATTTCTAGACTCTGTGAAAAATGAGCACTAATGACAAACACCTCTACTGTCAAACCAATCACACTTCTGCTCTACTCTTTTCCCGATGCTTTTCAGTGAGTTTGCTGTGTTTGAAATGTGTTTGTGGGAGGAGTTTAGGAGGTGAGCTTCACTTTAGAGGGTGTATATTGTGGTTATTTTGGGAGGTAAATCTTGACAGAAAGATAAATCTATACTGTTGTGTCGGTTGTCGGCCACAAATATCTCTATTTGCATTTTAAAGAAGACCTATTGTGTAAAATATTTTTTAAGCTTGTTAACTGCCTTCTCTCATTATTAGTTTACTCAAATGTTTATTAAGATTGACTCCTGCATGTTTGAGTCATCTTATATCGTCCTGCAGCTGATGACTGAGCACTCAGAAAAGCCCTGTCCTCACCTACCACCTATCCCCGCCCACTTATCTGTATTTAATTGTGATTATTCAAAGAGATCAGATTCATAGTAAAGTATGTAAGGTTCAAATAGTCACATTACAACAATAAACATTACAAATTTAAAATCTGCAGCTTGTTATATTAAGATCTTACAATGCATCATCTTATTGCTGCAGTTATTTCTAATCTGTTATACATCAATTTTGTGTTTTACAACAAAACAACATGTAAATTACTGCTCTACATTATACTTTATTCCTAACTACATAGAAACAATGCAATAAATTCATAACTCATTATTTTAAAACTTTTTTTTTTTATTAAAAAATAAAAAACAAAATGTTTATGTAAAATTATCTGTGGCATTATTGTGTAAATACTCCATAATTTTGGCTTCAATTACAAGTTTACTCTTTAGTCATTCCAACATAACACAGTTGATGCTTTGAGGACAAACGAGGACTGACACATTTGCACTAGAGATTAGAGATCTGTACAGATGTATATTTCGATATCGCCCGATGCCAGTATTGTGCAAAAACTGTTGATATCAGGCGATATGATACTGATACCAATACAGTATATCACTTGTCACTAATAAAACTAAATATATTTTATTTTGAGCAAAACAGTACACTACATTACTGGTTGAAACATTTAGAGCTGTCAAACTAAATATTTGTGAATTAAAATGCACAACTCCTGGTATATTTGTGAGAAGGTAACAATAATTCAACATGACCAAATGCTCAGATACCACAGTATAAATTTCCCATCATCATCAATCACTTGTAATGACTTGATGACAATGGGTTGAGTAGCAGGAGCGTGTTATTAAGCTTTTGTATGTTTTGCACAGTAAGCACTCGCTGACAAAATCAGGCCAGGGTCTGCTTTGGAAATCAGTCATTGTGAGGGCAGCTTGATTAAAGGAAACGCAGCGAGTGGAAACTTTGGATCTGTGTTTGCAGTTGTGTTTTTTGTCCCGTCTGGGTGATAGCAGCGGCGAAACAGATGCTGAAACAATTAGTAAGTTTGGAGGATGTTTTCACTCCCCCCTCCAGGCCGTGTGATTGCACATCAAAGTTGTCGACAGAGTGTAAAAGTTGATTTTATTGTTTGGCTCTTTAAAGCAGTTGTCAGCTTTTACATGAGGCTAGTGTTGGTGCAGACAGACTGTGAACTCAGACAGACTCAGAATAGACCAAACTCTGCTGTTTGTGCAGCGCTGCAGCCAGGGCGGTGCAATAAAAGACTGTTCTTTTTATATTATTTGTGCTCTGTTTGTATTTGCATGTGGAAACACAAAACTAACAGTAAACATCAACATGGAGCGAGCTGCAAGAGATAATTATTACTTTTTTAGTTAGAGCCGCAACTAACAATTATTTTGCTGATTATTCTTTTGATGAACCGATTTGTTAGAACACAAAAATTACCTAAAGATAAGATTTTTCCAAATTTTGATCCAGACAAAGTATTTCGCTTGAGAAGTTTTGGAGGTTAGTCTATATTTACTGACAAAATTTTTTTTCATCAAACATTGACAAAAATGAGCTAAAATGGTTTTAAATTAGATCATGAATTCATAACTGACTGAATTAATAGCAATTATTTCAATTTGAACATTGTCTTATTGCCTTCAAATAAGATTTGCCAATGAAAACCATAAAAGTATGTTTAGCCAAACAGAGAAGCCAAGCATTTTCTCATTCAGTGCAGTTTTAACAATTAGGCTGTGTTGGTGCAGACCAGATGTGAACTCGAAACAGACATCAGAGATCGGCAGAACTCTGAACTGATATTGTGCAGCTGCAGCAGGGGGTAATAGACTTTTTTTTTTTATTTTGCTTGTTTGTATTTGCATGTGAAAACACAAAACTAACAGTAAACATCAACATGGACGGCTGCAAAGATAATTATTACTTTTTAGTTAGAGCCGCAACTAACAATTATTTTGCTGATTATTCTTTTGATGAACCGATTTGTTAGAACACAAAAATTACCTAAAGATAAGATTTTTTCCAAATTTTGATCCAGACAAAGTATTGTCGCTTGAGAACGTTTTGGAGGTGTAGTCTATATTTACTGACAAAATTGTTTTTTCATCAAACATTGACAAAAATGAGCTAAAATGGTTTTAAATTAGATCATGAATTCATAACTGACTGAATTAAATAGCAATTATTTCAATTTGAACATTGTCTTATTGCCTTCAAATAAGATTTGCCAATGAAACAACCATAAAAATGTATTGTTTAGCCAAACAGAGAAGCACAAGCATTTTCTCATTAAAATTAGGGCTGGGCCATTAATCGAAAAATCGAGAGATCGAGATTGAACGAATCGAATCGAATCATAATTTTTTTGGTGGTGGGTTTTAAATCGAAAGATAGAAAACCAATCTTTTGTCAGTAAAAATGTGTAGTTTGGAAAAAAAGTCGAACTTTGAAGCAGAATATTGATATGTGGTTTGAAAAGATTCTAATAACTGGTACATATTAAACGTTTTTGTTTTATGTTCATGAGAGGCATTTTTCATTTGGTTCTGAAAAGGTTAAACAAAATCAAATTGAAAATCGAGGTCAAATAATATGAGAACAAATGTTGATTAAATTTGTTCCTAGAGCGCCCAGTGCTATTTGAAATAATCAAATAAATATCTAGAATCACTCGACTTCCGTCACATTTATGCAAATCAAGATCACACTTGAGTTTACTAGTGACAGCCTTATTCAAGATTGTGTTGTTGTTTTTTTCAAGTAAAAGCAGTAAATGTAAACATCTTCTATGACATTGTTGCCCAATTGGAGTGATTAAACTTTTTTTTTTCAGTTCATGCATATTTGGGAACCTATTACAGACCAGTTAATGATTATTTGATTACGAAATTAGTTGACGATTAAGTCAGTAATTGATTAGTTGCGATTAATCGATTAACTTGTTGCAACCCTGCTTTCAATACCTTTAGTAAAAGCAAACTGAGCATTTAACAAAATTTTAGAGTGAGGATTGATTTAAAGTAACTACAAAGACTAGCCAATCTAAATGCAAAGTAAGTGATCTCAATGTTGGAGCATATTCTGTGAAAACTGGTCACATTCCCTGTTTTTGGGGCATTTTTACAGGTTTTTCTATCACATCATGCCTTTAGTTCTGAAGTAAACCTGAATTGCCTACTCAACAAATACTAAGCCCATTGTATTTCAAATAAAACACAACACAATGACTCATTCTACCAAATACCTAAAATGTTATACTTTTTAAGACTCTGGTTCTAAACTTATGCATCTTATTCTTAGACTTTAGGGGTCTTTCTCTGCTAAATTTCCCCCTCAACCTCATGTTTAAGGACAGAGGATGTTGTCTTGTCCTGCCTATTTGTTTTCGGATCTTTCTGTGAAGCGCTTTAAGGCTTTTGCTGCAGTAATAATAGGCTAAGCAAATAAAATTGAGCTGAAACTGAATGAAACTGCATGTTTGGGGCTCAGGAAGTGGACATTAGAGGTGAACATACGCACACCTCCTTTGGCCTGTTTGCTGCTAGTGGGCGGGGCTTGCGCGTGTGGAGCCTGATTTACAGTTTGTTGCTGTCTGTCAAAGAGCTGACAGATGGAGACGAGAGCGCAGCCTCAGCCACACTGTCGCCACTTCGAGATGCTTTGCAGTTTTGACAGTGGCAAGAATGCGAAGACTGGACTGCTCCCTAAATTCGACGGGAGGATTAACAGTTCCCATAAAAATATACTTAACTTTTTATTGTTTGTACCTGAGATGAACCTGCTGACTTTAAAATAATGTCATGAATACTGCATTGATTTGAATTATGCAGTGATTAAGTGCTTGTCTGTGCTTGGATGTAAATATTCAGATATTTCTGGCATGTTCACTTAGCAGGGAGAAGCTATGGAAAGGGATTTACTTTGGCTTTGCTCCCACTTTTGGTCAGGACTTCAGCATAAACTTATTACCGGGTTTATCACAGCTTAGGGAGTTTATTTTGGCTTGACTATTTCATGTAAAATTCATCCCAAGTCCAAGTTATTGTGTGATTTGTGGTTAAAGCTAAAATACACTTCTGTCACCTGGTCTATTTCAATGCATACTTGTTTGTGACAAGTGTATTTTGGCTGCCTAAAGGGAATTATCATATAACACGATCTACATGAACTGCTGCTCAGACTTGGGATGGAAAGTCTGCACCTGGGCCACTGTTTTGGCTTTGACTTTCATAATAACGACATGGTTCAAGTGTCACTGTGTATATGAGAGAACAAAACACAAAGTCACTGGAACTTCAGGACTCTCCCATTAGAAATCTGTCTTGTTTATGTCTGGCACCAACAGTTGCTACCAACTTGGCCAGACATTATGCACAGGCCAGGCCACATTGGTAAGCATTTAACAATGAGAAGTCATTCATTAAACTGTTTTAACGTTCGACTCATTCGCTAAATGTGCACTAAAGCATAGATTTGAGTGGTTTCGTACAGTTTGAAAAGCTTTATTGTCTGTCACATGTAACTATGGCAGAAATTTGACTTTGGCTTCCTCATTCACACACACACATCTCACATACACATCATAGAGGCAGCGGAAAACACACCTCAATTAATATATTTCAATAGGTTAAAAAAAGTATGCGTTCATAGCCCCTCACAAAAACAGCATTTGTCTACTCACTACTACACTACTCTAGGGCTGGGCAATAATGACAGAAGTTAATACATTGATTTTTTTTAAGACATATTTTTTGGACAATATTTTGTCAGTCCAACATAAATGTGCTAAAACCTGTCTTCAATATTGTTACTACGCTGGAAAAACATCCTTACACATGCCAAAAAGTTTAAAATTGATTAAATGACATAGTGTTTATCGTACTGTTTCTTAAAAAAAGATCTGCCAATAGAACATGTATTTTAGTCTTAATTACAAGAACAAAACCCTTGTCCATAATTTCACGTTAGTGTTTTTTTTTATTTTTTATTGTAAGCTTGTTCCATTGACAATCAAACCAATCAAAATCTACTCAAAACATATAAAGTACTACTTTTCCCAAGTACATATTCCCTTGTTATCAAATTTAAAATGGTAATTTTTCCCATTGTGTTTAAATATTAGAGAATATTTATCATAGTACTTGCAAAGGGGAACAATCTCCTGTTATACTGTCATTTTTCTGTTTGTAAAGTTCTTTGAATTAGCTTACTTGCACAAATCAGATATAAATTAAACTTGTCGACCAAAGAAAATCTTGGTCAACTAAAGACATGTCTCATCAACTGATTAATCGACTAAAAAATTGGCGTGGCAATAGCTCTGTAGGGTTGCCAAAAAAATTGCATATCAATGCTAAAGCTGGTATTGAGATTAGATAGTAATTTGAATAAAACCGATAACATAAACAAAACAAAAATTTTGACCAAACTTGATATCACATTTTCTGAAAAGTTTTAAAATAATCTTGAGCTTCATCAAAACTGGTCTGAAAATAAAACGTTTGATCGTATACTTGAATTTTGTGTTAAAAATATTAGTCCATTGTATGAAAATCTGACTTTCATGAAAGGGCGTTCTAATTCTCATTGTGGTATCGAAATTGGTATCGAGAATCAAGTCTACTCCTTTGTATCAAAAACTGATTTGAAATTGTAGTATTGTGACAACTCTACAAGAAACTTTCCTCTGAAGGTCCAATAATAATACTTAGTTCTTGCAATTACTATAGTTTATACAGACCAAAACTGCATAAACCGATTAATCGACTAAACGACTCAAGAACTACAACACTAGTACACAGCATCAAATATTTTCTTTTATATTGTAAATTAGCTCATTTTGTAGCATGTTTCTAATGTACATTATACTCGGTATTCATTTTTTGCATATCTTAAACACAACATTCACATATTATCTAAAATTTGATATTGCCCAGCTCTACTCAATGTATGTGTTAAGCAATAAAAAACTTGCGGTGGCAATTCTTATTTGATTGGCTCATTGCTTTAAAATATTTCTGACTTGACCATTAGAACACACACAAAATATCACTCTGAGGTTTGAGGACAACTAGAACGCAGCATAAATGTTAATACTGTGAATGGCTAAAGTGAAGGATCAGTGAAACTAACTGTAAGTAATACCTAAATGTGTACCTAAACCTAATTTCCTCCTAATTGAGGCATGGGGTTTTTGTTTTGTCAGAGGATTTTGAGCCAAATGGGGTCAGATTCCCGCAGATCTCCTGGGATAAGAGGCCAGGCTGGAGTCTCTCTGTGTCCGGAGATCCCACCAGTCGGTCTCTGCTAATCCCTGTCATTAAGTCCAGTACACAGAGAAAACTATCACGCTTCAGCCGTTCCCCTCTCATCAACCCTGTCCCATTGTGCCTGCTTTCTTCCTCACATCCTCTCTGTCATTAGACTCTTCTTTATTTTTTGACCGAGTGTTATTGTTTCCTTCTCGCCCTGCACGCTTTCCTTCCTGGTTTTCCACCCCGCTGCAGCAGGTGAGACATTAATCTTGTCTGTTTCACCTGCAAATCCTAAAAATGAATGTCTTTTACTGGCAGAGGCATGACTAAAGACACTCTTACGACACACTTCATTGTCCCCATTGGGAAATTTGTTCTTTGCACTTGACTCAGCCGATGGCTCTGAGGTATGACAGCACAATTATACAAAATCAAATCAATGTTGACATTTTTACACACACAATTAGCAAAACACAAAAAGCTACAATTTCTGAAGTATGATTTCCTTTACAAACTACAAAATACCATGTGATTTTCTGCATAAAAACTATTAATCCTGAAGATTAGATCTGTGCAAACATGTTCCAAAACACATTTGATTTTTCTTATTTCAATCTCAGTTGCAGTACTGGTCAAAGAGAATTTGTGCAGCCCTACACTGAGACTTCACCTCAGAAGCAGTGAGCGCTTCAGAGCACCATTTAGAAATCCATTTCTACTTCTTCTTAGCTCTTCTGTTTAAGACGTATATTTTCGATCTGCGAAAAGCAATGTTTATTTTAAATCATATCACAGTTCTGACTGTCCCGTCTGCCCATTTTCCTTTTGTGTCTTATCACTTTTTACCTATCCTGCCATTTTGCCCTCGTGTGTGTTGTTCTTTGTAATTATCTGTAAATATTTATGTAAAAATTGTTTTGAAGTTGTTTTGATTATAAAAGATAAACGTATTTAGATAATTTGGTTTCCTGTAAAGGTTTATAGCAAATGCAAAACTTTGTAAAAAAAAAAAACATCAAATAAACAAAAATTTCAAGCTACACTCCATAACTAATTTGGGATGCAAGCGACATAAGCAGACATAAAAGTCTACGCTTGTGAAAACTAGTAATGTGCTTAAGTGTTTGTGAGAGCGAGGAATGAGTTAGAGAGGTTTTTCAGTTTAAAAATTAGTAATTCAACTAAAAATAGTAGCCTGGAGCCTGATAGTGTTAAAGTGCATGGTGTTTTCACTAACAACATTCAATTTAATAAATCTAACATCAATAAAAAAGTCAGAAAATCTCAGATGGATAGGCCAAACTGTCCTATAATAGCACATCCTGTGGTGCTGTTTAGCCCATTGACACACACACTCTGTTGTGGCCTAAGGATGGGTGAGGTGGTGGTCTGGGGTCCCGAGGAGAAAAAGGGGAAACACCTTGTAACCCTATGTTCCTGAGTGGCTTCTTGTGCCTCTGCGAAGGGCCAGATGAGCAAAGAGTGCCACACACAGATCTTTCTGCAAAATACAATTTGCAAATAGGCCAGGTTTATAAACTGTATATAGTTTTTTTATCGGGTTATAAACGAGATCATTTGTTATAACCATAAAATTGAATTGATTCACTGATAGCTTTTAAAATATTTCTACTTTTTTGTGTCAGGCTCTTTAAGTAAGATTATTATGTCTTATTGTGTCAGTATTTGAGTTTTATTTTCTCCAAAGCCTCAACAGTCTGTAAATAAGTAAGCCACCACAAAGCAATTTTAGCAATTATCCACAAACTCTGTGCTATTAGCAAGCATATATTTGAAAAATGATTTAACTAACTTCAGTGTATCACGTTTTCCACACTGTTTTCAGAAGCAGTTGTGTTTAAATTGGCTGCAGACGAGTGAGAGCTGCTGTTTGGCTACATGGCTCTATTTAGATTTTGATATGGTTATCTTCAACCTGACTTCTCCAAATTCTCCACTAAGCCACCAAAAACAACTTACAGTATGTGCAGCATGTTTTTTCGAACTAAAGAAATATACTGACTCGTGTATGAATAACAAAACTCCATTGTGCGCATTTTATCGTGATTCGTATTAATTAAGATAGGTAACTTGCTAATAAAGGACACATTCAACTGTATATTGAATAGATCTTTGACAAGTGCCTTTTGTCAATAAAGGAAAAGAAATCAGCCAAGAAATTGAACAATGGAGCAGCCTTATCAACTCAAACATTTCATCTGATTGGGTGGAGATCTCCATTCTTTTCCACACTTCAGTCAGGGTCATAGTCAGACACAGGAAAAGATATTATACATCACATGCGGTACAGTAGCCCTGAAGGTTAGCAGCTAATCAGACACAAGTACAACCATTGCACGATATTTACAGGACGGACTACTTCACCTCTTGTAAAGGCCAATTTTTTTTTCTCAATGGTTTTGGCATCATGCAAAAAAGAGCCGCAAATCATCACGCAGCTGCAGACACGCGACAGGCTCCAAGCTTCAGATAGGCTTGAGTTTGACGTGATAGTGTGCCAATAAGCAAACTTCACAGCAGGACCAGTGCCCTCGCTCCACAGGGGGGTGGCACTGGCTCCATGGCACTGGAGTGTGACATCGTAAGAGGGGGCGAGGAAGACACTTAGCGGGATGATGGTAAAGAGCTACAGATTAAAGATCCTGTGTTACGCAAATTGACTTTTATGAGTTTTTACAGAGGTGGAACTGAATGCTTTTTATAGTAATAAGCAAACTCAACACTTTGCATACATTTTTGTGTGTGGTGACTGATTAAAAGCAACTTGAATTTAAACTAAAGGCAAAGTAATTGATCTAATATGGGCTTTTTTTTTTAAACCACATTGTCTGCTTTTTGGAGCATTCTTTTTACAGATTTCCTATAGAAAGATTGGATTATAGCTCATGGCTTTTGGTACTGAAGTTGTTTATTATTTTTTATTTTGTATTTGTTTGATGATTTTGTAGTTAGTTTTACCTCTTCTTTAAGTGGGTTCAAGTGACAGTATTCTTGATTAAGGCCCCCTGCTGGAGCCAGGTCCAAGGTGCTCAAGTTTCAGCTTGATCTGTGAAACTTCTGCTGCTTTGGCCTCAGTGGTGTGTTGTCAACCATTTTACACTTCAAACACAAGCAAGAGCGAAAGACCCCCCTTTATCTCCTCCTGAGCCAGACTGAAACTTGCTATACAATCATTCCTGAATTTGCCAACATGCAAAGATGCACATCACATATAATTTCTGAACCAAGCATGGAAACATTTTCAAGTTTTAAGATGATATCACCTTGTACGTAGCTGCGTTCTGTTCATAAGCCTCAAAAGAACATGTTGTTAATGGTAGCGTGGAGACAGAAGCAGTCATATCTTGGTGGCAGAGTCATTACAGCAGCAGATCAAAAGCAGTCACAGATGTGGCAGAGGTCCATGTGTGGCCCAGTCTGGGAAACTCAACCTTGGTGCAGCTGGAAGAAATGGCAAAAACATAACAGTGCATGGGATTGTTGTTTTTGATGTGTTGATAGTACAAGGCGACAGAGAGGAAGTAATTCTTATGACAAGTTTCAGTGGATACTATAGGGATGTCCCATACAGTAGTTTCAAAAAGATTTTCAGAAGGATTGTGACACAATATGTCTGCACAAAATGTAGTTAGCTTACCTATTTTAACCAAGTTGAGTGTGTGTTTTATTTTTGTTTATAGTGTATATTTGGTATTAAGTATATGTTTTTATTTCTCTGAGTGCAGCACATTGGAAACAATGTTGTTTGCATAATGGGCTATTGCAATAAAGCGTATTGGAAAGTGGATTAAAATAACCCAAAACAAGATCAACATATATTTTGACAAGAAAGACTAGCATCAGTGGGTAATTTCTCACTTAATTGCTTTTATCTTGCCCCATATGCATATTAACAGGAGAGGAGATACCTATGGTGGGTTTGTTGCTGTATTCTGACCATCTGTTTCTTATCTTCATCTTTTATTTTTTAAATTTGCAAATGTATTTGTTTAAGGGATAGCAGCTCCAGGAGCAGCAGGCGGTCAATCCTCTCCTTGGGGAATATGGCAGCATTGGGACCCACCTGGTGTGTGTTATCTGAGAAGCAGAGCATGATGGCAATGCAGTAAGCTATTTGACTCTGAATTTAAAATAAACAGCATAAGCAATTATGAATCTTACTGGTGAAATGATTATGAGATATTCGCTTGTTAGCATCTTTTATTATTTGTTTAGTGTAGTATTGCACAAAAATTGAAACCGCTGAGATTGGGTTTATCTGTTATTTTGTGAATTTTTAAGTTTATGTCAAAATGCTTATATTTATCAGAAACAAGCCCGTCCATATTCTATTTATTTGGCTGCAAAACTGACAAACAGCAAATTATATTAATTCAATTGCATTTATTGTTAAAAAATGTAGGCCATATGACATGTTTAAAGTTTTTAACATTTTCCATTTTTTTTATTTATTTATTGTAAATAAAATTACATTACATTAACAATCAAGAACATGTTTGTTAAGAAAGGTTTTTAAATGTGTTGAAAAAAAAAAGAGCAGATTTCTAAATTGATGTCATCGAACTAGGTAAACCATTACATTTTAAATTTTCTCTGGAGAAACTCATTGACGTTGATTTTACCCTATAAATCGCTGGAGAAACGCTTATCTAACAAAAAATAAGGCATTTTAAACATGTTGGTGCTTGTTCATTAAAAGTTTATTATGAGCACTGGGGACGTGAAAAGTCACAAAAACGGTGTCAACGAGTGTTTTCCTTTGGTTTTGTTCGCGCACTTGATTCACCTTTTCATATTTAAATTGATCCCGAGAAGTGAGGTTAATCAGAAGTGATGTGTGCAAACCTGCGTTTATCTAATTAGATAGTCCCACGTTTGAAGATACAGTCTGCTAAAAAATAAGAGGTAAGTGACAATCAGAGCTTCAAAAATTCATAGAAACTTTTTATATTATATATATATATATATATATATATATATTATATATATATATATATATTATATATATATATATATATTTTTTTTTTTTTTTTTAACAAACTGCCAAGCTATATGCACACATGGCGATTAGCACTTTTCAACAGCCGCATTAATGCTGCGTTCATGTGGTCCTCGGGTGCTCGTGTGACCGAGATGAGAGATAGAGGTTCCGACCTAGTTTGCATTCATGTGCTTTTTACTTCGGAAAATCGGATGTTGTTATTAACCATAATAAATAAATGACACAGCAATTTTAACAGCGGTTAATAGACCTAACAGTGAGATCTGATGCTAGCCTGTCCAAAAACTTTAAAGGTTGTTAGTATTTTTTCTAACTGATTTCATCAGTCTCCATGTTCAGTGACGTCAGGTGCAGAGCTCGGGCAGCTCCGTGTGTCCGAGTTACGACATTTGTTCCGAGATGTTTGAGCGTTCATGTGCATTTTCAACTTGGAACAACTTTTCCCGAGTTCCCGAGGACCACATGAACGCGGCATAAGTACGTTAGCTATTCACATGTAAAACACGAACACGTTACGTCCAGACCTGTCCCACTTACCTGTCCATCTTTTCACTTTTGTTATGTTCGCCGTTATTTACTGCAAGTACAAAAAAAGACCATCAATTCAGTTGTTTTCTCTTATTTTTATCCAGGCGAAATGATACGTCCTCTCGTTGTTAGCCCCCAAAAAGAAGCTAACCATGATGCTATTGACATGCTATGCTAATGGTGCAACTTTTCTTAAAACTTTGATTTTATCCATGGAGGTTTAACTATAACATATCCATGATTTTATCCCAACATTTCAGTCACTAAAAAAAATCTATCTATCTAGTATTGTAATTTAACGCATTAGGCTGCTTAGGCTAATATTGCAACTTGTTAATTAAAACAATATTTAGTATTTTATTTTTAATGATGACACATTACAGTGTTTCCTATCAATTCCAGTGAGACAGCGGTGGCACAAATGTTTTGTTTGAATACATTAAAGTTGAGGTACTTTTTAAGTTTTAAATTAGTAAATGTTTTGATTTACGCTAAAAAGTATATAGTAAATGCAGCATTTTGTTAAAAAAAAAAAAAAAAAATGAGACCACTGAGTCCTGTCTGAATTGAATAATCAAGAATTTTAGGTCTCATCAGAAGCCAATGCAGCTCTCTGATTGGCTGTGCTTGAGTACTCCTCTCCTGTTTCACTTTGTTGCTTGTAAGAAGTTTTGAAGTAGTAATTGCTACTAAAAATGAATACACGTCAATATTAACCATGTGTCGGAATATTTAGGAGAAGAACTAGTCAGATTTAAACCAAATACTCCACTTTAACATATCATATGAGCCTAATTTGTGGAATATAAATGTTCATCTTTGAGCATATCTTTTTGACCAGTAGTTACTTTTATATGTGCGGGCAACAGTACAGTACAGAGTGTAATGTTGTGATGATCATTTTCCAAATGATTTCTAGATCAAGAGAAGAAAATTTTATGTTGCTGCAAACATATTCATGCTTAATACAAGCAATTATTTAATGTCTGATTAAAAAAAACAACATTATGGAGACAAAACCCAGACAAAAACAAGGCATGTTAAAAAAAAAGAAAAAAGTTTGAAAATGTGTAATTTTAATATAAATGATTAATGTGTTTTAATAAGTTTTTATAAACTTGGAAGTACACATAAAAAACGTAAATTCATAGTCAGTGAAAACAAATCGCAGATCATTTTTTAAAACACATTAGAAATGGAGCCAAGGCCTTCTCAACCAGACCAGTGAGATGGCCTCAGTCAGAGGTGATACAGAAGAGGGACTGGAGCAGGGGGAAGGGCAGGGCAGGGGGAGGGTGATGGGGGGTCGTCCTGGGAGGGAACCAGGGGTGTGGAGGGCTGAGTTTAAAAGGCAGGCAGCGTCACTCTCACACAATATCTGCTCTCCAGCTCAGCAGCAGAAACCTCTGTGTGTCTGCTCCCTGTGTTCTTGAAGTTTGTCTTGGATCACTTGAGGACTTTATTTCTTTTGAAAGACATTTTGCTCTACTGCATATGACCATGGAGACCACCATTGGGGACTATAGTGATACTTATGAATACTATGATGACAATGAAACTGCTTGTGACTTTTCTGAGTGGGAGCCTTCCTACTCTCTCATCCCTGTCCTGTACATGCTGATCTTCATCCTGGGCCTGTCGGGTAATGGAGTTGTCATCTTCACCGTCTGGAGGTCCAAATCTAAGCGTCGCGCTGCAGACATCTACATTGGCAACCTGGCCCTGGCTGACCTCACTTTTGTCGTGACCCTTCCTCTCTGGGCTGTCTACACCGCGCTGGGCTACCACTGGCCTTTTGGAGTGGCTCTGTGTAAAATCAGCAGCTACGTCGTGCTGGTAACATGTACGCCAGCGTCTTCTGCCTCACCTGTCTCAGCTTCGATCGCTACCTCGCCATCGTGCACTCACTGTCCAGTAGCAGGCTGCGTTCGAGGGGCACTATGCTGGCATCACTCGGGGCGATCTGGCTGCTGTCCTGTCTGCTGGCTCTGCCCACGTTGCTTTTCCGCACCACTGTGACCGATGTCAGCAACAAAACCAGCTGCGCCATGGACTTCAGCTTGGTGGCCTTGAACCAGCGCCACGAGTCGTTTTGGATCGCCGGACTCTCACTCTCATCCTCTGCTCTGGGTTTCCTCCTGCCTTTCCTCGCCATGACAATCTTTTACTGTTTCATCGGCTGCACTGTGACCCGCCACTTTAACAACCTGCGCAAAGAGGACCAGAAGAAGAAGAGGCTACTGAAGATCATCACCACTTTGGTTGTTGTTTTCGCCATCTGCTGGACTCCATTCCACGTGCTAAAAAGCATGGATGCTCTGTCCTATCTCAATCTGGCTCCAAGCTCCTGTGGTTTTCTGCGCTTCTTGCTTCTGGCTCATCCTTACGCTACTTGCCTGGCCTATGTCAACAGCTGCCTGAACCCCTTTCTCTATGCTTTCTTTGACTTGCGTTTCCGCTCCCAGTGCCTGTGCCTGCTGAACCTGAAGAAGGCAATGCATGGCCACATGAGCTCCATGTCGTCCACGCTCAGCGCCCAGACTCAGAAATCAGAAATCCAGTCTTTGGCCACAAAAGTTTAAACCTAAAGGGACTAAAGAGGTGGTGTTTGGCTGCGGGCCGGTCACAGCTCCCACCGTTGGAACACTGTCAAAACAGACTTACGTGTCCACTGATGATGACGTTTCTGTGCTAACTGTCACAAATGATGTTCCTCCTCTGCTATGCCAGACAGCTGGAGCCTGCAGGGTGAGCTCCTCAGCTTATCAAAGAAAAACTTTATTTTTATGTCACGTCTTGCTCTACAAAGTTAATGAATTTGAACACACACTGATGTCGAGAAAGACTGTCAACGTGAACTATATTTCTGTTACACTGGATGAATTAAAAAGCTGTACAGTATTTTCATACCGTAGCATTTTTCCTGACTTTATTGATGTTTTATTTTGGAAGCACTTGTTAAATGTGTCGGCATCGCGAGCATCCCCCTCAAAACCTGTTGTTTGTGAAGTTGTGAAGGCAGAAGTCTGGGCTCAGGAGCAAACGGGCTGTAAGAGGAAAGGTGTTACCGCTTAATTATATAGTTTATGTAGAGGAGACGGGGGCAGACAAGCAGATGGCAGTTGACAAATGTTGGAAAACAGGAATGGGGTGGGGGCAAAGGGTGGGGGGTTTCATAGTGTAGGAATGGCACTAAGGGGACAGCGGAACTTTATTATTGTTCCAAATGTTGTAAATATGTATATTTCAATGTAACTAACTGCTGTAATAAAGATTTGTTTTATGGATCAATTTTATGTGTGAAGATTTTTTTTTTTTACAAACTGAGGTTGTAAGATTTATCCAAGTTCAATGAATGCAATAACAAGAATACACAAAAAACAAAATACTGTCCTACAGCTAGCTTGAGTTTGTAAAGTCATAGGTCTTCGTCATTTTTTTAGGATACAACAAAATGTGAAAATAAAACAGTAATTCAATATATTTCCCAAATTGTGCAACTTCAAGGAAATAATTTAGCCTTACATTTTGAAAGGCCTCCACCTGGTTTCACGTGAGTCTTGTTTTTCAAGGTCTTTGCATAAAGTTGACACCCTCAGACTAAATAGATGTGTAATCTCTATTGATTCACAGGCGGTATCCAGACTGTAACCGGATTATGCAAAGCAGCGGTCATCCTCACCATGTGTATTCAAGGGGCGCTTGCGACATTCACCGTCTGAGGTAACTGTTTGATGACACAGCCCCGGGCTTTTCAAATTCATTAACAGCACTTTCTACAACTCCGCAGAGATGGCAAGTATTTTTACTCAAGTACTCGACTTGAGTAGTTTTTTTTTGGAGCATTTGTACTTTACTTGAGTTTAAAACAATTTGATTACTTTTTACTTCTTACATTTTTAAACAAATATCTGTACTTTATACTTCCTATATTTTAAATCAGGTAGGTTACTTTAAAAGCCCATTAACCATTTTAATGTTCATAAAAATAAACAGTGCTATTTTGTTGTGTATCAGTGCTTTATGAAGAAGTTAAGTGAAAAACACTCTCACACTCCAACACATTACAAACCAGCTTTGTCATTATTTGTGACTTTTTACTTAGTAAGTGTACACAGGAGTATGTTTGTACTTTTACTCAAGTAAACTCTTTTCAGTCGGGCTTTTTACTTTTACCAGAGTTGTTTTTACACAAGTAACTGTACTTTTGCCATTTCTTTTAAGAACAGGTAAAATAGGTTGTTTAAGAGACGTATTATGTAAAATTAACTTTAATGTGCTTTCAAACAGAATATCATTATCTTTTATTTTTTATTTAATTATAATTTTTTTCATGTTTGGAGTTTCATAGTTGCATTTACATTCGAGAGTATGATGATGTGAAAAGATTAAATGGTGCTTTCCTGTTCATAATTACTAGTTTGCAATGAAATATCATAATAATTTCATAATGATTTTATTAAACTTCATTAAACCTTTTAATTACAAAAAAACATGATCCATTTTACAACCCTGCATCTGTATTAAAAAAATAATAAAATTCTGACTTAAAGTGAGCCATGTTAAGTTAAAAAAGTCACATATCCATTTTTCCACAACAAAAACTCAAGGTAAATGAAAATCTATCGTGAATTTTCTCTATGCACAGAGTCGGCAGCTAATCAGAATAGATTTTAAGCCTTTTAGTACATTTTTAAATAATGTTGTATCTTATCTTTATCTTATAGCTAAAGATCAGAGAAAAACTTAACATGCAGCAGTCTTAATCTAATCCACACCACACTGAGTCAGGCCCCACAATGATAAGGGCCATCACCAGTGAGTGACTCTCCTGAAGCTTCCTTTGATTTGACAGTAATGAGCTCTGTTGGACATAATCGCCGTTTAGAGATGGTAACGGCGGCGGGGGGCGGGTGGTCTAATCCTGGCAGAAGCTGCGCCTCCAAACAAGTCAATATTTGTCTCCACTGACAAGAGCCTGCAGTTAGGGCAGTGGAAGGGGCGCGAGGCTGCAGGCCAAAGGGAAACGGGAGGAGACTGTGCACATGCTTTATCAAACATCTGATGACAAGGCAGACAGAGTAGGGCTGAGCGAGACTGACAAAAATTAACTTGATGTTTTTCTCATGTATCTCATTAAAGTAATTCAAACGATATTAAGTCAGTTCAACAGAAATGTGTTAGAACATGTCTGACTTATTAGTTCACTTTTACACAGACAGTTTTACTAAGAAAAGGAAAAGTTCATAAATGCTTCAAATGAGTAGTGTTTATTAGGGCTGGTTAGAGCTTTCCGATACAATACGTATCTCGATACATCTATATTCCAATAAAAATCCCTCAGTAAAATATATTTTACTGACCAAAATGAAAAAACTATAGAAAAGTATTGTATGCTCCCTGTAAAAAGACTCCTTAATATCAATGTTAAGACTGTAACTTTGATTATGTAGAATAACTAAATGCAGAAAAAAAAATATTTTCACCCTGGTCTAATATTCCATGCTGTCCTTTGAATAAGTCATTTTCAGTTCAATAGTTTCAGCTCTAAAGCAGCAGTCCAGGTCACAAGAGTGAAATTTATAATGAGTTTCAGTATCTTGATACGTATCCCGATACTGTATCGATACACGTATTGCCAAAAGTTTGTAGGGATGTGACAATGGTGATAATATCGTACACCGCGATACCAAAATTGTCACAATATATTGTTGTCAGCACCTCACATATTAGCATCCAAAATAGTTTTACGATCACAACATTAAAACACATTTTATGCAAATATCATAAACTTCAAAAAATTTTAATAAACAAAGAAACAAGACCTCATAGCCTGTTTGGTGAGAGAGCAGTTTATTCTGAACCAATCATTTGCACCTAAGGATCCCTGAAGATAAAATAATGACTGGATATATGACTATGTGTATAATGTTCTTATATATTGTGTCTCGTGAGCCTCAAATGAAAAAATATATTGTGAGTTTGCATATCGTTACCCTACAAGTTTGTCACAATATATCCCAATACCAATACATCGAGTACAGTCCTTGTATTTATTTTGTTCTCTGTTTATTTCACTGTTTTAAAAAATGATTTACCGATGAAACCAGCATAAAATATCTAGTTTGACAAGCATTTTCTTACTTGAAATCAAAGGAAAAGCAGCACTTGAAATTAGGTTTAAACTTTTTTGTTTTTATAACAAATCAAGTCATTTCATTTATCCTGGATACCATAATTTATTACTATTATTAGCAATAACTAGTGGTGTGCATATATTGAATTTTAGATAATATTGTGAATGTTGTTTTGAAGACATGCAAAAAGTGAATATCGAGTATATCGTGTAGTACAAAAAATGCTACAAAAAACTAAATAAGTGTATGTGTATGGTAGAATTTGTACAATAAGTAATTCAAATGCTTTATAAATACTAAATTTATAATACATTTAAAGACGAGTTTTAACACATATGTTAAACTGACAGAATATGGTTATCAAGATATGTCAAAAAAAGTATTTTTTTTTTTTTTTTGGAACTTTTTATTTTCCATTTTTTCATCATACAAACAGAACATTCCCTGACACAAGGTTGGTGTATTCATACTTTTCAATATCACCCCTAATTTTTCCTGGTGTCCACAGTCAGTTTGTTGCAATGTCTATAATTAATCACAAAACAAATTTTATACCCTTATTACAAAGTACAGCACCTTTTTTTTTTTTTTTTTTTTTTTAATACTTTTTAATTTTTTTGCATATCTTCAAACAACATTCTAAGATGTGATAAATTGCCCATCTCTCCAGGCGAGTTTATGGTTTAGGGAGAAATTAGGCTGCAGAGAATAAGGTGAAGAAGGCAGAGGAGGTTGTTCCTGCTGCGGATCCTAAAGTAACACCATATGTGAACCTGTGATTTACTATGACTTTTGTGCAAGAGCTAATCTGTTATGTGTTGGCCATCTCGGAAAAATTGAATGATTTAAGAGCAATGAGGCTTCAAATATCATTCAACAGCTGTAGCCTCAAACTAAGTGTATCAACCTTTGCCTGAACCCCCATTAAGTGTCCTTAAATGATTAAGCAATTGTTATGTTACGTGTTTAATATCCATAAGGCAGTGGTCCCCAACCTTTTTCTTGAAAGGATCAGTAGAGTCATAATTTTCTTTTCCAGGGACTGATCAAGGTTTGGTAGCGCCAATAACAAGAGCGTAAAATGCAAACAGCTGAATATTTTGTATATATTTTTACCTCTTTTTGTTTGAATCTGCTGTTTATTATTTAAGTGACACAATGTTTTCATTGTAAAGCACAAGGAAGTAGAGATAAACCATGAAATAAAATGTAAAATGGACCGGTGGTTTGGGACCCCTGCTGTAAAAGATTTGAACTGGAGCTGCTAATAGTTAATTGATTAATCACACTAATTGATTATTGAAAAAATCATCAAGTAATTTAGAAATCAAATAATATCTGGACTTTATACTAATCATTTCAAAAGTGATTTGATACCAAGGAAAGTACTTAACATAATTCTTTTTGTTAGGTTAAAATTTTAGACAAAAATGACATTTACAACACAAAGTCATATTTTGGTTGTTCTAGTTGTCATATGTTTTAGTAAATCATTCTAAAACTGTTCAGAAAAGGCCAAATTGTGTTTCTTAAAATATTTTTTTTGCTCAAATGAGTATTTAGGTGCGATACTAGCTTTAGTAACAATTAATTTGTGATTTTTACTTTCAACAATCCTACTTTATAAAGGCTTCAAAACATGCCATGAGCTGAGAAAATGTTCATATTGAATAGCAATGATGATAACAAGCAATAAAAAATTTGCCTTTTTTAGTGTTTTCAATGTAAACACTAGTTGGCCTCTAAATCTGCACACTAGAACCTTCTTAAACCCTGTAATCTAAACTAAAAAAAAGTACACAAATCTTGTATGACTCTAAATTCTAAACAACTAATCGATTAATCAAAAGAATAATCGCCCAACTAATTGATGACAAAATAATCGTTAGTTGCAGCCCTAATTTGTGCTCCCATTATGTATTTTTCATCACTGAGCACTATACGTTAACAAAATTATTCGTAAATGTTTGGGAGAGATTGGTTGCAGTCAGTCATGCATGCCTGACTGTCCTGGCCCGTTGTTGGTATTGAGATAAACTGGGGTGACAGCTTGTCTCATACTGTTAGCCCACAAGTCCATTGTGAAATAACTCACCCAGAATACCAGCTGACCAAAGCACCAGGGGTTCGCACCGGGCACGCTCAGCCGTATGGTCCTGAACAACTGTAGAGGAGAACATAAGTGCACTTGATCGTGTGTGGGCTGTGTGACCTGATGTGAGTCTGTTTATGAGACGCTTTACAGTATTCTCAAAGGAACATGAACTGTGGCCATCAACTGACCCTGAAATTCTCCTTTTGTAATGTCTGAAAAGTGTGGGTGGGACCATTCTGTTTTGTCACTATTCTATATTTTATGTTTTTGATTTTGTTAAGCCTCACTAGAACAAACTACTTTTGGCTTTTCAGTAAATAACCATACCACTGCTTTAATGTGTTTTTTTATCGACTTAAGTCAGTTTATTAAAATAATATCTAAAAAGTTCATGTTTCAGTCATTCTTGGGACAATTTTCATGAAACAAAAAGGGACAGAAGGTCAAAACTCATGTCAAGATTATAATGACATTAAACTTGCTGTTTACTTCTTCTGTCGGAGAAATGACAATGGAATAAACCTATTCATAAATGCACAAAAATTACAAACAAGCACTAGAGGCACACATGAGGATTGAACCAAGCAGCAATAACATAGAAGATGTGTACATTTACTGCTTTTACAAAAAAAAAAAAACAGACTGTGTTACTAGTAACCAAAAATGTCATCTTGATTTGAGTAAATGTGAGTAAATGTGACTTAAGTCGAGTGATTCTGAAAATTCTACACATAAAATTTGCCAATAGAACTACATTTTTAAGTGATTATTTCAAGTAGAGTGGCAGTTTCAAATGAAAAATGTTTGTATGTTTAGCTAAAGAATACTTTTTATAGTTGTTCCGTTGGCAAATCTTATTATAAGGCAATAAAACAATGCTCACATTAAAATAATTGCTTTAATTCAATCAGTTAAGATGATCTCATTCAAGACCATTTTAGCTCTTTTTTTTCTTCAGTTTTTGATGAAAAAAATATTTTGTCAATAAACATAGACTACACCTTAAAAACGTCCTCAAGCAAACAATACTTTGTTTGATCGAAAATGCTCATAGTCATGTGTCTTGAATATTAACTCAACTAATCCATTAGAAAAATAATCGTTAGTTGTAATCCTAACTCACTGTCACATCCAAAGAGTCATATAATGACTCAAATGCGCGTTTGAAAAAGTAAGGTCTGATGGGGAATAAAAAATCCCAGTTATATGTCATTACAAACATTGTCATTACCATCTAACTTGAACTATCTTTTAGGACACAGACATGAAAGCGGCAGACACAGGTGCTCAGTGTTGTCATCGACGTAAGCTGCTGTGCCCAAATGGGACAGTCACAGTACAGGGGTAAAAAAAAAGGAGGTGGCGCAGCTGAACCAAAACACAAGTGCTCTGCTCAGATCTGCTGCCTTCTGCTGCCCGTCGGTCCCACCCAGGCAGCAGAGCAACAAATGCAGCCCAGAGCCAGCGTGTGTGTGTGTTAGTCCAGCGACAGGTGGACCGGAGTTACAGCGAAAGCAGGGTTAGCGCTGACAGGCAGAGGAATGCGTCAGATCTCTGTTTACGCGCAGCATTCTACAGCAGACCCTCACCACGGTCCCCAAATACACTTCTGTTAGGCTAGCTTGACTATGGTGAAAGTAATACTCGTGATTACTGAAATCATAAGTGAAATCACGATTATTCAAATGAGTACAAGAAATGGACGAAATGTAAAGAAACTGTGTGGGATCTTCTTTTCCATCTCAAGAAAATATATGCGTTAATGAGCACAATTGTGTCTGTGGCTTGTTCTTTTTTGACAAATCTAAAAATCGCAAAAGATCCTAAACTCCTTTAGTGTGCAGCCAGCTTTAGAAAGCGGGTTGCCTGTTTTGAACTTTTTTTTCCCCAAGACTCAGCTGCTTGTTCTTTTCTGAAAATCTGGGAACCCTGACCCTAACCTTGCGTCTTTAATCACCATAAACAAAGCATTAACTCAAGGATATGTATCACAAAGGAAGCTGTTAGGGAAGTGTATCTCTTAAGACAATTCACCCATTAGTCGCATTTACAAAGAGGCTAAAGCTGGAAAAACAGGAGGATCTCTCTTTTCAGTTTTGGTTGAAGTTTTTGTCCGGGAAGGTTGAATTCAAGGTGGCATGTGATAACGTCACATTTCAGAGCCAGTCCAGATTCTAGGTTTGATCACTGAATTAGTTGACAATTTTCTAAAAACATCTGCAATAGACGGGTTATGGTTAGGTTAAGGCTGGCTTTTATCATTTTTTAATTGTGTTTCTTTATGCCTTATTTTTTTAATTTTAGCCTGATCAGAGCCTTCACAGTCTGTGTCTGTGTTGTGGCTTCGTCACAACAGAGAGAAAAATCAGCTGGTACTACTATTATTATATTTTAATTTCAAGTTTTAAACATGTTTATCACTTTACATGAAATACAAAAATATACTGACATGGGGCTGCAACTAACGATTATGTTGCCAATCAATTAGCTGGGAAAATATTCTTTCGATTAATAGATTAGTTGTTTAGAACGCAGAAATCATGTGACTACAAGATATTTTTCCAAAATGGCACATTTGGGAATCTATAAAGACCATTTAATAATTATTCAAATACTAAATTAGTTGACGATTAATGCGATTAATCAATAAACTTGTTACAGCCCTAATACTGACCTGTCCTATTGCCAGTTCCCCACAGCGAAGACATTGAACTTTGTGCCAGTTTCTGTTTGATCTGGTTAAACCCAGTGAGCAGCACAGGTGCAAACAAGATCAACCTGACAAATTGTAAAACACTTCTTTTGACTCCACTTAAGTTTAGTGCTTTAATGAATGTTTTTCCAGCGTGGAGAGAGTAACACAGAGGTTTGAGGGACACGAGAAACCCCCCAAAACAAAACAGGAAAGCACTTGTTGTGAAGTGTGGGCGGCATTTGGCCCCCTGTGAGTGTTGTGTCTGTGTGTGTGTGGCTCCTGACCCCAGCTGTGTGTGGTACTGCACTTTACTATGTGTGTGTGTTCTCTTGTTGCCTTTTGTCGCCTTTTCTGTCTCTGGATGTTGTTCCTCCATTTGTAATTACCATTATTCGCCTAAATAGTCTTGTTGACATAGTATTTTGGGCTCCATAAATCCTCAGCCATTGTTAGTTGTTTTGAGATCCATCTATGATCTTAAATAACCACAAGTAGGGCTGGGCAATGTTGACAAAAAAAGGAAATCTCTATAAATTTTTGGACAAATCTCGAAAATGATTGACATTTGTCATTCTAACATAAACGTGTTTAAATCTGTCTTTGTTTGCACACTGGAAAAACAACAACCTTAGCTCTGCCAGTAAGTCTAAAATTGTTTAGTAGTAGCGTAATAGTAGTGTTTATTGTGTTTTTTTTTTTTTTTTACTATCATAGAGATTTGCCAGTAGAACAAGTAAATTTCGCTCTTATTTCAAGAACAGGATCATTGTTGTGCAGAAAGAGCCGCTGTCCGTCTGGTTAGCTGTGGAAACTTATTAATTACAACAACAAAACAGGACGAGAGCTGCTGTTTTGTATCGTGTCTGAACCGGTCTAACAGACGTCTGGCTCCTGAAGCTTGAGTCAGTGTTTCTGCCATTTTTCACTCACCTGAATGTAACGTTTATGGATCGTAGGGTCAAATTTCATTCATATTTATAAATGTTGATTTAGCAGCATAACTTTTGTTTTCGCTCAATGATAAACTCTTGTAGTTGTATAAGCCGCTACATTTTTCTTGAGCTTTGAACTATGCGGCTTATAAGGCAATGCAGCAAAATTATAGATTCTCATAGACTTACTGTTAACAAGTGCGGCCTATATACTGTATGTGCTTTATTATTTTTCTTACTTAAATCTAGTGGGTGCGGCTTATATTCAGGTGCGCTCAATAGAGCAGAAATTACAGTAATCCCTCTATTAAGGTGAAAATGTATTGTCAGTGTCCAGCCTACATCCAATTATGTACCAAGAGGTTGGTCTGTTATTGTTGTTAGCATTAGTATTGACATGGCAGAGCCTCTAAAAGTTGTAAAAAGTGCTTAATCAACAATTGGTGAAAACGTGTGCTGATTAAAAAAAACAAGTTTCAAAAGAAGCAAAATAAGGTATAGCGCCCTTAAAACAGTGAACTGGGACATATGGAGTCTCTGTTGACGTTCAAAAAGTGATGACTTCTGTTACTCGGTGGATTTGTTTTGGATCCCGAGGAGGTCTGCTGTCTAGACAAGTGATGGGATCATAGTGAGGACGTCTTAAACACTTTATGTTATTAACTGTACGGGGCCTAATCCTCCTGACAGTTTCTCATCTCAAAGCCGTCGATCCCTTACGGCACTTACTCTAAAACCCTCCTTAGTCCAGTGTAAACATTCAACCACTCGTCAATCAATAAGAAAACTGATTCATTCACTTCATCGAGTTCAGTGCTGTTTAACTCTTTACAAGCCACAGAGACATATTTGTTCATTATTCAAAAAGGGGACTTAAAAACCACTTTGTTGAGTTTTTAACCACTTATCACCGATCAAACCTGAAAAACTGCCAAAAATCTTGTGAAAAGGAACAAGCCCAAAGTCACTATAAAGAAGCAGACTTGGCAACGGTCCAATACGCATGAGCCTGTTTCAGTGCGCTGTCTGGTTTTCCCTGGAAGTGTAATGGCCCTAATGGAAGAGTCTCACAATACCATCGACACATTAACATCATGTCAGTATTTTCATGGTAATGGTATTATCTTTTGGCACGTGTAAAAGACTGATTACGAAAAGTGAAGTTTCTCCCCCTTTTCTCCAGTTCTGTCCAACACCCAGCCATTGATATTCATTGTAGTTCAGGACAGCAGCAGAGCAGGTGAGGCTTTCGGCGAGTTCAGCATATAATGAGACCTTTAATTAATCAATGCCTGCTGCTAAATCTATGAATACCACATAATACAAAGATATACATAGCTTTGTTCAGTCATCCAGATATGAAAAAGATTGACGGCACAAGCTCTCGCGTCTCAAAATCTCGCAAGATTCAGTTACGACAAGATTGATGACAGAGAAAGGATCAAACACTGCTACACATTTTAAGGAGCTGTAATTTCAAAAGTTAGCGCTCTAAATGATAGCAGAATGTTAAATTTAAATAACCCATTAAGCATTTCTGTACCGGCGGTTTTATAAACTATTGCAGAGAAATATTAGTTTTAATTCTCCAGGTGAAAGTTTTTATAACTTTATATTTCCAGAAATGTATTTCAGCTGGAAAACTTAATTAGAGATCAGATCAAAGAGAAATCAAAATTGTGAAATGTTTTGTCAGCTATTC
This sequence comes from Mugilogobius chulae, assembly GCA_038363315.1. Taxonomy (NCBI): domain Eukaryota; kingdom Metazoa; phylum Chordata; class Actinopteri; order Gobiiformes; family Gobiidae; genus Mugilogobius; species Mugilogobius chulae. Next base: position 28,370,460 of record CM076397.1, read on the forward strand.
TAAATTATGTAAAAATCTCATCTTGTTTCGATCTCATGGACACAATCTCGAGCCTGTATCGTCTTGTGCAGGCAGGTCCAAACTGTGGCCTGGTTAATTTTTTTGTTCTATGCCTTATTTATAAAATCTATACAATTTTACTGTCAATTTGAAGAATTCTGTTATCAATCTAAATAATGCCCAGTTTGATGTGCGATCCAAACAAAGTCAAATGCATTTTTTTTTTTAAAGAAATCACTTTCCACCTATAATGTGGTCCTCTGCTTCATATATTTTGCAAAAAGCAGCCCTCAGTGTACAAAGTTTAGACATCCCTGATCTTGTGTGTGTTTCTTCCCACCACAAATTATTATACTGACTTTTATTTAACCAGGAAAGTCCTGCTGAACTCTGAATCTTTTTTTCAGATCCTGCGAAGGAATGGCAGCTGGAACATGGTTTTAGTTGTTGGGAAATTGGAAAATCCAGAGAAAACCTACACAAACACCTGGAGAACATGCAAAGTCCACACAGACTGACTGCCACTGCCACCCAGGATCTTCTTACAATGCTTAAATTAAACAGTAAGTAAGGAAAAAAAAAAAGAAAAAATTTAATAATTGAGTAGTGTTTCTGCTGTTTCCAGTCTTAAAATAAGGTTTGCCATTATAGCAAAAACAACGTGTTATTTGGCTAAAAATTTGACAAACATTTTCTCTGTTGTAATGTTGTAAAACTGAATTAAGCTTGTGTTCTAGTGGCAATTAGTATTTTAATACAGTGACAAGATGAATGCTACTTAATATAAGTACTTAGTCACACTGCCTAAATACAATGATCATATTCAAGTGTAATAAATAATATATTCTTTCTTGTCTTGTCGTGATAATTTCCCACATTTATTCAACTTAGGCTATGGTCTTTTATGATTTGTGTGATTCTGTTGACAACATAATTAAATTGATGTTAAGTAGGCTAAATCTGTAAACCTGCGGTGCATGTTAACAAGTGTGTATTGGTGATCGTTAGGCGGGAGACGCTGCTTCCGAAGGACAGCGCGGTTTGGCCGGTCCTGAATGTGCTGGACTCTCCTCTCCGGATACACTCGCTCTGGCCCCGTCGCCATTTGGCCACAAAGACCCTCTTCACGCCCTCTCTATCCAGTCCATTGTGGAGGCGGTGACTCTAGATGCGCTGCTCGGTGGTTGCTACGCGGCTAAATGCCCCTCCTGTCAGTGCCCCTGGCCCCTGTGCCAGTTCAGCTGCTGGATGTTCAGGTGCCCAGGTCTGCACTTTGTATGTATCACATGCCAAACCTGATTTTATGTCTCTACAGAGGTTATGCACAGACATTTCTGAATGCTCCTAAGCGTTCTGACTGACAAATTATAAGCAAAGCAATAGGAAAATTTACTTGTTTGCAGTTAATGGCTTAATCTTTACACCTGGAGGGTTTTTTTTTTGCACAAATTAAGTGGTAACATTTATTTTTCTGTTGTCTTGGCAACTAGGGATGGGCAATTCTGAGCTAATTGTGAGCTTATCTCTGTGACAATCTGCTTTTTTGGTTAAATTGTCATATCGTTGCATCTGTCTGTTAAAATACATAGATTATTTTTTCCAACCTATTACTCCTAGTCCCAAGAAATCCAAGTCTTTATAGCGACTTTGGGTATCTTTTTTTTTTTTTAAGCCCCTTTGGCCTGCGCTTTTAGCTTGTAAAGGGATGAATTTGATCAATTTTTCAGGTTTTATTTTTTTTTATATATATAAATTTAAAGGTTGTATGGAGGATTTTCAAAAAAATGTTTGTTGTCAATCTTTGCATAGATTTGTAACAGCCTTGTACTTATGCTAAACAAAAAAGAATTTCAAAAATATATAAACTGTGGACACGGTGAGGCCAGTAAAACGTTGACCAATAGATAACGAGGTACCTCGTTATCTATTGGCCTGTTAACCTGTCAAGCAAACCCTCAGTGTTCCTAAGTAACTCATTGGCCCAGTTGCACTGAAGGGCGTGGTCCTGGGAGGGAAACACATGTGCATCATTTGAAAAACAGCAAACAGTTGTTGGATTTGAAAAATCCTCCATACAACCTTTAAATGACTGAAACATTGATTTTTAGCATGTTTTCATGTTTAAAAGTTGCTATTAATGTAAAAAAAAGCACATGACATGTCAAAACTGGCAACATTTGTTTTGCAGCAACACACAATGCTCTAATTAATTGATTCTTTTATTAACTTTTTATTGAAGGGCTGAGTTTGCTTGTTTTCTCGGAAAATCTGGCAACACTGGTCACACTTTTACAGCTGGGCTTAGCTACGGATGTGAATTATATTTAACTCAAAGGCAAGTGGAAAATAAATGGTCTACAAGAATCGTGATAAAATCTAAATCGTGATCTGGCTCCAAGAAAATCGTATATATAAATTTTTTGCCATATTGCCCAATCTTAATGGCAACAATACAAAGCTTCATGAAAGTCTTTGCTGACGATTTTGACTGCAGTACTGCAAATAATGTCCTCATCTAACAGACAAACACATTTTTAAGAAGTCTGTTATAAATAGGAGAGAAACTTCTACCATTGTTTGCCTGATTTTCTCTTTTTACTTATCAGGTACAAACCCAGTACTCAGCTGAGTTGTAGTGGGCTAATTTGTTGTCCCATTGTAGCGTCTTTTTCCGATTTTAGCAGTTTTTTTAGCTTTTACAGGAGAAAATGTTATTTCTCGCCATTGACTCTCATTCATTCTTGTCACTCTAGCTGTATGTTATACAGTATAGGGCAAGTGTGACCCAATTTACAGGTTTAGCAAAATACTTAAACTCTCAACCCAAATATCTGTTTAACCCTTTAAGTATATCGTTTAATTTAGGCTAGAGCTGGGCGATTTGGTAAACAAATTCTGAGCAATTTTTTCCCTCACATCGACTGATCTTGATTTTCGATTCAATTTAACTTGAAAAACAAAACAAAAATGGTTCTATGTAATGATAACTTGAACATGGACTAGACTTCTAATCTCTGCCATTTAACACAGAAAACAATCAAATTTCTTCTTCCAAAATCGTGATTCAGCTCCAAATCATATGTTTTTACTGACGGAGCATTAGCTACAAAGATCCCTATTCAAATATTTAAATATTTGACGATTTGACAAGACTGAAACGCAATCTCATTATCATTTGATTCATTGATCATCCCTAATTTAGGCTCTCCTATAGAAGTAATGCACGGACAAATAATTTTATTTGAAAAACGCTCCTTTACATTCGGACTAAAAACTATGAGACAGTGCAAAGCTTACTAACAGCAGTTAGGTATTTAGAAAGTTTTGAGCAGAAAGTGAATGGGCCTGTTTATATTTCTAAGCCATTTTAAATCAACTTTGAGTTTTACAATGACCACAATTTAGGTTTGCATATGTTATTGTTTATCACTAAAGACAGATAAAAAAACACCTTTAAAACAGATTTACTCCTCTATACCAAATAATTTGCCAATCAAATACACTAAAAACTATTTTTATGGAGAAAAAGATGAATTCAACTGTGTGATCTCAAAGCCAGTGTCCTTTTTAGTTTTTTCTAATTTTGACTGATAAGTCTTTGTGGTAAATCATAGTTTTAGCTGTTAAGTTGCAAATTATGAAGACATTGACAACTAAAAAAAAGCAAGCAATATACTATTGTTGTGTAAAGAAACTGTATAACTTAAAGTGCACAAAAAGCAATTTAAAAAATAAAAATAAATAAATAAAAAAAAGAAGAAACTGACAACTAAAAGTTGAAAACTACAGGAAGTAATTTAAGTTCTAAAACAGAATACCTCCACATGTGCTGCCAAAAAGTGACAAAATGCAAAGACAATTTACACACAAATGACACAGTTTCAATCATTTAACACAGATAAAGTTTACTTATAATAATTTGTCACATTGTCACTGTGTTATTTATGTTGATTTGGCCCAGATTTACAATGTGGTTGCTAGGTAACATTGTGAATTCTCCTCCACATATGTCATATTTACTGGACAAAAGACGATAATGAACCTCACCAAAACAACCAAACTGGGTAAAAAAGCTAAATTTTTAGTAAAATCTTAATCATGTTTACTGCGTTTACTCTAACTTGTCATCCACACTTTAAATGCCGTTCTCCTGTGTTTGTTCACTCGGGAGCAGCATCATACTTTTTATCAAAAACATGTGTTTAATGAAATTCTCTTTGTTTCTATCGATTATTTTGATATCCAATTAATTCCAGTTGATATGTTTAGGTAAACTGCATAACGTTTTTGCTAGGAGACATGTCACCTGCGTATGTCTATGATAATGTAGTTTCATTGAAATATTATGCAAACTTCTACAAAGACAAGCAGGTGAGGCGAGACTGCTCACATGTGGGAAATAAAAGTAACCATATTTAAATAAATAAATGGACGTTTAATGTCATAATGTGGACAGTTATAGGTAAAGCAGGAACATTAGGAGACAGATGCGAGTGTTCCACAAGAAAAGCTACGTAGTCTTTTTTTAAACAGTATTTTTGTTTATATTACTACATATTTAAAGTCTAATATTATACAGCATGCTAATCTAACAATTATTGTGAGAAGATTATGTTTTTGTGATTAAACCACTGTCATTATGACCAAACAGCAGTTAAATGCTTAATTGTATTTAATTCCCACTGTCAAATGTGTTAAATATGAAGCTTTCTGAATAGAATGATAAAGCAACGCTCACAAATTGCCAAACAATGAAGCCTAATTCATGAGATTACCTTTTGTGGCAATTGATAGAAAATTACTCACATTTGTATCTGAAAATCTGAAATGTTAACAATTATTTATCTTGTGAGCTGCACATCCGCCATCATCAGTAATCAAAACTATTCTTCAGACTCCTCCGTGAAACCAGTGAAGTGACAGTGATGTGGCGCCACCTGCTGCTCTGTAACTTACACAACAACAACTTGAGCATTAGTTAGTTTATTTGTAGCAGGATCATTGATTTATTCTTGAGCAACACATAACCAAATACACAGAACAACATTAGACAATCACATATAGAAGCTTGATAATGTTTCACAAAGAATAATGTACAACACTTGCTTATCAATTTGATACACTGGGGCTGCTACTAACAAGTATTTTGGTAATTGATTATTCTGTCGTTTATTTCAATATCAGATTTTTGTTTAGTTTCATCAAAACTGCAAAAAATAATGCTTTGGCAAGTTATAATTTCTTGAATTCATTAAGGACATATCTTGGTTAGCAGAATTTTCTTATCTAGTAAAACTATCTGCCCATAGATCAAAATATTCTTTCCTGCATCAGATGAGATACAATTTCTTCTCTTACTTCAAGTTAAAAAAAGCTATTATTGAGAAGATGTGTTTTATTATTTTTGGTATAAAAAATCTTGTTCTACTGTCTTATAATTTTTCTTAACAAGTAAAATCTGCTAAACTCAAAATAATACGCTATTAACTCTTGAAAGTTTTAACTTATTAGAAAAAGTCTGATTCCTAAAACATTTTCTCTTAGCAAATAAGGTTGCTATATCATGTTAGCTCTCAAACAATTATAATGACAGTTAAAATAAACCCAGCGACTGAATTCTACAAGTTTCTCTCACATTTATCACAGGCACTGAGATCACACACATTTGAACTAATCACCTTTTTCCTCTTAAAAAAGATGTTGCCTTTAAAATGTCCTAAATCTTCAAATGTCATTAGTTTGGGCAACTTTGCACCGTTGCCACGACAACCAGAAAACCAGTTTCCATTTTACCACATCAAGTTAATTTTTAAAACGGGGATAAAGATGAATTTCCCCTGTTGTGTTGCCTATGCTTTTGCCACTCAGCCAGAATGTTGAGGAACTTTTTCTGCCCCGCCCACTTTTCTTGGCAGAGCACTTCCTGTTTAGCTCTGTTAAGATAGCAATCTTAAACAGATTTATCAACAGATAAAACAAACCCAGCGAATTGTACAGGTTAACCGCTGCTAAACAGGAAGTGTGCTGCCAAGAAAAGTGGGCGGGCGGAATAAGGTGAATAGGCAAAACAATAGAAAATGTACTTCTTTCTCTTGGTGTGGCAACAGCTTGTTTGCGAACGAAACTTGGACATTTAAGCTGCAACAATCTAGAGATCGACCGATTTGGGTTTTTCTTTTACCGATGCCGATATCATTGGCAAATTTCTGAGGCGGATTTTCTTATTTTAGTTTTAAAAGTAGCTGGGGTGAGATAGTATAACCCAGTGATTCCCAAAGTGGGTCCCCTGGGGGGCCTCAGGGACTCTGCAGGGGGGCCTGCAAAGGTTGCCTATACAATAAGCTTTAAAGAAAATTGAGTTTGAAACTAACTTTATATCCTTAATTTTATTAATTTTCATGTTTTACATCCAGTTTGAGTCCACAGGCACTATCATTTTGCTGTTATTACGTCTTAATCTGAGAGGAAAACCATTCTACATTATTTTGAAAAGAGTGAAATATTATTGGGAGGCCTTGAACAGTCTTCGGGCCAAAAGGGGGCCGCTGCTCTGAAAAGTTTGGGAACAGCTGGTATAACCAAAAAAAACCCCATCAACCTAAACTTTATTTCTCTTGGTACACGTGTCTCTTTCACACAGTGTAATGACACTCGATTATATTTTGGCCCAAGAAACAATCATTTCATAGCGTCATAAAAGACATCATATTCTTTATACAGTATTGACAAACAAAGAAGCACTTATTAAAGCTTGTGCTTCAGACAAAGTCATAGAACAAGAACAAGAGCTCAGAGCTCAGCTGATCATTGTGAGAGCGGCTTTCCCACAGAGAAAAAGTCCAAACAACTGCCTGATCAGATATTGTCTCCAAAATATCGTCGGGCTGATATAACGTCTATCTCTACAACAGACTCAAAAACATCAAACAGAGGAGGAAGGTACATGTTCAACTGTGTGTGATTCGTCGTTGATAAATGTGAGAGAAGCTAAAGTCTTGTTGTTTATCTGCTATTCTACCACAGTTTACCTGATTTTCTCTTTTTAAATACCAATTACAAACCCAGTACTCAGCAGAGTTGTGGTGAGTTGATTCTGTTCTCAGAGTGTAGTGTCTGTTCCTGTTTTATCTGTATGTTGAGCTTATGCAGGAGAAAATGTAATTTGTCTCCATTGACTCTTATCATTTCTTGCCACTTAGTCCTCACATTTATAATTCTGTGATGTCATTTGCATAACCTCTATGGTAAAATTAAAAATTTTTGATTACTAAAATGGTTAATTGATTAACTTGTTGCAGCTCTAGTTTAAGCACAAACCACTCTCCGTGACTCCGTTTGCCGTTTTAGTTTTGGTCTGAGCCGGTGCTTTTCGTTGTCGTGGTCCCGCCGGGGGAAGAGGCCTGCGACACTGATAAGCCTTTGTCGCTGTTGACACTGCCGTGTTGTCCCGCCCCAGTCGCCCTTTTGAAGAGGCTAAAGATTCAGACTTCGCCCGTGGACCGATGATCACAGGAGTGCATGTTTTGGGAATGATAGTGGTCATGGTGGGGTCAGCACTCTCCCCCTTCTCATAGCCACTGTCGAAGAGGGCTGCTTCTTATCTACTTTTGGCTGCTCTTTTGAAATTGAGCTTGCCTCTTTCCCATTCAGCATCTTACTCTCTAACTCCTTTATAGCTTGGTCAGTATAAGCCTGCATTTCTTACGCAGCTGCGATATCTGAGCCTCAAACTCTGCTTTCAGTGCCTTTTTACTTGCCTCAAGCTTCTCCTCAAATTCAGCAGACAAGTCTCTCTCTTTCTGATTTCTCATCCCATCTTCTTCACAGTTGACTTGTTTCTCCTCCTCCTTCCACCTGCTTCGTCTCCATTTCTTTCTCACAGATTTTTTGAACTAGATCAAGTATGCTGCTTTTTGAGGTCCTCCTCGCGCTGCCCTGCGATCGGATTTGCTTACGTACCTGCCATAAAATCGACTGCATCTTCATTTGGGTCTCACTGTTTTGTCCTCGTTGTCTTCTTCGAGGCTGGCAGAAGGTGCGTGCTCCTCTGTCTGATCTTTGTCCCCTGTTTCATCCGGGAGAGGTTCGTGTTTCTCTCCGTTGAGCAGGATTTGAAGTTCAGGAGATGTTAAGCCAGTCATTCCTGTGTTTGTTGTTGATGTTGTGTCAAGCACTGGTAAAATGTGTGAGTGGAAAAAAGCCCAGCTGAGTCTGGAGTCTGTCCCTGGAGAGAGTCAATGCACTGTGGGTGTAGGATTGTGTAATGCAAAAACATTCACAGAACACAACAATACAGCAGTAGTCCTTCAATCATTGTTTTATTGATTATTCGGTCGATGGAGTCTTAGTCAACCAACATTTTTATTTGTTGAGACTAGATTGTAAGGATTTATTTTGAGCATCAACTAAAGCTATTGCCTTTTTGATATAAACAGTCATGGTGTTTACATGCAGGCCAGGAAACACGGATAACTTGTCTAGTCCAACTTAAACCAAAAGTGCATGTAAACCCAGGCAGTGTAAATGAGGAGCCGTAAACTGGTTTTCGGTAATCAAATTGGCACACATGGTCTCGACCAATTGTAGTCCTGATTCAGTTGTCATACAGTAGGTAATCGATCTGCAGTTGGACAAATGTAACCGAGCATGCTGACAAGTCACAACCCCTGCCCACTCCACCTCTCAGCTATAAAGATAAGATTTTTAGAACAGAAAAGCATCCTGCTCAATGTGGCACACACAGACTCACCTTAACTACCTGTTTAACAGTGTTATTAAAAGTCAATGTCCCCAAAAAACATTGTGTCATTTTACAAGCAATAATACAACAGTCATTGATAATAAACAATGCTAACAATATACAGTATAAGTCAACATACCAGTCTGGATCATGCAGGAGCAGACCTGACACAGCAGGACATGTTTCTCCAGAGTAATCGGTTTACTCTCTGATGTAACCAAGAAAAAAAAAAACATATAGCATATAAATAATGGCAAAGTTTGTTTCAAGTTTGTAGAACTTTCATTGGAATACATTTGCCAAAACAATATAAAAGAGCAAACAAACCAGCCCAATAAACTACTAGGTCAGTACTGATAAATCTGGCATTCTGTAGTGTGAGAAGTTTTAATAAACAATATTTTTGCTTGTTTATCAATATAATATATCCCTTGGTTTAACATTAGACCAACTGCATAGACTGCAGCTCCACACAACAACTTTTTCAAACCAATGTCTAAGATGTCAAGGCTACAATCTATGTTGGAAAGAAGACTTTGAAAGTGTTTTCCCATGATTGTCATTAAACATATTGACAGACATTTTACATTTGTATGATAATTATTCTAAGCTAATACATTTGAAATTGTTTCAACGCATTTACGTTGGACTGATCAAATATCACCCAATTATAGTCACCAGGATATGTCAAAAACATATTGATTTATTCAATTTTGTCTTTATCATCCCAGCCTTAAAATCTAATCTCTGTCAACTTGAAAATCCACATTTAGTATTTTTGTTGTTTGATTAAAGAAGACATGTGCCATTATTTCACATTGTGTACATTGTGTACATTATAAAACATTGACAAGCCCCACTTGACTAAACTTGACTAAACCTGATTAAATTATCTGACCAAATGCACAAATAAGGAGTTCGGTTGTGCATGTGTCTTGACTGAGTGGAGAAAGAGAAGTCGTACCTCATAACAACATGAAGTCCTCTGAGAACTGTCTGAAAAACAAAGGTCTTCTGGGGCTCTGCAGTGGGACAACCCAAGTCTCCTCTGTCACATCTATCACTGGAATTTAGTGCAGTTCAGCAACGTGAGATATTTCATCACTTTAACCCTCTGATGCAGGAATTATGAAAGCCTCGGTCAACATTTTTTTTAATCGTTTTTCTTCTTCTTAGAACATGAACAAAAACTTAAATTTGATTTTTTTTTTTTTTTTTTTCAAAAAATTTATTTTTTCAGTAGGTTACAGACCCGTCCACTCCAGTAGAACATGCGCCTGAGCACTCAACATAAAACAATCTAAACTTAACGAAAAAAATTATTAGTTTCTAAAACTTATTTTCTATTGTAAATATTCAAACCCTTGTTTGTTTTTATGCTTTGACAAACATTTTTGGGAATAAAGCAGTCTACAGAATAGTCTAGAAAGGTCTGTAAACTCCAGCGATAAGAGAATTGACAAAGTGATGACGAGTGACTGCCAGAGAAGAACAGAGACACAGGAGCTGCCAAACAAACACAATATTTCCCCTCAAAAAGTTAGGAAACACATTTTATCAACTGTCCTTATCAGACTTTTGCCACTTAGTCAGAATGTTGTGGACTGTTTGTCAAATACCAGAATAACTGCACAAACTCTATAACTCTTTGATTGTATAGTAATGGTAATTGTATTTTCATGATCTGTCATTGTAGTCAGCCGTAATCATCAGCGGTGCATTGGGAGCTGTGGAGGAGGAGGAGGGTGCTTTACTACCAACTGACCAATGAGAGATTTGCTCGCGTGAGCCACCTCTTGCCACTAAACGCTAACATATGGACTCCATCTTCTTTCCAGAATATACTCTGCAATGGTAAAGCTGTTGAAAATGAACTGCTTTGTTTAAAATGTTCAAAAAACATTTCACTTTCAATGAAACGTGTTTATTTTGACGAGAAAATCACCCTAGAACCAGGATTGTATCAAAATGCCAAAAAAAATGTATACAAACAATACATAAAAAATATGGCACTGACATAAAAGTTGTTGGCAGTGACATAAAAAATAAATTAAAAAGGTTTTATTATGCAAGACTGACTTGAATAAGCTTTTTCTCTCAATGTAATGTTGTAATAATTTTATCATAAACATACCAAAATGTTTTTTTTTTTTTTTTTTTTCTTTCGTTCACAAATGTTACCCTGCGTTCTACATCTCCAAACCCCTGTTCTACCTTGTGATGTCATGATGTGGTAGTACTTTTTAAATACTATCGTAACCTGAAGTTTTACATTAGTTTTTCAGTTGTTATTGCCACAAAAATAAAGTCTCCAATATTTTCCTCAGCACAAAGAACACGGCTTTAACAATAAGGGCAAATCCAAGGTATAAATATTCAAATTATTCCAGTGAAGGAATTTAAAAACACAGACTAGCACTTCCTGTTACCACTTAATAACATTGAGACAAGAATTAAACTTTATTTTTTTGTATAAAATTTGTGTAAATGAAACAAAACACAACTCCAGGTAGTCTTTGACTTGGTAACAACGTTAAAAGAAGAATAAACATTTGTGTAATACAAGTAGGCCCTTTAAAGTTGTATGTTTTAGTCATATGTAACCCATATGCAAAACATCTTTCGCCCCCCACTTTCTCTCTCTCTTTCACCCTCGTCACAGGGCAGGGGGCGTGGAAATCCTTCACAGCAGCATTTAAACTCCTGAGTTTATGCTAAAACTCTTTCTCACTGATAAGAAGCGTCATCAAGCAGCAAAATGGTTTGTAACAATTTATTATTTTGTTTTCTGGTTATGATTTAAATTGAATTAGTTTGAAGACAAAAAACAAACAAACTTGAATTTGTCTAACATAATCCTTGTCTTCTTGCAGACAACTTACACAGACAAAGGAGAAAAGGTAAGTAACAATAAATATCCCAAATGGAATAAAAATAATGTGTTTTTTTATGACAGCTGCAGACTATTTTTCAGACTGACACTGTTACTGATATATCTTTTTTTTACTTTTAGCATGAACAAGGCAAGTTCCTCTGCTTTGACCACCTAACTTTTGGGTTGGAAATGCCAAACAGGTAAGATATGAGAATATTTTCTGAATTGTTGCAAGATTTTAGTGGCAAACATAAACTAAGACTTTCTATTGGCTCTCTAGAGGGGAGGAGAGCTGCATCCCTTTATAATAACCACATAGTTCTCTCACTGCTTTACCATTACACCACCTGCAGATGGAGCTGTTGAATTGTGTGGGGTTTTTTTTCTCATTGTGCTGCTTGTCCTGATTTCTTTTGCTAGGCTGCATCTTATTATTGCAACAAACTGGGCTTTGAGTCATGGGCATACCAGGGTTTGGAGACTGGCAGTCGCGAGGTCGTGTCCCATGTGGTTAAACAAGGAAAGGTGAAACAAAAACACAAAAGAGAAGCTTGAATTTACAAATTATTAATTTTGTCTGACATTGAATTTGCTATTGAATGTGTCCCATAGATTATTTATGTCTTCTCGTCGGCTCTTAATCCTGGAAATAAAGGTACAGTCTTTTTCAAATTAGCACATTTTCCTCTGAATGTTTTTTGGAGAATCAGAACAAGGGTTGCCAGATTTTCAGAGAGCAACAAGTGGCCGAGCCTTTGAAAAAAAAAAGCCCAACGCAAGCGACCCTCAATAAAAAGTAATTAAAATAATCAATTAATTAAACGTTGTGTGTCACAGCAAAACAATGGGTAATGATTTTGGCAAATTTGAATTATTTTAAGATATGAAAATATGCTAAAAGTTCATGTTTCTTTCATTAGTTGGTCAATTTTGTGTTTATCAAATATGAAAAAATGCACACACAAAAAAAAAAACTCACCTTGTTTGTGACATCAAAGTGCCGCTCAGGAGCAAACCCAAAGGAAGCGAACATACGTATGTGCATCTAATTATTTCAAGCATTTTATTTCATCAAACTTGTTAGCAAGAGCCACTGAGTCACTGTTTGACTCTTTGGGTTGAGAGCTGATTGGCTGTGCAGATGTACAGTCTGCTTTACTATTGGACAAATAAATCAGTCTGTATAAAAAAGGATTTGTGAGAGCGAGGGATGAGTTAGTAAAGTAAAACCTTCAGAATTACATTTTTAAAAGTAAATGGTTTTGTCCATTCAGCACCTTAGTTATAGCATCACCTGATTTTTAAATTTAGCTAAGGCATAAATATCTGTGTTTGTTGGTATTTTAACATTCACATTTACAACATTTTCAGAAATGGGAGAGCATTTGGTGAAGCATGGAGATGGTGTGAAGGACATTGCGTTCACAGTGGAAAACTGCGACTTCCTGGTGCAGGTACAAAACAACCACTACTATTAATTTTAGTCAATTTGAATATTTGTTTAATTGGTTTAAAAATGCACTATTGTTTTGTTGAACTTAGAAAGCCCGGGAACGAGGCGCAGTGATTGTAAAGGAGCCTTTCGTCTTGGAGGACAAGTTCGGGAAAGTAAAACTAGCAGTGCTTCAAACGGTAAGAACTCATGCTATGAAGTTTCTTAGTGGTTTATTGGTAATGTTTTACTATGAATTTGTCTTTTTTATAATATTTACATCCAAAATCTTTCAAATGAATCAGAATGACCAAAACCAAACATTTTTAGTTCAGATTTCAGTGTAGTAAGACTCAAAATCGCTTTTTTAAGATCTTGGTCTCATCTTGAACTCAAGCACATTTGGGCTCGGTCTTGACTTGGACTCGATTTTATCTCGGACTTGGTGTTGGTGTTGGTGCTGGTGTTGTCTTAGTTCTTATTTTGTCCCAATCAGAGTTTGTAATAAGCTCTGCACAATAGGATCATGTAGACACTGATCTTTGTATAACATTACAAAGGTGGTCTTGATTTGGTCTCGATGGATGCTCTTGATCTCATCTTGGTCTCGACCTATAAAAGTCTTTATCTTGTCTCAGTCTTGGGACTCTGGTGTTGGAAAGGTCTTGGTGTCAATTACTGCGGTCTTGACAACTACACTAAATTTCACCTTCTTTTAAAGCATGGGGTCTCCTCGTTTTCCCCAGAAGAGCTGCTTTTGCAAAACAAAACTGGCAATGAGTTACAAGAAGTTTAATGAGGCACAATTAGATGCCCATTTGAAACATTAGCCTTTATCCCAAGTCTGTCAAACTGGGGCCCCGTGGGGCAAATGCGGCTCTGAGGGGGTTTCATGTGGCCCCCGGGATGATTTCTGATTATTACTGATAGTGGCGCCCTGATAAAAGCACACAACAATTTGAACCGACTTGGGTTAATTTGACTCCACCTCCATTTGAGTTTCACACCTCAGCTTTATCTATGTAGAAATAAACACAATTAGGCATCTAAAGATACATTTACAATAGAAATAGGAGTTTAATACATCAAATTTGAGTAAAGAATCATAAGAAGTAGAAGCCTTTGGCGAACTTCTTGGCAGGTGGTAGAGACACCCCTGTTTTATAGGTGCACTGTGTAACTTTCTGAAGGTGAAAAGTCAAATACACAATTCTGTAAAAACAGAAAACTAAAACAATATTTTGTGACATTCTGAATGAGGATAAATAAGCTTTATGCCATCATTTGAAAAAATACAGCTAAAAGAACCACGGTTTCCATGGAAATAAGAAGAGGCCCTCCGCTTGTCTAGGGCAAATCATAGTCCATTTTGTGGCCATGCAAACCTACTCAAAGTAAATACAAATATTTGTTTTATCTATGTAGTCCAACAAAGAAATCTAAATGACTAAAACGTACTTTTATTCAAGTCTACTTTTTGGCCAAAAAGTTACACAGTGCACCTTTAAAATTCGATATTCCTAACTATTCCTGTTAAGAGACCAAGTACCCCAGGATGGCAATTTACTCTATAATCATATCATTTTCAACTTTACTGTAGCTACATGGCTGTATAGGTCACAGGGTTCAAAGCTTGTGAAAAAAGTAGCCGCCTATAGTCTGAAAATTACGGTAATTTCCTTCAGAGATCGAGCAAAAAGTAATTAAGCTACATAAACTTTTCTCTTGTGTGATTTTTCAGTACGGAGACACCACTCACACATTTGTGGAGAGGATGGGCTACAGTGGTTTATTCCTGCCGGGGTTTCATCAGCCTCTGTTTAAGGATCCTTTGTTAACGAAGCTGTAAGTATTGTTTTATCACCGCTGTAACTAAGTAAGCCTGCCGAGTTACTATGACGATATGTCTCATGTCTTGCAGGCCGAATGGTAAACTGAACTTCATTGATCATGTTGTGGGGAATCAGCCGGACGACGCCATGGTCCCTGTTGTCGAATGGTGAGACACTCTTTACTGTGACACAAAGTAAACGCTGGTAATCTCTGTAACGTCATTGGTCATGGCTGTGAGGTCAGAGGTCAGCCAGAGCGCGTCCGAATCTTGCATAACTCTCCCTTTTGACGAAACTGAGACGCAGCGTGACTTGGCAGTTTCTTTAGGGCACCTCTGTTGACTCCCACATCTGGATTTTGGTTTCATCGCCTCGGCATGTGTGAGGGGAGGAAAGTCAGATCTGTAACCGAGCGATCTGATTGGCTGAGAGACAGTGGCGGGGTGCGAATGAGGCTGTGGCTTTGTTTTAATGTGATTGGTGGCTCAAAAATGACAGAAAGTGTGTCCAAATTAGGGCTGCAGTCAGTTATTTCTTTTGATTAACTAATTAGTTGTTTGTATCTCAAAATGCTGGTCATTATGAGACTTCAATGACACTGGCAAAAACTTCTTGAATCATGCAATATACAATTTATTTTCTTATTTCAAATTAAGAGGTATTGTGTTTTTTATTTATTTATTTTTTTTGTACAAAACCTCAACTTAACAATTACAATCAAAACTCAGGACATTTCTTGCAGTAAAACAACATTTTTCCATTAAAAATACATTTTACATTTGCATCGTCTTTTGAAGGTAATGACATTTTCTAAAACATCTTCTTTTAGCACTTGACAGGAAACAATAAGTGACAGTTGGCAATTATTGGAATAATTGAATAATTGTTATTATTGGATCAAATCATATTGTACACTGACGACTGCCAAGTTTTATAGCAATTTGGGTTTTTTTAATTTTATTTTTTGAAGTGGCTTGCAAATGTTGTCATTAGCATGATAGAACATTGCTTTTTGTTTTTTCACAAAAATATACCCACTTACGACATTTACATAAGTTCAATATTTTAATGGACTTGACATTAACTATTACAACGTTTAACTACCGTAATAGGTTGTGTTCATGTTTTAGAATGTGATGAGGTGAGAGGGCAAGAGTCATGTTTTTCTAACATTGGGCCTCATTCTCGATAGTGTTCTTAAAAATTCCACTGTAGGAAGCTGCTGAGAAAACTACGTCAGATTCACGCCGTGTTCGTAAATAACCAAATTCCTTTTTAACAGCTTTTACGCCAAATTCACCAAACTCCAGCTACAAACGATTCTTTACATAAAAGTGAATAATGCATTAAGGAAACTACTTCTTTATAAGGCAAATACAATTTATAAAATTATGCAACCTACAATCATGTAGGAATTACAATTTTCTGAATAAATTCAGATGAAAGCAGATTTTTTATTCTTAAATGCCAAAAATGTTCGTAAGAAGCTCTTAAGAACAAATTTGTTCATAAGAACGTGTCCTGAATGAGGCCAATTGTACTTTGCCATAACAAATGTTGTTATTTTTACACATTTTCTATCTGGTGAGTTTCCAAAGAAAACGTAGATATACAACTAAATGTCAAAAATGTTCGATAAGCATGTTTTCACACCGTTTTTAGTAACTTAAAGCCTAAACGTACCCGTTTAAACTCAAAGAACATCTTGCCACATGACTTCAACCAAAATTTCCTGGTTATTTTATGTTTTGGCTTTTTGTAGCATATTGACGTAAAAAAAAAAAAAAAAGTCATTGTTGCATCTTTTTTTTACTAATAAAACACATGAAAACACTTTAACTGAGTAGAATGAATGTTTAAAATGTGAGGAAAAGTGCTTGTTGTGTAAATTGAGTTTCCCCAGTGTGTTGTCATCACTTTAAGCTATGATCTACTTTTTACTTCCTATTTTCAACATATTTGTACACTTTTCGTCACAAACTTGATCTTGATTGGTGGGAAGTTATCATTTTCTTTTACAAGAAATTATATCCCTCCAAATTGGAAAATGTAAGGCATATCCTGTGTGAATAGGACTTAAGCAACAGTAAAAAAAAAAAAAAGGACCTATGATAGAATGATCCGTTGTCATGTGAACAGAACTTTCTTGTTTTATGTGCTGTATTTTTTGTGGGACTGGCGTCACTTCTTAGTAAAGCTCTGATCGCTTGTTGCTCTCTGAAAACCTGGCAACCCTGCTTGATTGACAG
Organism: Mugilogobius chulae; assembly: GCA_038363315.1. NCBI lineage: Eukaryota > Metazoa > Chordata > Actinopteri > Gobiiformes > Gobiidae > Mugilogobius > Mugilogobius chulae. The sequence goes on from CM076397.1 coordinate 28,387,588, forward strand.
GTATCGGAGGAACCTTCTCTTTCATCGGTTCTGGTCGGTGGACGATAAGCAGCTTCAGACTGAGTTCAGTGCCCTGCGATCGATCGTTGTGGCAAACTATGAAGAGACTGTCAAAATGCCCATCAACGAGCCCGCCATGGGGAAGAGGAAATCCCAAATCCAGGCACGACTTGTTTATAACATTTACACAATAATGATTACACATCAGTTACAACATGACTTGGTCTTTTTGTAGGAGTATGTGGAGTACTACGGGGGCCCAGGTGTGCAGCACATTGCCATGAACACATCAGATATCATCACTGCTGTAAGTTATAGACCTAGCTTTCATTTAAACAATTAAAACAAGTATTCTTAGTATAGTTGACTTGTCAGGTGATTATTAAGACATTTTTATCCAAACAAAGAAAATATGTGCAGGTTAAAGAAAGTGCTGACTCAATTAAGGGAGTTCTTTTTACTTTTTGATTTAGTAACAATGCTGTACTTGTTGTAAATGTTTGTTTGCATTTGTTTAGTCCAGTTAACAATTATAATGATGATTTTTACAGCTAACTTGTACTTTCTAACTGTAAAATATGAACTGTTATTTTACTAATTTGACACAGATTCAAAACCTGAAGGAGCGTGGCATGGAGTTCATGTCCGTCCCAGACACTTACTATGAGCAGCTCAGGGAGAATTTGAAATTTTCCAAAGTCAAAATCCAGGAGGATTTGGATGTTCTGCAGGTTTGGCCCATGATAAGTAATTTCTTATACGTATGATTCACATTCAGCTCACTGGAATGTGCGTCTTGTGGTTTTAGAAGCTGAAGATTTTGGTGGACTACGATGACAATGGTTATCTGCTCCAGATCTTCACCAAACCTGTGCAGGACCGTCCCACCGTGTTTCTCGAGGTCATTCAGAGACACAACCACCAGGTGGGTCTCAGCAGGAGTTTTACTGTTGAAACATTTCACTTTGACATGAAATATCTAAAGGTAATTTCCAATCTGGTGATTTGATGTCCAAACTGGGGCCTGGGGGCCAAATTCAGCCCTTAGACCAGTTTGTGTTGGCCCTCAGACTTCCTGCTAAATTGGCTGAATTTACAAAAAAGTACATTTACTGTCAAATTTGAACAATTCTGCTGTCATAATTGAAAAAACAAACATTTTGATGTGAAATAAACAAAATAATATTGTTCATTTATCAAAATGAAATCACAAAGAAATTTTGAATGATAAACTTTATTTCTATGCATTATGTGGTCTGCGTTTCATGTTTCAAAACACGGCCTTCTACGAAAAAAGTTTGGACACCCCTGAACAAGACGTTTTGTATCAAAATTGCATTAAAATATTATTAATTTTAACTGCCCTCCATCTGTATTAAATATTATTGACTACAATGTTGTAATGTGACATAAATTATCCTACTTTTAAATTTAATCCAATGAATACTTTTAAGAGGACATAATATGCTAAATTTACTTTTATGAAGTTTTATTCCTCTTCTAAAATTGCTTCCTCATCAAAAACACTGCTGAAGTTTTGTTTGTGAGAGATCTTTCGTTCCCCTCAAAACCCCATTCTGAATGTCGCTGTGATGTCATAGATAGATCTCTGAGATCTACTACTGTTTTTAAGTCCATAATCATCCAGACTCGTTTTGAGCATTTCTGCAGCACTAGCACACGAGGCAAGATTGATTTGATTGTTTACCCTGTGAAATGTCCTTTTCAGTCAGCAGATGGAGCTCTAACTCAATTCCTGATGTTTACTACACTTTTTACATTGGTTCTTGTGCCTGAGATTACAAAGTGGGGCTACTCAGGAGCATGATTGAAGGAAGAAAACAACACCAAAAAAAATGCATCATATTTGTCATTTAGAAAGTGAATTATAATTACAAAGTGTTGAGATTATCTGGTGACAAAACTATTGACGATTAGTGACTGGAGGTGGGCAGAGTAGTCAGAATGTGTACTAAGAGTGCAAATAAATAATATTACTCAAGCAAAGTAAAAGTGCTTCAAGAAATGACTCAACTAAGAATTTAAAAAAGTATTAAAGAAAACAAGAATTCAAGTAAAGGTAACTTTAAGAGTAACTTTCTAAATGTAACATCTGATTTTTAATTTGGTGTTAATCTAATGAGAAGGACAAAACATATATAAATGTACAAAATCAGGCTCAGAACAAACATTCCAAAATGTGAAAAACCATCTGAGCTGAAAAAGCAGTGCAACAAACACAGATGTTCAAATCATCAACATGCATCTTTATCATTTGAGTTTCCTCACAACGGTGACAAGAAACCAAAACTTGATAAACTGATAAATGTAACTGAGTAACTTGGCTGAGTTTTCCCCACTTCTGACAGCTTCCTCACAGCTCACTGGGTTTCCACACGACTCTTTTGTTTACTTTTTGTTAAATCATTCCGGTCTATTTTCCCTCACTCGTCACATTTCAAACTAAAACTGCTCCTAAACCCTTTGCAGCACAAACAAATGTCTGGAGTCTTTTTGAAACTGAAACCCTTTTTTTGTACATATAAGGATCGGTAAAGCTGGTGTTATAGCCGAGACCTGAGTGACACTAGATTTGACATATTTTGGCTTTTTGACAATTCCTCTACAAAGGCTCAACTGTGTGTGATCTCTGTGTCTGTGTTAAATGTGAGAGAAGCTAAAGTCTTGTTGTTTATCTGCTTTTCTGCTACTGTTTACCTGATTTTCTCTTTTCACACACCAGTTACTAACCCAGTCCTCCGCAGGTTCAGTTTGTTCTCAGACTGTTGTGTCTTTTTCCTGTTTTATCTGTATTTTGAGCTCTTACAGGAGAAATTGTCCTTTCTCTCCATTGACTTTAATTTCTTGCTACTCAGTACTAACTTTTAAAATGCTGTGATGTCACCTGCATAACCTTTATAGAAAAATCCAGTTAAAATGTTTTTCGTTAATGTGTAAGGTTAGAGTGCTAGCTGAGTCTAAATCATCCCAGTGGCTTATTTGACTTTAAAAAAGAGGGCTACATTGTTCTTTTTATCTTTAGCATTTCCAAGTGCTACACACTTTATTTTTGTTCATTATCAGACAAAAAATAATTTCTCTACAAAGAATTAGAGGCTCTCGGACTTAAAAGGGTTAAAATGTTTGCTCTTTGCCTGGAAAAACGGTGAATTTATCTTGCAACAATCGTTTTTAGATCTCAAGCTCTACATTTACTACAATTGTACTTCTTTTATTTCCATCTTCTTAGGGATTTGGTGCAGGAAACTTCAAATCTCTTTTTGAGGCGATTGAGGCGGACCAGCACGCCAGAGGAAACCTGACCATTCTGACCCCAAACGGAGTAACAAAAGACATGTAAAGCTACAGAAGGTGACCTATAATCGTTTCTATATAGGCACTAATAATGACTAAAAGCAACATGATACAAGAGTACTGCACATTTTATTTAAACATGTTTTTTTTACTTTGCTTTTTGAGAAACATTGTATGCTTTTGTATTGCCTATAAACTACTTACAACATACAACTTTATTTATCAGTATGCACATGTAAAGGCCTGAGTCAAGCAAAATGATTATGCTTTACTGAATAAAAAAACATTTTTACAATTTGTACACAATATACAATTCAATGTCTGTAACAAATGTGATGTTTACTAATAAAATCTCATTTTGTGACAAGTGCTTCCTTTCTTATTTGTTTAACGACGATTTGGGGGTTCATGTGGAAGTAATAGTTGAAAATCTGGTTACAAATTAGGATTGCACTGGGTCGAAAAAGTCCCAGATTTTATCTTAAAACCTTGGGTACCACTAATACCGTACACCTTAATTTGCCTTAGTAAACGAATTAAGCCTTGATTATTTGTGATAAATGATGAATTAAAAAGTTTATTAAGGCTTGGTGTGTTAAGCTTCGGATTTACGGTTCTGGCATACGGTCGAAGTAATTAAGTAGTTACTAAGCTTTAATAAACTTTTTAATCAATCATTTATTCATGATAAACTAAGCATTTATTAGGGCTTTGCTAAGGCTGATGAAGGTGTAGTTATTATAACGTGTTCCCAAACCATGCTTTATGAATGTTTTTCATGGAGATAGATGTGGTCTTTGATATAATGGGAAAAAATTACATAAAAAAAATACATAAATAATAAATAGCTAAAAGAATAATCTTTTCCATGGAAATAAGCCAACACAGTCTCCGAAGAAAATGTAGACGAAATGTCAAAAACGTACGACAAGCACGTTTTCACGCCTTTTTTTATGTCAATGTTACAAAAAGCCAAAGCGTAAAATAACCACAAAGTTTGGTTTTCTTGGGTTTAACGGGTAAGTTTAGGATTTAAGTTACTAAAATGGGTAAGTTTAGGGCTTGGACTTGGGGTAGGTAAAGATTTACCCATTAAACCCAAAGAAAATGTCGCCAAATTCATGTTGTTTTTTTTACGTTTTGTTTTTTTGTAACATATTGACGTAAAAATGTGCTCATTGTACGTTTTTGACATTTCTGTGTATATCTATGTTTTCTTCAGAGACAGGGTAAATTTTATGACCACAAAAGCTTGCTCGAAGTACGTGACAGATTATTATTTATTTAGTGCAAAAACAACTAAATTGTCAAGGTAAATTCTAGCTTTATTATAATTAAGTGTATTCTCTGGTTACACATTTGATATTTCTCCAGATTTTTGTTTTAGAATCTAATTTTATAAACTATAATCCATAAATGAATATGAATTTTAAACAATGCACTGAACATGCTTGTATTATGTTACAGGGCCATAAAAATGTGTTGTTTTTTTTCCGATAAATTTTTGGGGGGAATTTTGCATTTCTACCTACAAATAGTATTTTTGGTGTTTAATTTAATGACCTTTGCACGTATCTGTCCCACACAAACAAGGTATTTTTGTTTCCTCAATTGGGAATTTGTAATCGTATGTAATCTCTTCGTTCACGTTTATCTGCTGTCTGGAGTAAATCACAATCTTCTTCTGAGAGTCCACTGTGATGATCTTTGCATAGCAGTTTGGCTGGAAAAACAAGAAAAACTCATTAAAACACAATAAATGAATACGAAACAGCGCTGTGAACTTCTGATAAACTTACATTGCAGCTATGGTTGATGAATCTGGCCAAATTCCCACATTTAGTTGCGTCTATAATGGTGTCCTGATCTACACGGAATAAATAGCTGCTTCCTATTCCCTCTTCTTCGTACCTCTGCTCCCGCATGTCGGCGATCACCTGAGGGGGAAGACAAGACGCGTGAGCTGTTTACTCGCACAGATGCCTGGAAACTACCCAGAACAACCAACGGGCCCCGGTGGACTTGAGATCATCGACTCGTCAGGCAAAAGCAGAGCAGGTAGAGTCGGCTGTCAGTGGAGAATTAGCTGGAGTGTATTTCTGTCTCGTTTGAAAAGTACAGTATTAAGTTTTAATGCAGGCTTCAATAGTAAAAATCAAGCCATCCAAACTAATAAATCCAGCCCATGACCAATCTTTTATAAAACATTCTGTATTTGTTTTGTTTAAGCCTGGGTCAGCCTTATTACTTGGTCTTGTAGTTTTATCAGTATCTGTTTCAAGTTTCTGTTTTTATGTATAAAGTTCCTAACTCAGTCCTGCCATGGGTCTGGGTTCTGGTTCACACGGGCGATTTCTGCGACACAGTTGTACTCCATGAGGATCCAATATCTGAAGAGGCTTCTCGATTGTTTCTTGTATCACTACATGTCCTTCATGGATGCTTTTCCGATGCATAATCTTGTAACCATGGGCAGACCATATTGGCAGAGTTGATATTAGCGAAACATGTCCAGTGTCCAGCAGGTCAGACCTTTCTTTAAGCCTGAACAGCGCAGTGACTTCAGGTGTCTTCACAAAGTTGACAAGCTTATGCCATTTATTGAACTCAAAGATCTCCCAATGCCAAGTCAAATGTAAAATAAAAGCTGATTATCTGGAATAACTCAGACAAGTTGAGAGCTGAATGAGCAGATCTTCACATCACTTTCCCCCGTCACAATAGACTTTTGTCATAAAAACACGATTTATTTTACTCAAAAAAAAAGAAAGGAAAGAAAATTTTCACGCAAAAACAGAAACTAATTAATACAATAAGATTCTGTACTTTACAATAGTGAAGCAGATCTAATGTTGAAAATTGCATATAAAAACAATCATTTTTATTGTGTATTGAGATTTTAAAATATATATTTTTAGCCAAATGAAGGTTAAAATATGGTGACTCAAAAAATGTTTTATTGCTAAAAATGGCTAGCTTTTTAGATTTGTTGGTGTCTTGTTTTAGTAATTCAGTGTCTTTGCTGTAAAAAAAAAAAAATGTTTTTACAAGAATATTATAGTCTGTAGACTAGTCTTGTTATTGATTTCGATTATCAAAAAAACAATTATGATTCATTGTTGCAACTGTGGCTTGTTACGTATCTCCGGCCCAGAAGTCATAGCCCTGTTTTAATGTGACAATTAAAAGATACAATGTAATACTGCAAAGCATTCTACATTTTTAAATCTATAATCCTGAAGTCTTAACAAGCTAGTTTCAATACAGTTTTTTAATATTGCCCATTATTTTTATTTTTTTAGTCATACTGTGACTTAAATACTCACACTAACTGACTAACCAAAGGTAACGTTGAGCTCCCTGGTTACACAGTACATGCTTTACAGAGTGAAATACCTGTCTGATGACCTCGCCCACATACTCGATCACCATCTCATCAGCGGCGATAGGCTCCATCGCAAACAGACCCCATTCATGGATGTGACTCCGGCTGAACCGAATCCTCTTCTTTCGGAACTATGGTGAGAGGGTTGAGAAATACAAAAACTTGGGACAAACTAAACATGGTTTGTATAGATTTGAATGAAGGTTTTCATGTATTTTTTCATGTCTTTTCCTTGACTTCTCCATAGCCATTCTTATAAACAGGGTTAGAAGAAATACAAGAATTTTCCATGTTTATAAACACGAAAAAATCTGAAAATGTACTATTCTGTTTTTCAAATGTAGTATTTAGTTCCAGTGGAAAACAAAAGACCCACAGATTTCTGAGTGATTAATTCATATTGACCATTCAAAATCAAACACATATTATTTTCATAAAGGCCGGCCTGACTTTTTGACTGAATAAAATTCTGTATATAGGCTCATATTATCTATTAGTGTTAAAGGCAGGGTAATTGAATTTATGAAAAAAAAAAGATGAAATGTTCTGTATTCTAAAGTTTTTTGACCAATTAGTGCATCTTACAATTCTTAACTTCTGGGTAATTTTGTACTACAATATGCATGACCTCTACAACAGGCTTATTCAACGGGGAGCAAAATGGGCCCTCCAAAGATCAAAATTTCAAGTATGCTATATTTTCTGCAGGTTAGTTTTGGGCTACTACCTTAGACTTGACTTGGTTCTTTTTTTATTCATGGTGCAATTCTTGATTTGACCCTGGCTTTCTTCTGGTTTAGACTTAGCTTGTACTGGTCTAGTCCTTGTTTAATTCTGGTTTGGAAATTCTGTGGAGCAATATATCTAACATAAGATTAGTTTTACATTGACATAGGGTTAGGGAACAGATCTTGCACAGTAGATTTTTGGTACAAACCCCAATGACATCTTGTGCAGCTACCTGGTCCAGACATTATGGCCCTCCAAAAATCTAGCCCTCAAGAGGATCAAGTGGAATATAAAAGAATTTATCTCCGATGATAAGCTTCATTTTCACACAAGATTTTGTGAACAGAAACACTAAAGACTGAATTTTTTGTCAGAACAAACAGCCTCATGTTTTATTAGACTTTTATCGCTGCAGTTTGTGCGATTAGATCTGCAGATGTAGACCTTTATCAACAGATTGTGGTCGTAACTCAATGAATATGTGTTCTATTTTGGCCCAACATGAAAAATTAGGCCATGGACCAATCCATTTGACTTGATTTAATCCAAATGAACCTAAGTTTAGTCTTGGTTTGCAAACTTGGTCTAGTCTCTCTGCTGCTCTGTTACAACTCTGGTTGTTAATTATTACACTGGATTTGTTTCGGCTTTGTCCTGTTTTTCTTTTTATTTCTGTGACGATAGTTGATTTTTAATAAATGGTTTGTTTGTGGATAATGGATGTAAAACACATTTGCAGTTCACTTTTGTAGTCCAGCCTCAGATTGTACAGCTCTCCAACAAATAAGGCTCACTAGATAAATATAATTGAATAGCCCTGGCCCAAGTTTTCAAGAAATTTTGTCACAAATAGTTTATCTAATTTAGCAGCACAATCTAAAATTTAAAACCAATTCCAAAATTCTTCAGGGTTTAAGAATTTTGATTGGCTTTCTATGACTGTAACTTTTTACATGACAGAAATCACCTTGAGCTGGTTGAACTTCACCATGTCGCTGTCAGTGTTGAAAGTGGACAACAGTCGTCTTTGTTCACACCTAAAATCTGAAGTGGCCCGCAGCAGGGTGGGCAACTGCACCTGGACACAGACGCCCTGCCAAAATGTGATGAAGTTAGAACTCAGGCAAACATCACAAACTTTCAGAAAACGATGTAATACCTGTTTGCTACTTGATGGACTGCTGGTTTTAAATTGAGATATTTCATTTTCTCTTTCTGGCTGATTTTGTAAAAACCTTCACTGCGAGCAGAGCCGGTCCTGTGGGGCACGCACTGAGCCAAAAGCCATCAGGCACCTCTGTGGGAACTTTGGTCGGTAAATGGAAATTAAGGATCATACAAAAAAATAGGCCTGAGCGATATATAAAGTATTGAATATCTCAATACTTTTTGACCGATATTCTGTCAGTTCAACATTAATGTGCTAAAATGTGTCTTTAAATGTATTAGTTGAGGTGTAATTATCAGATAAATGTAAAATATCTGTCAAACTAAGTGCAGCAATCTAACCATATACCCTCTTTTATAAAAACAACATTCTCGATATTATTTAAAATTTATATATTGCACACCTTTACATAAAACTATTACATTTACAGACATGCCAATACATGCTGCACTGTACAGACACTTTTATGTACTATATAATAAATTATACTTAAAGCACTTATTTATTTTGTTCTTACACTGCACTCGGTCGTACTTCTAAGATTTACCGTGGAAACCAAATCACAACTTTCGATGCAAACATAAGATGTGTGTACAATCTCGTGGCAATGTTTGTCTCGTGGGATTTTGTGATACAAGCTTTTGTTCCATGACAAGTAAAACAAAAGCTATTATTTATTCATTTTTTGCACAAAATTCAGCCTCAAAAGCATATGTCAAACATAAGGCCCGGGGCCAGATGCGGCCCTCAAGTCTTATAAGGTTTACTTTAATCTTGTATTAGTGTTAGGAGTAATCTCGGTGTCTTAACATACTGCGATGATTTGTCTGAAACATAAAGAGTAATTAATTTTTTCAACTAATGCAGATGTATTTTAAGCATTTATCACTTCAATAAATAAAAAAAATCAAAAACAGAGACTGTTATTTGTAGTATGTCAGTGATTAGTAAGGTTAATTTTAGTTACAACCGGCCTTTGGAGGACAACCAAGATGCCAATGTGGCCCCTGAGTTGGACACCCCTGCACCCCTGATCAGAGGTGTGGACTTGCAAGTCATAACTTGGACTTGATGATTTGAGACTTGACTTGATCAAATGGACTCAGACTTGGGACCTGACTTGGATTTGGTGCCCTGCGGGAAGAGACAACCTGATGCTTCTGTTTAAAAAAATATATAGTGCAACTTCACATTATTAACAAGCATTAACATAGCAACTTAGGCCCACCTCTGATTAATAGACGTTATGAATCAAATTTCAATAATTCGGTGAGCAATGTAGACTTCCTAAATGTTTTGTAGACTAGTTTTTAAAAAGGTTCAGAGCTACTGGTCACTCCTGGGGATTGGAGATCCATGGATTAGATAAAATGGGATTAAGAGACGTTCTTCACTTTTTGTGGTTTATTTTATGGCCTATTCACGTTTTATTCAAGATTTGAAACTCAATTGCAGTGTAGTAGTCAAGACCGCAGTAATTGAGACTAAAACCTGATTGAGACCGCAGAGTCCCAAGACCAAGACTTTTATAGGTCAAGACAGAGACAAAACCAAGACTGTAAGCCATTGAAACCAAATCAAGACCACCTTTGTGATTTTCTACAATTATTAGTGTCTAAGTGATCTTATTGCACAGGGCTACTCAATAGTAACACCTAAAGGCCCATTAAACATTATCCTGATGCGTTGTTAAATATTCTCTTAATAATTCTTGAAATAATGAAAAGGAGTGAGATTCATTTTGGTCGCCCACTCTTACTTATCACATGTAAAGGATATAAGGATGATGAATCCAGAGTGTGTCTCCGAGCCAGCCGAGGCCACTGTCCTGCTCCTGAAGCCTTTCATAGGTGCATTTGAGTAACTCTGCGTCTTCTTCATCCAGCCCCTCTTTCCAAACACTATGAAGGATCCTCCTCTCCTCGCAGTGCGTACGCCACCTGTGAGCCCACGCCGAAACAGGCTGCACACCTGTAAACCTCTTCAAGGATTTCTGCCACTGCTGAACTCGCCATTTTTTGGTTTTGAGCTCCTTTCGACGCAGCGAGGACCTTTTTACCCCTCTGCAATTTTCCTTATCGAAAACACCAGGCATGTTTTCAAGTCCCTGTAATGGTTTGGGTCTAACTTTTGGTCTTCTGTGGACGCCAAGATCTTCTGCTGAATCAGACCAGTATTCACAGAAGCTGGAGGAAGGCGATAGGGAGTAAGTAGAGCAGCCAACAAGCATTGTGTTAGCGATCTGTGTCTTTCTCTGGTGCACGATGGACCTCCTTGGTAATATAATGTCTCTTCCTGGAGTCTTTGGTATTCTCGTGTACACATTACTGCCTAAACAAAGAGGACTTGTTACTGGCGAACTATCTAACATATCTCTCCCTGGAGTTGCCGGAGCTTTGACAGAGGAATACTGACAAAACCTTTCCTCTGCACCTGGAATCACCATGGAGACATCCTGATACAGTGAGCGTGGTATCTGCGCTTCGGGTGGCGTCAAAACAGAAGTAAACGGAACAGTGACGTGGCTATCGCTAACGTCTGATTCATCGCTCCCTATTTCTGACAGAATGCCCCGGCCCGGAGTCCTCGGGCGTTCTAGCTCCTCGTCGGCGGGAGATGTGGGCTTGCTTCTCAAAAGATCAGGGTCGCTATCGGCCAAATATCCAGTAGGAGTGGGAGGTCTCATGCTTTCGGGAGAATCACAGGTCCATTCAGGGCTCAACATCTCTACATCATGACTTGGCTCTTCTGCAACAAAATCAGTAATAGCACATTAGCCAAAGTAAAGGGACTAGGCTTGATTTTTTTTACAATAAAACAAAATAAAATTATTGTTTCCCTACGACAGATATTTTGTAAATGTATCTGTTCAGGAGGAGATTCTCGCCCCATTCATTCTCTATGGAGAATTAGCCAAAACGCCCAAAAATAATCAAATATTTAACTGACACAAAGCGGACAAAAAGTTACAGCCAGATAACCGTTTGCAGCATGTTAAGACTTTCACATACGAGGTACAAACCCATGTGCTTATAGAGGGATCATCAGCTGACATCACTTTCCGCTCTACAGCGCATGTTCCGTGCAGAAAGACACGCTGTCCATCTGGTTGGCTGAGGAAACTTCTTTGATTAAAGCAAGAAAACGGTACGAGAGCTAGCTGTTTTGATTGAAGGTCGAGGTATGAACCTGAAGCTTGAGACAGTGTTTTTCTCGCAGTTTTTTCACTCACCCAAATGCAATGGGTTGTAGGGTCAAAATTCAATCACAAATGTTGATTTAGCAGCATAACTTTTGTTTTTGAACAGTGATAAACTCTTGTAGTTAGCTGACAACAGCGCTGGCTTGTGTCACTTGTGTCAATCAGCGGCAGCTCTTTCTGCATACCGGATGCACGCTTCTCCTGTGTTGATAAACAAATAATCCTTCTAAAAATGTACCGTTTGCGCCTTGAAGCTAATGCTAACCTTGTATAATGTAATTCTTATGTTAAAATAACTCCATACAAACTGAACTAGCTTTTTACAAAAACAATCAGCCTGGCATTGAATTAAATATTAATAAATTGTTTATTTTATATTTAAGTAAATTTATAAACATTGGGGTGCACGGTAGCAGAGTGGTTAGAGCTCTGGCTTCCCAATAAGGAGGTCGTGGGTTCGACTCCCGGGTCAGACCATATCAATATCTCATGATCTCTCTGGGTGGAGTTTACATGTTCTCCCCGTGTCACAGTGAGTTTTCTCCGGGTACTCCGGTTTCTCCCACCTCCAAAACATGCATGTTTAGGTTAATTGGGCATCACTGTAAATTTCCCTTACTGAGTGAATGAGAGAGTGAATGGTTGTCTGTGTAACCCTGTGACAAGTTGGCCACTGTCCAGGGTGTTCCCCGCCTAAGGCCCAAAGTCACTGGGATAGGCTCCAGTCACCCGCGACCCCTAACGGGATTAAGCGGTAGAAAATGAATGAATGAATGAAAATTTATAAACACACAGGCTTTCCCTGGTGACGTATGTACCTTGTATGTGAAGGTTTGAACATGTGATCTAGTTGAGTTCCGCTCTCCGCTTTTATTATGTGACTTTTAAATATTAATTAATCTTAGTACATCAGGGCAATTTCCCCATAAGAAATGAACGGGACAAGATGGAACTAAAGCTATTACGCAAACTGTGTAATATCTGTGGATGCCTGTCACCCATCTCCGCTAAGTTCATCTGTTGTTGTCTGTTGTTAGCTTATACCCTTGGTCAGAAAGAATGCCTCTGTTCTAAAACTCCACATTGTGTGTTTAAAATGATTAATGCACAGCTCCTCGTTTTTTATTGCTTATTTAAAACTCTGCTCTGAGGACTTCTAGGTCGCAATGAGTCACAGGTCACAAAACGTAGCTTGGCCTTTTCAATCAAAGCCGTCAAAGAATGGAACAAACTTCTGCAGAGTCTGAAACTTTCCTTTGATATGAAGAATTTTTCATGCAATGTTAAGAAATCACTAAAACCAGCAGTGTCAGCATTAAGAATTGTGGAATGATATTGGTCTTCGTGAAATGTTTTTATCTATTTTAATGTGTAATAAGTAGTCCTTTGTAGTGTGTGAGTGTGTATTTGCTATATTGCTTGCTTATATTTTTTATTGTAGCTCACACCTGCTCAGGGACTGCAAATTTAATGTTTTTGCACAATGTCCTGTCAAATAAATAATAAACTAAACTAAGCTAAACTGATTGTAGAAACAAAACAAAATTGAGTTACCTAAGACTGGAAAAGGAGATGGTATTTGGACTTCCATAGATTTGGCCATTTGCAGTCCATCATCACAGCCTCGGTGCTTTGTGGACAAGAAGCTTCCTCACTGTCGTCATTGTACACAGCCTGTGTCTGAAACGGCTCTAACCAGTCGGGCAGAGTCAGGTCCAGCACAGCATCAGGCGTCTGTGGGGTGTGAGGCGGTGAGGGGTCGGGGGTGTTTGGGGGACATCGAGATCCATAAACTCTTCATCTTCTTCTTCATCGGATGAGATAACGATGCATTCGTCTGTTCTTTTGTCCTCGTCCATGTCGTCAGCGCTGAAGTCTGACTCAGAATCTGTGTCAGTGTCAAAATCTGACGAGGAGTCGCTCTCGTCTGAGGCGCTGTCGTCTGAAAGTGTATCTTTGAAAAAAAACAAGTCACATAGGTGGGCAATATGGCAAAATGTCAAGTCATTCTTTGAGTCAGATCATAATCTCAATTGACCGTGTGCATAGAAGCTGTATATTTTTTAAATGGTCAGACTAGACTTAGCATTAACACACAAACACATGCTTTCATACACTTACAAATATTCCCCTGATTTGTCTTTAACATGTCGTCAGAGAAAACCACTAAAATGATCTTAAAGGTGCACTGTGTAACTTTCTGGAGGTGAAAGTGTCAGAGCATTAAAACTACACTTTGAGACTCTCTGAATAGAGAAAATAAATTTTTTGCTATAAAAAAAATAAGTAAATAAAGAAGCCGCTTTTCTATAGAAACAAACCTGAGCGGGCCTTCCTCCAAGCCAAATAATAGTTCATTTTGTGGCCATACAAGCCCTTTTTTTAGACTGACACCATGAAAACCTCATAGAACTAAACAGGAAATGCACATGCCAGTAAAAGGTTAGTGCTAGATAGTCAGGTCCAGAGGGACAGAAGTGAGCTGGTTGCCATGGTAATGAGTTTATTTCTGTTGCTAATCGGCCTAAACTGTTATATTTTTTGTCATACCATTTACCCAAACCCTTTTTCTTAACTTAGCCGTTCCAATAAAGTTACTCACCTCCCTCCAGATCAAACTATCTAGCATTTACCCCGGTAAAATGTTTGCATTTTTGCAAATAAACAAGCTACTATGCACAAAGTCAATTTTATCACAATTTATGTAGACCTATTTGCTTTTTGTCTTTGAGGTAAATAACATTTTTTGTTTCTACAGAAAGTTCATACTTCACTAAGATTAATTAAATCTACCTTAAAAACTTTACAAGACAGGAAATCAGGTTGGAAAAAATATGTGAACAAACAGCTGCTTTAAATAGAGAAATGAAAATCATTACAAAAATATTTGACATGAAAGCAGACTGTTAGACAAGATAAGCTCACAATTCGATTGCTATCATAAATAGGAAATTTCCAGTTCATAATTTTTTTGCAGATTTATAATAAGATTAGGATGTGGCGATATTGACAAAAATAGATATCGCAATACTTTAGCATAACTCAATTACAATATTGAGACTAAATTATCTCAAACCACCCGGGAAATATTCAAACACACCTTTAAATGTATTAGTTGAAGTTTAATGAGCAGAAAAATTAGGCTGTAGACATTTTTGGTCGACTTAAGACATCAGTCAATTAGTCCACTAAAAGGTTCCTCTTTCTCAAAACTAGTGTCTCACGTTTTTGACTTTCATAAGAAAAAATGCAACTAAAAGAGATTTTCATGTAAATAAATACATTGGCTATCTAACTAACTGGCAGCTAAGACACCAATGGAATGTCACCTTCTTCACTTATTTGAACTGTTAAACAACTATTTTGGAAGCATTTTTTTAACCATACACAATATATAGTCGATATTCATATAGATAGATATAGATATATTTTTGCATATCTCAAAGAACTAGAACAATATTATCTAAATTCAATATATTGCCCAGATAAATAAGATACAGTGTAATAATTTACCATGATCAGAAGATGTCACGTCTGTAGATGTTTGGGAAGTTAAATCAAATTCCTTTTCACTTTGTTCCCGTTCACAGCTCACATCTTTAACTTTTTCCTCATGCTATAATAAGAAACAGAAGTAATTGAAATGACGAAAGCATTTTTTGATACAGTTTGAACTACTGTATTACCAAAATCAGGATATCCTCCTCGACTGGCGTAGTTTTGGTTACTTTGCTTGATACTGTTTGTCATCTGTTTTTGCGTCTTTAATGCTTTCTTCTGCTTGAACATTTTCTTCTTCTTCATCACTGTCCAACACAGTTGGTCGGCCATGTCTGCGTCTGCTTTTCTGAGGTGTAGTCTGCTGAGTGCCTTCTTCATTCACTAAATCCCACAATGTGTTATTTAAACAACAATCATGTCCCATTTATTTGTTTAAAATGCACTTACCAGAACCTTCTTTCATGTTTTCTCTGTTTTCAGTTATAGAGCAATCCATATCATTTTTCCTTTTCACCTGAATGACAGAGTTATTAATCAGAAGCAACGTATGAAGTACAACATGTGTTTTTCAATGAATGTTTTACCTTAAAAGATGGAAGTGGAGGTTTTTTGACCTGCCCATTAAGATTACTCAAAGGATTAAATAGTTTTTTCTTGTCTTCTGAAGCTGCAAGGGTGTTTTTATTTGGAGATATTTGTACCTGGTGAGTGAAACATAAAGCAGTAGTAAATATAAATCAAAATATTTATAAAGAATAAGAAAGAAAAAGAGAGTCGATGTCGGTGGAAACCTTTGCTTTTTCCTCTTGACTGTTCCACCAGTCTTCAAACACGTTAAAGGCAAATCCCTCTATCATTCTGCGTGTAATGTCCTTCTTTATTATGGATTTGAGTTCATTCATGACGACTTCTATAACTTTTTCCACTGTCACTCTATGTAAGTTTTCTTTGATAAAAGGATAGTTTGGAGGAGGCACAAACGGGTTGAATCTGGGAAATTGTGGCGGCCATGGTCTACAAAAAGGCACTGGTCCCTTGTCAAAAGTGTCTGAATGAGTGTTTATTTGTGGAGGTGGCAGGACAGGAGGAGGGAGCATCAGCCGTGGAGGTGGTCCCAAAAAAGTAGGTGGTGGAGGTATGTGGCGTGGTGGAGGAAGAGGGATACTGGGAGGAGGCACCAGGATTCTGGGGTGACCTGAGGGTGGGATCCAGCCCGGAGGAGGAATGGGGATTGTCCCATTGGGAAGACGAGGCGGAATTGGAGGAAGAGAGGAAGGGAAGAAAGGAGGTGGAGGAAAAGGGAGAACAGGAGGTTTAGATGCAGAAGACTGTGGACAGCTGACAGGACAAGGCAATGACAGAGAGCTGGTTTCTGTAGTAGAAGCTGTTGTTTCTTCTTCTTTCTTGTTAAGATGAGATGAATCACATAAATGCGGCGACAGTGAGTTTTTCATAAGAAAAGAAACAGCTTGAGCTGTTTCATCTTCTTCACTGTCAGATTTTGAACTGACATCCTCCAGTTCATGGAGCAAATCTGGAGTACAAAGTGCGTCATCACAGGAGTCTTGAGGTGCATTCGGAGATGCTGGGCTGTCATGCAAGTGATCCTGTTTTGAAGATTTTTCATCAAAAAACAAAGGAGCTGGGAGTTGATTGTTTGTCAATAAGCTTTCAATGCGAGAGTCCAAACTCCACTGTTCAGGACGAGGAGAATATACAGCCGGACAAGGTGAATTTATTATGCTGGCATTATCTTCAATAAAAGAGGGCTCTGCTGCTGTTTTCTCATCAGTTACACTGATGCTGAGAATGCTAAGAGAGTCACAGCTCAAAGTTTCAATGTTGTGATTTGACCTTCTTTCCTTTTGAGCAAGTAGTTTGAGTTGAGACAGTGATGGCCAGCGTTTATAATGTGCAGTTTCACTGAAGCCTCTGTGAAAATGTGAGAGCTTCCGGTGTAGTTCATGTCTCATCAAAGCTTTGTGAAGTTAGAAGAATCTCCCTGAAGAACTGGAGTGGCCTGCAGACTGGAGTAGCATGAGTCCTGTGATAGTGGGGTTAAAGGCAAACATGGAGTTCGAGGTGTTCCAAAGGATCGAGGTGTGACTCCAAAGCTGCAGGGTGTGTCCAGCCACACACTGGAGTAACCTGTGTCCTGAGAAAGAGGCGAAGTGACACTGGAGGGGCTAGACACGCTCCCTCTGCGCTGCGCACTGCCACTGTGCTGCTAAACAATGATTTAGGGAAAGGTTAATACAGTTTCACTGTAAAACGATATTCAGTGTCTTTTTAAAAGTGCAATATATTACCAACAAGTTGTCAATGAGGCTTTGAAGACCTTGCTCACTGCTACCCACTGGTAATGTCCAGGGCGTGTATAAGCCATGGATCAGGAGTTGAATGTAACGTGCCCGCTGCTCACCTAAACACACAAATTACATTATTCATTTACAGCTCCAATATCTTATATCTAATTATCTATTGAAACATAAACAAACCTTCCTTACCTTTGTTGTCAATTTCCACATGTATTATGTTTCCCATCACTGATGTCTGATTGAGATGTTCAACAGCATCTTTGGCAGCCTTCACAGACTCAAAAACAACTTTGGCCACTCCTAAGTGTTTTTTATTCTTTGGGTTATAGAAGACTTCCACTTCCTCCACTTGTCCAAATTTTTCACACATGTTTGTCAAAAAAGCCTCCCTCACATTGTCATTTAATCTGGCAAAAGTGACTTCTTTAGGAGGAACAGGACCTACATAGTATTCATCAACCTGAAGGACATAAACAGTGAGCTACAAGTTTAACAACATCAAGTGCCCAAATAAAACAGACATTAAAAGAATTATTAACAGTTGTAGTTTGTAGTAAAATGAACATGATCATAGTTAATTACTTTAAATTTAGGACGCAGAAGTTTAATCTTGTGAGTTCTGCTCCACAAGCGACATATCCGAGGGTCTTTAACATCTTCTACTGGAAACAAACCCAAGTCATCAACCTGTGGAGGTAAACAGTACTTAACACCTCACATGATTTAACCTTGATGAATGGTCATGTGAATAGACATATCTGAACTTACCGGTATGCTAAAGCGCTCTCCATCAAATCGGTACACTTTGTATAATCCTATTGTCAACGCGGGGTCAATTACCAACTTGCAACTTCTCCAGGGCTGAGGCTGTGATTCCTTATCAGAAATCTGTGTTTCGCTTTCCATTACATTTGTCAAAACCTGGTTTGAGTAAACACACAAACAATAGGAGCAGCATCTTTATAGCGGTAAGCTAATCCAGTTCAGTGCGCATAACACGCCCCACAGGTGATGGAGAGCATCACCTGACACATCGATTCTTTCTCAAAATAACAAACATCTTAAAGACACTGCATAGGTAAAACAAGCCAATATAAACTGTGTTTGCTTACCTGTGCCAAACTCGTGGTACTTTTTGAGCCAACATCGTGGAGCAGATGAAGTGTTTTTCCGCTGTTTTGCTCTGAGGAGAATTAATAGATTCATCCGCCAGAAATAGATCCTTAAGAGCGAATTGCGGAAGAATACAGTAGGCCTAAGGTTTCTGTAAGCGGAT
This sequence comes from Mugilogobius chulae, assembly GCA_038363315.1. Taxonomy (NCBI): domain Eukaryota; kingdom Metazoa; phylum Chordata; class Actinopteri; order Gobiiformes; family Gobiidae; genus Mugilogobius; species Mugilogobius chulae. The sequence continues at coordinate 28,406,482 of CM076397.1, forward strand.
CAGCAGATGAGAGACATTATGGAAAAAATGTTCTGTGTGTGTAATGAGCATTTAATAATAAAGAATCTCTGCAAGGAAAAAAAAGCATTGACCAACAGGAATCTGACATCACAACATTAATAGGACAATAATAACCTTTATATAATAGGCTACAAAGTAACGGGGGTCATCATCAGATTTCTGCTGATAACTCACAATGTTTTCTATAGATAAACTATATCGTAGCAAAGTACAAAATTATTAGTGAAAAATAATATATTTGCACATCATCTGGCCTTATATCATTACAATCTAGAAAGTGAACACTACTATTATGTATACCCATATGGAAAAGTTAGTTGTTGTTGTTTATGAGGGAAAAACAACGTACACGGATGTGACAAAATTAATGTATTTCTACTTGTTATAGTATGCCTTAAATATGCCAATAATCTACCCAACTTCTCATATGTTTTTACTATAGAAAATATAATAATAAGTTATACTTGCTTTTATGGCATTGAGTAAGCACCTTTATCAGGGACCATCACTGGACTAGACTAGCACCACAGAGAAGTACTCATTACAAAGTTTTTTGATTGCTTTAGAAGTAGAATTCTGGTCAGTGTTTATCACTTAAATCCAAAATTTTATGCAGAAATTAGGTATTTTGCTGTTTGCTTTGTTGTGTTGATTACGGTGGTTCAAATATTGATTTTATTTTGCTGTGCACTTTAAACCATCCTAAAATGTTTTGGATAAAATAAAACATGCTGACTGTTCTGTATGAATATTTAAGATCCATATCAGTGACTGTGCAAAATACAGTCTATATAAAGCATTAGAAAGCTGTCATAGTGTTGACCATAGTGCAAAACATATTCAAATCATCTAAGGTAGTCAGAAGGTACTAACGAGATATACGAACTTTGACATGTTCATAATATTCAACTTTTATATATTTTTTATTAAAATACTTAGCTTAATCATAAAAAATAAATAAATATAAAAAAAAAAATAAATAAATATAAAAACAGGTAAAATGCATACAAGATTTCTAGACTTTAAAAATCCCCTGTTGCTTTAAGTTTGAAAGGGGCTATAATCTGTCTGATTTTTTACATGATATACACTGAACTTATAGGTATCATTATATACATATTATTAAGTATAAAAAATCTACTGCTAACACTTTAAAAAACATACTGTTTTTTTCATATGGGTGCTGTGCAAAATGGACACTGAAGGTTCTAAACAAGCTTATGTGTCCAGAAATTATAAAGGATCATAACCTACAATTATACGTTTTGTTTGTTTGTTTGAGTAAAACAAAACATAAATATTGAGCCATTCCTGTAATGACCATGATGAGGTTTAACCTACATTCTGTTCAAGTCACTACAGCAAGAACTGTTTATTTAAAGACAATCTTCATTATAAACAGTTCTGGAAGGCTCAAACAACCTCCTTGTGACACTGCACAGAAAGTATTTGGGAGAAATCTGATCTTCCTTTTGTCGGCTTCTGCTGTCTAAAATATATGTTCATATTTTCCACATAACCAATCAAACAAACCTAATACATAATAATAAAGATATGATTTATTTTCACAGTGGTCATGCGACCTATACCAGCATATTTGTAGTTTACATTCCACATGCAGTAAACAGTATTAAAGCTTACATCAAACATAAATAAATACAGAACCAATTCAATCAAAATACATGTCATGCAGTTTTACCATGATCCAGTGGCAGTGATGTCAAGAATATTACATCAATGTTTCAGAACTATCAACTAAATTCAGATTTCCCTATTGAGTTATTTAAGCACTCAAAGTTACTGTGCAATGTGCCACAAAATAATGACAATAAATATCCAGCAAAACATATTTTATCAAAGCAGTAAAATGTAACAAAGGCTGAGCAAACAAACAATAAAAAGCTCCAAACACCATTAAAAACATACTTGTGTAAAGCTAGAACCACAGGCAGAGGTAATGCCTGAACAGTTTTTCACACTAAACACCAGAGAACTTCCCTTCATTATTTTCTGTCATATCACTTAAGTATCAATGTGCGATGCATTACAGTAACATGGTTTACAGAGTAAAAATGCAATTCATCACCCTGTTTTTATTCCACTTTTCATACTGTATTAAAAGTGTGTTAACGTAACCATTGTTGAGCAATTCAATCCGTTCAACAAATGCCAAATAAATACATTTGCAGTGTAAAAAAAAACCTAAAATCTTAACCTTAAATACCTAAACCTGACCATGAAAAATAATAATTATTGAATCATAAGTTAAACAGTCTTTGGACATGATCATCAGATCATCAGGCAGATGGCCATGTGAACATGAAAAAGTTTAAAACTTCTGTATTACAAAAAGGAAAAAATAAAATACAACACTGTACCGAATCAATGCAGGAAAAAGAAACAAAAAAAATCTAAAAACTTTTCATCCCTTTTACAACACAGAGTTGACAAAAGGTAAAATAAATGTTTCACACATTTTAACATGAGAGCTGAGAATTTGAAAGTGCAATCTCACAGGAATAAAAAGAGCTCACCACAAACTTTAAAGTGATACCGTGTAACTTTCTAGCGGCTACAGTAAAACAGTAAAAATCACCTGCATGTTTCCATGGAAATGACTTTATACCTAAGAGCTATGTATTGGAATATTAACAGAAATTGTAATAGTTTGTGCCAAATAGGGATGTTCGCTGAGCTGACATGTGACGTCCAAATATGGGCATGGCTGCTGATTGGTTGGTAGAACCAAAACTAGTTCCCACTGTTATTTCAGTCGAATTGCCGAAATTCAAAGCTTTCTTCTCATGTAGGCTTTTTATGGAACACAGGAGAAGCTCTTTGAATTGCTTAATCCAACCTGTTAACACATTGACTCACAGAGCAAGATGCAATCATTGTTTTTTTCTGGTTTGTTCAGCGGGCCGTCAATTACATTTTAAATGTTTTGCCAATCAAAGCATCATGTGATGCCATGTAACGACGCGGCAAATTTTCCTATTGTGCAAATATAACCAGGGAAACAACACTTCCACATTTCCATGGAAACAAGTGGGAGGAGGCGTTACCCTACATGATTTGAAAATTAATTTTGTCCGAAATGCCAGTTATGTTTTTTGGATTTTCTACGTTATATGTAACTTGTCCCAATCTTGTCCTAAGGAAAAGCCTTGAGTTCGTCATTGTCGGCCCTGTGGTCGAGCTGGTTCTGAAGGTGGATGACTTGCTCCAGCTCCATGATCTGACGGTCCGTCTTGTGGCTGACCAGGGTGCGATAGAAGTGCACCGCAAACAAAATGAAAACAATCCCAAGTGGCACCATGATAAAGGTGGAAGCCATGGCAGCTGCTTGTCCAGAGCTGATGGTCTCATTTTTTTCATTACTGCTTTTGAGAGGAAGGAACTTGACCCAACATAAGAGCACGACCTCAGTGAGAAAGAGGAAGGTGCCGATAACTGTGGAGAAAGCCCAGGCCAGCTCGATGTGGCGGTGCATGCGTTCGTGGGGAGATTCGTTGACTGAATTTAGGTTGTGGACATTGCTAACTGCCTCCAGATTGGGGAGAATGCAGGTACTGATCATGAGGGCAAAAAGATGCACCGCAACCAGGATAGTAGTGCAGGCGCTGAAGCAATGAGGAGTCCGGGAGGGTACTGGTGATCGGGCTCCAGCTGGACTTCCACCATAGCGACCTGAGAGGCACCACAACAGGCACAAATGATTATGATTATGTGTGTGCAGTGTGAGCTGTTCTGAGAAAGGCTTGAAACTGTGTGAATGAATGAACAACGTTTACATAATCTTAGTTAATGTTTGAATAAAGTAATCAAAATGTGTCAAAGCAATTAAGAAAAACTATATTTACGTTTTATATTGTGGCTTTCTTGTGCTATTGATACTGTTGCCTTCTTAAGTAATTTTTCTTTTTGTTCAGTGATAACATGAAAATCAGTGTTGGGTAAGTTACTGTAAAATTGTACATTAATATTAGTAGTTAGAGCGTTAATAATGTAATATATTTGTAGTACAATATTACTGCTTCTAAAACAGGGGTCTCAAACTGGCGGCCATGGGGCCAAATGTGGGCGCTGAGATGATTTCATGTGGCCCCCAAGAAAATTTCTGATTAGTATTAACACCACCAATTAATTGCACATTTGAACCAAATATGTTTTTTGGCATGTAATTTTACCGTCCCGTTACAACCCTAGTGTCGATAAACCTCTAAAATTCACTGAATACAGCAAATTACATACAATTTGTCCACATTTTTTTCTGGAAAGACACAGTTTGACCCTATAGTTAACCTCTTTAATTTATTTGTTTTTTTCAGTCTCAAGGGAGCCTAAAAATACAAAACAATTTAAAGGAATGATTGTGGACATTTTATTGTTAGACCTATATTTTAAAATGTAGCCCTAGACCTTCCCTGGCCCAAACGTCACTTGAGTTTGAGCCTCTGCTCTAAAATGTAACTGAGTTACACTACCGTGAGTTACTTTGAGCTAATCATTTGTTAAGACATTATACATTGTACTTGATTAATGCTTAATAGAAATGTCATCACAACATCTTCTTGTCGTAATATTTTATTCACCTTAAACCAACAGACACAACACAAACTCTTCTATACCAGTTTCACTGTTGTTTTAATTCTGAAGTGTCATTTTCAATGCAGTTCATTTGTATGTACGGTAAGTAAATTGAGTTACTCAGGTCGTAACTAGTAATCTTGTATATTATCAACATACAATACAGTTACAGATTTACTAGTACAATGTACTAGTAATCTGTGCAGTAATAAAATTCAAGGAACACTACAAGTTTCTGAAAAGGGGACAAAATGACAGTAGTTACTTTTGTAATGAGCTACTTACAACACTGGTGAACTCAACTTTAATCAGATTTAAACATTTTGGGAAGTAGCCTGTCATCTTTAAGCTACTAACACTAGCTGAATTTTTCGATTACAAAAACTAAAAGTCCTTCCGCTATTAAACAACTGTCACTTCCTTATAACTTTTAAAACATTGCTTAAAACCACCCAGTGTACAGTTGAAATAATTTGTTTAAACATTTGCTTACATGTATGTTGTTTAGGCATTTTTTTTCTCTGAGAATATTGTATGTTTGAGACTTCATAGTTAATTTTAACTACCTAAAACATAAAATATTTGTAAGCAACCCTATACAGAGGACCCCTTATCTTTTGTCTCACATTTGGAGTGAGACTATTTCCTACATTATCTGGGGCTTACTGATGTTTAAAAAATGTTTCTAGTCATTTATGATATCTATGTCAAAATGATGCTATCTAAAGACGTGTAAAGATAGAAAATGTGATACAAATAACATATTATAACATATTATATTATTATGCTTTTATTTTTGGTCTGATATTATGGGCCTGCCTCCTTGCAACACTAGGGCTGGGACAAACATCTAGCTCTTATTGGTCATAGCTTTTGTGTTTTTTATACATATTTAGGCAAAATACAATGCATGCATGCTTTTATTGGAGTTTTTCTTTCTGACCCATATTGGTTTGTGAATTTGTGTCACTGACAATGGCATAAAAACCTATAAATATAAATGATCTGCGTCACGTATCCCGGAGTCTCACTACTATAATGCGTTTACAACCCGGGTGTAACAAAGAGAGTTTCGCTTACAAAAAAAAAAAAAAAGTTTCTTACCATCGCAAATCCAGACAACAAGGCTGAAGTACGGCTGGTGGCTTTTAGCTTTGCTCGGCTCAAGTAAAGTTTTCTCCATGAAAGAGCCTGCAAAGAGTGCTCGTTCGAACTCATTCCGCGACTTGTCACAAATAGTTAAGATTGTTTTGTGTTGACAAACTTTAGCAGGGCGCGCGACGTAAAACAGCAAACCAAAACTCGTCCAAATGCAGTAATTTTGTAATCTACTGTTAAAAGACGATCTAGAAGAACAGTACGACAACTTTGGGGGCGTCTGACTGTCAAAAGGAATCAGGAAACACAAGATACCCACAATCCAACGCTCTTCTTCAGCGCGCGGACCCTAATGTAATGCGCACATGTTACACTGTTGCAAGTATTGTTTTCACTCTGTGTTAATCTTAATGAGTAGATAGTGAGTTACTCTAACATGATGCTTTGACCTAACAGACAGCGTTAAACTTACCCCAACATTGTTTAGTTTTGTACTTTCTTTCAAGTTTACTTTTTTACCCACACGAGGGCGTCATATCACAATGTTTAGAGTGTTTCACAAAAGAGACCCAGCAAAGTCACCATCAGCAAGGGGCCATCGGTTTATTTGTGGTAAAAAAAAAAATTAATTAATTAAAATAAATAAATATATAAATATAAATATAAATATATATATATGTAGGCTACACATTTGCTAAAACACTTATAATATAATAAAAAATACTTTTTGAACGTGTAGCTTACCCAAAATAGGCAATTAATCCGTTGTGCAACCCCATTTTGTTTTTCCTTTGTAATTTGTTTGTGATGTAACAACATGTATTATCATTAATGCCAGTAAGGAAAAGGTACCACTTTCTAGCAGATCTGCAGCAACTGATAAGCCCCGCCCCTTCATTCATTGTAAAATTTTAATGTAACAAGCAGCAGATTTACAATTTGTAAGTTTTATTGTTGTAAAGTCACTATGTGACTACTTTGAAACAAACATCCTTCACTAGGAATCTGAATATTGTGAATAATCAGAATTAAATACAGACAAGTGGGCGGGGATAGGTGGTAGGTGAAGACAGGGCTTTTCTGAACGCTTAATCAGAAGCTGCAGGACAATACTCAAACATGCAAGAATCAATCTTAATAAAACTTTGAATAAACTGATAAAATTACGAGAGAAGGCAGTCATAACAAGAATAAAAACTTAGATGTTTTCTTTAAAACCATAAGAGATGTGGAGGGGGCAGGGGTCACCCGTATGTGATGTAATTGAATTTGAAAAATAACTTATGATGCACTCTCACTTTACACACTATTTATTTAATTATTATGTCAATTTTTGACGTTTGCATGTTTAGGTCTTTTTCACAAGGCTCGATCGCTTGTTACTCTCTGCAAATCTGGCAACCCTGGGCACGGGGAGGAGGGAGAAGGGTATAGCTGCAGACCGGGAGAACCACGAGAACCTGCAGATCTGAGCTGCAGGTCTGAACCGCAGATCCACACCATGAAGCAAAACGGAATGTGGAAGTGTCAGTGTGCTTTTAACGAAGTTTATTATGGTTTTTTTTTATTAACAAATTTAAATAAAGCTATTAAATCTTCTTTTTTAATTTTTTTATTAAAATAACAATTAAACAAACATTTTTTTTAATTTTTTATTTTAACTTTTACCTAAACCCTTTTCCTCACCCTAACCCAATCATCATCCTGAACCCACTCTTGCTTTAATTCAACATTATGCCCCGAGCTCAAGCACAATGATCCCGGCGGCGTATTGCCGTGGCTCAGAGGCCAGGCACCAGGACTGCCGCTCAGCCTAGGACAGAACCAGAGGCACGGGACTGCCGCGGGTCACAGCCTCGGACAGAACCAGAGGCACAGGGGCTGCTGCGGGGATCGCGCCCGTGATGCGTGTTTGTGGAGACCGATCTCAAGTTTACAAGCGGAGATGCAGCAGGATGTCCGGACAGACAATAGCCTACGCGTTTATCTGGTACCACGTGGAAGGGCACCCGACTCAAATGCTCCCTTAACTGGGTTGAGTTTGTAAGAGTGTTCTGGAAGGGGCCGGGGGACATCCAGGCTGGTAGCATCGCATTATTGTGAGCCTCTGGCCGGTGGACAGTCCAGACCCATGGTCCACTCTGGAAGTCCTATTAGCTAGCATTAGCTGGCCAGAGAACCATCCAGTCACATTGTGGGAAAAGTTATTAAAATTATTTAAGTTAAAATGTACCAAAATGTATTTATTTTTAGCAAGTTAATGCACTAAGCACATTCCCTCAGTTAATACATTTCAACAGCAGGTGGCGTTTTCAACAGCTGTGGCGTTATCTCGGCAAAAATAAACCGCAGAGAAGAAGAAAGGTGTATATCTGCAGTTCAGATTAACAGCTCACATCTGCAGGTGTCTCCCAGTCTCCAGCTTTATATTACTGGGAGGAGGCGGAGAGAAGCGTCTGCCCCTGCCCTCCCTCCGGTTCGTTCAGCCATGTTAGTTTTTTCTCACCGCGGTGTGAGAGTGCGGAGCTATGGCCTTGTCAATGAGCGGAGACGACGAGGAATATGATTCAGAGTCTGAACAGGTCAGTCTGGCTCTTTCTGGGGGGGTTTAACGTTTGTTTTGGGTTAGCTTTCACACGCGGTAAGCTAGCTCCTGTTTTTGGACTGAATTATTATTGTGTAGTACTATGAGGTGATCCTGTTTTCACACGCTCTATCTCGTGTACTTTTAGTTTAGTAAATGCAGTAAAACTCTCCAGTTGTACTTTTTATTATAACACTTTTCAAAAACAAAGTGGTGACTTGTTATCTTTTTATCTTAATATGAGCCATGTGTTTATTGTGACTGTCCATTGACCTGTAAACAGTTCAATGCTATGCTTCTTGAAGTAGGCTATCTCTTGTTTGCCACAACTGACCCAGTTTTGCCAGACTACAAATCCAAAAAACACGTCTTTATTCTCAATATGCAGAGGCTCATAATCTGCTCACATTGTGCTGTAGAAGCTGGACCACATCCTGTACTAGACTGTGGACATTAAATCCTCCTACTTCCTCTTGCAAAATTGTGATTAATTTCCTGGCACTTCCTAAAGCTGCCCCACTCCCTTGTGCCTTTAAGACGGCTTTGGGTCAAAATGTTGTCCAGCCCGGGACAGAGGAGGGGGGATGGGGGGACACAAACAATAGTAGCTGTACTTCTTTCCTAGATTGACCTCATTGGTCCCAAACTAGTGTCATAAAGGTTTCCTACAATGTCCACAACATGTTTGTTTAAAGTGCTTTGTTTACTAAAAAAAGTAATTTGAATAATTTTGTTTTGCAAATCTCCCAATAGGAAGAAGAGCATTATTTGTAGTATTATATTAACAATGTAAATCAGTATATTGGTGTTTAATAATAAATAAATCAGTGCCATTATATTAAAAAAAATTGAATTATATTAAAAGGTTATCAATTACTCCAAAACAAAAATGTGTGTGAATACTTAAAAAATCTAAATTTGAAAATATAATTTTTACCTTAGCCTAGTTTACTCGAATAAATGTGAGAAAATAATGTACAAGTTTTTCCATCATGCTACACTTTCATATAGATTTAAGGTAATTTTGTGTGAAAAAACTGAAGATATTACTTATTGTAGGCCAGTTTTAAATCTATTTATTAGTTTTGTCAACAAAATAAATAATGGATACAAACAATATCTTAACTTTTTAAAGTAAGCTTAATCTGACATAAATTTTGCCTCAAAATTTAATGTTCTTAAAACTTAAATAAATAGCAACATGTCATTTTTAAAATACAGTATGTTCAAAATAAGCCACTCTAAAATAAGTGCAGTTTGCTGTAGTTGACCAAGATAGTTCACTAAAGAAAAAAGGGGGGATTAAAGGTCTGAGGCCTAGAAGTATTTTTTGTTCAAAGTCTAGTGATGCACTGTTCCAGCTTTTTCAGTTCCGATTCCGATCCTTTCTCTTTGAGTATCTGCCGATACCCGATATCAACCAATACTAGAGTAAGAACTGAAACTGCTTTTCTTTCTTATCAAAACATAAAACATTTGGTCATATAGTGTTATTTATAGTGCATAACAACTGAATCTAATAAAATAATATGAGGCATTCTGGATCAACCGCAGCTAATAAATCATTATGTTCAATTAAAGGCACAACTATGGTATCGGATAAAACTGATATCATGATGGAGCCGATACTCGGTCCAGCAAAATTTCCATAGATCTGCACCGATATGATATAATGAAATGAGATTATGTGAAGCCTTTAGAGAGCAAAACTAAAAATGTATCCTTGTTAAAATGACTTGCCCCACCTTAATTTGACAGCACTGAAAATGTCAATACTGAGTAATTCCTTCCTCGTTGTTCATCCACAGTGCTTGCTCAAGTCTGAGTCACTTACACAATGTTGTAACACAATTCCAATATCCTCAAACAACCAGGAAATATGCAGCTTATTCACTGTTTTTCATGAGCCCATACCATCGCTCTGTATAAAAACAAATACTAGCAGATGATCAGCCTTGTGACTTTCTCTTTCTGTACACTGAAGCTGAGTCAGACAATATTAGGTCATGTTTTTTTTGTTCTGGAGTCAGAGAACAGCCAATCCCAAATTCTTGTGATATTACTCCACACTTTCAGTAAGAACGGTCAGCTGACTGGAGTAAAGGGTCCACAAGCAGCTGAAAAAAATACTATTTTAAGTCACGCTTTATCGTTTCAGGCAGAGATGTTATGGTAATAGGTAGAAATTGTCGCGTGAATTGCCTAAAGCTTTCAATCTTCTCATAAAAAACAGTTACATAAAAAAGCAGCTAGTGAAAAGATCTCACTCGTTGGCTTATGATAATTCTAGATCTTTGTAGTTTATGTTCTGTTCAATTGTGTCTTGATGAGGAATTTTCACTCCCAAAAGCACATCTGTAGATTTTCCAAACAGATTCTGAAGGTAGTTCCTGCTCCCAGTGAAACCGTTGAGACTTGTTTGTTCACAACACCCCGTGTGTCTAGTTTTACCTGCTCATCTGTTTTTCTTGCTAACTACTTAAGAGATAAACATGAGTACAATAACAAGGATATACTCGCTAATCTATTTTTGTGCATGTAGAGGTGTGCAATATATTGAATTTTAGATAGTATCGTGATTGTCATCTTGAAGATATGCAAAAATGGAATATTGAGTATGTTCTTGTGTTTAAAGAACAAATTAAGAAGATTTTATTGTAAATCTTCAAATAAAGTTAGACGTTGAGATTTTTGAGAATACATTTTTATTATTGTGTCTTGCACGTACAAATGCCCAGCCATCCATGGTCTTATAAGAGTCCTTAGCCAAACACAGGCCAGTATCCAGACAAACCCAGATATTATCAAAACAAATCTGTTTAAGTGAGTCTGTCGCTTCTTCCAGGCTTTTGAAACAAATACACCCAATTTATAAACATAACAATCAAATGACAGTCTCGTTCATTCTTTTTGTCTTTATTTAACAGGACAGTGTACGATTACATAATGCCACAGAGCAAAGATGCTTGTACCACATTCTATCTGCAGTCCTTAAAAATGCATGCAGGAAGGCAGTAATAAACTGTGCACAAACTCTCACACATTGACACACTCTCATTCATTCATTTTTATTTAGCATAGTGTTGCCTTGCAAGAATCAATCTTAATAATTTGTCACAACAGAACTTTTCAGGCTTTTTAATAAAAAAATATTTATATTTATTTATTTTTTAATATGAAAATTCTTTTAGCTGTGTTTTTTAGGTCAGATATTTGGTCAGATCAATGAGACACTTGTTAGTTTTGCTTTTAGTCAACTAATTATTAGTAGTCTTAGGTTAAGCCCGATTTTTCTGATCATTAAACTTCAATTAATTAGTTTGAACACATGCTTGATTTGAAATATATCATCTGAATATTGTAATCGAGATATCGCCAGCCCTATATACATGCTGTTGTTCATAGTTATTTTTGTATATTTTCCAATCCCTGCCAAAGAGAAGACGCCGTAACATTTCTGTACCACATGTAGTTTCTTGCTGCTGCTTTAATCTAACCCATTCTGCACAGCGTTATCTTCTAATAACTGGGCAGGATAAAGCAGAGCACTTCAGTATAAATCGTGTTTCCTTCATCCATCTTCACAGTGCAGCATTCAAATAGATGCCACCAGTGAGGCAAATGAGCTGGTTGCTTAGGTAACCGGCTCAGCTCAGGCAAGAATCACTCTTCTCAGTCCTCCTGGTTTCAGCCTATTTATGATTTCTGTGTTTTTCTTAGAGCTCAACGTTATAGGGACGCCATGGCAACAAGGAAAAAGACTAAAAATAAGCGTGGAAAATACAAGTGTGTGGTTATTCACTGCTTTTGAAGTAGTCACATTATCGACTGAAAAAATAAACGCAATAATGAGTTACTGTCAAAAGATTATTTTGATATGTTATTTAAATAAACTAGATACTCTGGAAATACAAGTGGGCTGGTATGATAATTATTTGGTGAGTTTCGTTATATTTGGGCGATATTGTCATCAGAAATGTGTTAAAACATGTCCTTAAATGCATTACTTTAAGCTTAATTATTAGACAAATGTAAACTTTTGTCAATATACACTCTGTAAAAATATAAATACATGAAATAAGTAGCAAAGCAACTTGAAATTGGGAAGAAAATGTTCACTACACTTAAAAAATGAACAACTTTTTTTTGAAAGACACCAAATCAAAGCCAAATTTAAATTAAAGTTTGAATTTAAAGCTGAGGTAGCTGATTTTCAAAACACGATTTATGTTTTAAATCTGACGACTTCCTCTCATAAATCCTTCGACACATGGTTAATAAAGACATGTATTCATTTTGGTTGCAATTATGGTCAATAAACTTCTTTTTACAAACAAAGGAAACTGAAGAGGACCACCCAGGCTCAGCCAATCAGAGCACTGCATTCTTCTTTATTCATTTCAGACAGTACTCCGTGGTTTCATTTTTTCACAAAGTGCTGCATTTACCTAGACTTTGTAATGGAAAACACAAAGTTTACTAATTTGCGACTAAAAAAAGTTGTTTCCCCAACTTTAAGGTCGTGAAAAAATGTTTGCATGGGTCTAACATTTCTGTCCGATTTCCTCAACAACATTACTGCAGTTTTGTCAGAAAATTCTCTGTAATATTCTCAATAATATCATACATTGGTGAGTTTCTTCTACTGTATTTTGGTTGATGGACTAGGTGGAATGGTTGGTTGCTGTAAAATCTGTGCTATTTTTGTTAATTCATTTTTATTTTTTTTATAATTGTAGCAAGATATAAAATATATGTTAAAGTGCCTCTGACAGGTTGATTTACTAATTTCACTAAAACCAAGTTAAGATCATTATATTTAAGATTTTATTTTATTTTTTACTATTTTACTTCATGTTCATTAATGCTGATATCACAGTAGGTAGTTGCCCAGCAACCATTTAATACATTGGGCCAAAACTGCTGTCATGTCAAATGCTTTTTATCTTTAGAGATAAAATACTCTAGAACACTTATTTTATTAAATTTATGTTACAGGGTCAAAATGTGTGTTTCTGGAGAGAAAGTCAATGTCATCTCCTAGTTGTCATCAGTTAAACTCTGCTCTACTTCTGTTATTTTCAACATGTTTTCACATTTTTCTTTCTTAAAAAAAACAACAACTTGATTAAAAAAACAACTATCATTTATATTGACAAAAGAGTAATCTACCAAATTAAATAAAATTAGAAATGATAAAAACTACAGTGTCATATGCACTTTAAGAAACCTCTGGTAAAGAAACAACATAGATTACAACTCAAGAAAAGCTCTTAATTTGTATGTTTTATGGTCTTAAAAAGTAAAAATTTGAATTCCTTTCTGCAGAAACCCTTATAAGATAAAAATGTTTTTTTTGGTTGTGAGTAACTTAAACCAATGATTTCTTTTGGTTCTTCTCGCCTAAAACCTGCTTGGCTCTTTCAGCAGAGAGCAGCCAATCGTCCAAAGCCCAAGATGGCGGCCGTGGCAGCGTCGGCCACACCTGCCGTTAAACTGCCCTCGAGTCGCAGCACGTCTGGAGCTCGCCGCCGGAGGACGAGGTGCAGGCGGTGTGAGGCGTGTCTCCGGACCGAGTGTGGAGAGTGTCACTTCTGTAAAGACATGAAGAAGTTTGGAGGCCCTGGACGCATGAAGCAGTCCTGCATCATGAGGCAGTGCATTGCTGTAAGTCCACACATGTGTTACTGATAAAAAAAAAAAATGTAGCTATGGTGTTTTATGGTAGCTAATCACATAAAAAATAGCTTATTACATTACATCCTCCCACATACTGTATGTGTTCAAAATGCAAACACAATTTAAAATGACACAGTTTCCAGGAGTTTAAATAAACATTTAACACAATATAAGTGTTACAACATATTATCATTTGTCAAATCATCACATCTGTGTCATTTATGTGGGTTTTTGGCCCAGATTTACAATGCAGTTGCATAAAAATAGCCAATCTAGGTGAAAGCAAGCAAACTGTTTGGTGAAATCACAATATAAGCATGTTATATACGCATGTTCACTGTGTTTTACTGAAAAAATGGTCTTACCTGTCATGTGTACTTTAAAGCAGAACTGACTTGGACTTGAAACAAAAGACTCCAGACTTACAAAACAGTGCTTGGTCCCACCTCTGAATTGTCTCAATTAGTCAATTGTTGCATTCAGCATTCAAACTTGTCTTTAGGCAAAGACAAAACTGAACAAAAACATATTAAAATTGGAATGATTTTAGATAGTGTCATCCAAGCTTGACCTTTGTATTTTTTTGTTCTTTCTCGTTATATTTATTAAAGCAAGTAAATAAATGAGTGTTAAAAAGTTGAAGTTATGGAAATATTGTGAACTTTCCTTACAGTTAGTGCATGGGACAATTATATATTTCAATCATTTCATCAATCATAGTTCTAAACGTTCATAATTGTTTATCTGTTGTGTTGTAGCCTGTTTGCCACACACTGCGTCTGTGTGGTTTGCAAAGAAGCCGGCAAAGAGGATACAGTCGAGGACGAGGAGGAAAAGTTCAACTTCATGCTCATGGAGTGCTCTATCTGCAACGAGATCGTCCATCCAAACTGCCTTAAGGTACGACAAGCATCAAATCACCCGCAGCATTGCTCACGTGTCGTTGGGGAAGTGGTGCGAGGAATCCCAAGTTTATTGTCCATAAAGATGACTAAATCTTGGAGCAAAGGCTTGTGGGAATGATGTTTACATGCGTTTGTGTAACTCTCGATACAGTCATCACACTGTCACTGTGGTGACTCATGCAGCGCTCTGATTCCTCAAAAACCATTATGTTACTACTTTGTTTGAAGACATGTCTGTTCATGTTTTGGTCCTCTTTTGGGCTTAGCATTATTAGTATTGCCTTATTTCTGGTTTATCGTTATTTTAGACCTTTATTAATCTCATTTTTGATCTGGTGGCTCTTGGAGAGCTAAATGCTGTACATTACCGTAATTTCTGGACTAAAAGACACTACAAACTTTGAATTCTGCGGCTTATACTTGTACTTGTAAAATACAACAATGCAGCAAAATGATAGATTCTAATAGATTTACTATTGACAAGTGCGGTTGTGTATGTACTTTATTTTTTTCTTATTAATTGTAGTTGGTGCGGCTTATATTGAGGTTAGTTTTGTTAAACTAGTTTTTACAGGGTTTGTTCAGTCATAGAAAACATGGAAAAGTTGTAGAAAATCAAGAGCATATTTCCAGGATTCCTGGAAATGTTTTGGAATTCTTCTGGTTTTGAGAAAAGCTTGGGAAAGAAAACATTTAAAAAATGATTGGTATTCTTGGTTTCTTTGTCCACCTAACAGCGCTAAGTGTATAAATATATATATTTATATATATATATAGGCCACATTAAAAATGTGATGAATTTGAAAAAATAAGAACTGATTTGTTACATTGTTGTTGAATACTAAGGCCTATGTCTTTTTTTTTCTGTCAGTGACTGTTTAGGGTTAAATTAATTTGGCCAAAGTAGATAAAAACGTGTGAAAATATGATATAAGGTCATAAAAGAGCCAGGAAAGATTATGGAGAAGTCATGAAAAGTCAAGGAAAACAATCAAAAGCTGTACCAACTTTGTTATTCGATCGCCAAATTTTGTCTCAGTAGCTTTTTGAAATAAAACCCTGAAACAAATATTTTTGTGAGCTGACGGCACTACTTCTTTGCTTTCACTTTTTCTTCCTTCGTCGTATTTTTAAACTTGTGTAATTTTTTTTTGACAGATTAGTGATGCCACTGGTGTTGTAAACGATGAACTGCCCAACTGCTGGGAGTGTCCCAAATGCAATCACGCAGGCAAGAGTGGAAAAGTGAGTACAATTAGTTTATTAGTAATTGCTTTTTTTGTTTTATGTACAAACATTTAATATTTATTATTTGTCAAGTGTCATCATAGAAAAATTTTAAACGCATCTGTTTAAAAATTGACAAAGTGTAATTGTGTACTCTAAGGCTGGGTACTAAAAGCCTTCTGATACAATTTCCTCAGTATGTTATGTATCAAGATATACAGCATAACATTTATCATGAAAATCTGCCAAATTGGTATATTTAATCGTGCAGAAAAAAATACTAAACATTGAATTTTATTTTTTCTCTACAACACACGTGTCAAACACAAGGCCAAGTGCCTTACTCTTTCAGTTTCAGACAAATAATTTCATTAGATAAGGTCATTTTTCAAAATAAAAAAGATGTTATTCAGTAATTGTCTCTCACACACACAGAGACTATTATTTGTAGTCTGTCAAAGAATAGTAAGGTTAATTTTAGTTATAACAATGATGCCATTGTGGCCCTTTGTCAAAATTAGTTTGACACCTTTTGCTCTACAATGTAGAAAAATTATTAAAAAAAAAAAGTATTGTGTCTTTGAGTATAACCTTTTTGTAAAATCAATAATAAGAATGTAATTTTAGATATGTAGAAAAAAACAGCAGCAGAATTGTATTTTCACACTGCCTTTAATGTTACATTAAATGTCCTACGAATAAGTAATGTTTTCAACTCAATAGTTTCAGCCTTAAAGCAGCAGTCCAGGTTCAGAAGTGTAAAACTTATGAGTTTAAGTATCCTGATGCGCCCCCTGTATCAATATGTCGATTGCCAATGATATTGTCACATAATCCCGATACATCGAATACTAGTGTATCCAATCCAATAAAAAAAACAAGTGTGCTACAATAATAATAATTTACTCTGCCGTGTGTGAAACTTGTGTGCACTATAAGCATAAGGTATAAAGTCATTTTGTTGTTTTCGTCCCTTTTGGCACTGAAGCAAAAACGTGGTCCAGGATTCAAGTATGCGTCCAACCTGCCCGGCTCTTTACTGAGGGACAAACCCGGGAAAGAGGAGGCCGACTGCTCCTCTGTGAAAAGGAGGCCAGAGCGGGACGAGACTCCGAGGTACGAGTCCCTGCACAGACAGCCCCCAGTGCTCACCCCGAGCGGCCTCAGCAGACCCCGACCCGAGGACAAGCTCAGGAAGAAACGCAAACTGTTTGAGGATGACGACGACGACGTGGGTGTAAGGAAACGGGTGAGTGAGAAAACATGTTATAAAAACTCAATTAAAAAAGAATAACTTTGATGTGTAGAAACATTTTTACAATCGCGTAAATAAATTTAGACTTTCAAGAATTACATTTCAGAGCTCAAGTCACAATGATTGCATGCATACCAAAAAAAGGAATACCCTTTTGGATTTTAAATATTTTCAAAATTATATTTAAACCACAAAAGAGATTCAGTGGAGGTTTGTAATTCAATGTTAAATCACATTTTGCATGTAGACACAAAAATGTAAGAGGAACAATATATTTGGTCAGTAATGGCACAAATTATGGGCCTTTGTTTTGTTCTGCTCTCCAACTTGAGAAAAAAAACAGCAACTATTAAACGACAGAGGTTTATTGTGATGTATGAAGCAAATAACTGAAGCAATAGTAAACAAAGCCCTATCATTCCAGCTTATTTTCCCCAACTCGTCTGTCTTGTCTAAAATTTAAACTGAAACTGTTTTGAACCCTTTGGAGCACAAACAAATGCCTGAGTCTTTGTGAAGCTGAAACCTGTAGTTTTACTTCTGATGATACCTTCTGGCTCTATCATTTTTGGTAAATATAAGGAGTGTTATATACATTATCTCACATAGCCACGTGCAAAAGAAGAGGTATTCCGAAGAGGTGGTCGGTATGTGCCTGCAGCCAGACACTCTTGACTACAAACAAACCTTTTGGAGCTTAAAAAACTCCAATCAAATAACTGACGATTTGACGTTACTGAATCTCTAAATCTTTGCATTATTTGCCCAGGCCTTTGTTTAAATGCCATTTACCAGCCACGTGGAAAGGTAGTGAGTGAAAAGTACTCTATAAAGATTTGTGTATTTTGTAATAGGTGTAAGATTGTGATTTGCTTTTCAGGTAAAGGCTGAGGAGGAAGAGGATGATGAAGATGGCGGCGATGGGAGGGAGCATCACTATCGCAGTTACGAACGGAGAAATCGCTTAGGAGACACTGAGGAGGAAGGAGATGACAAGGACTCAAGGAACGAGCTTTCCTTTCCTTTCCTTAAGACTCCCGTTGCCGATAGCGACCAGTCTCTGTGCAGCTCCCCGCAGGCCGGTCCCAGCAGCGAAGGGGGGAGCGAGACACAGGAAAGAGGGCCGCGTCCAAAGGCTCGGCGCAAGAGACGGTTACCCAACAGGGAGCTGAGCCGTGAGCTGAGCAAGGCCCTCAATCATGAAATCCAAAAATCCGACGACCGCTTGGCAAACGAAAACCGACAACCTCTCAAATCAGAGCCAGAAAGTGAGAACGAAGAACCCAAAAAGTTGTTCCGAAACGGCAGCGACGTGGGCGAGCAGAGGGCCCACCTAAAGGCCAAAGAGATGAACGGGACGTCGTGGGAGCTGCGTCATTTCTACCCAGTCAGATCACACCGCTGGGTTCAACAGGAGCACCCCAACCACCAGGCCTGTCCCCCTCGCTCCCCTCCCAAATGTGTGCAGATGGAGAGGCATGTAATCCGGCCTCCTCCCATAAGCCCTCCGCCTGACAGGTTGCCTCTCAAGGATGGGAAAACTCATGCGATACAGAGGGAAGTCTGGATGAAGATTTTCGGCTACCTGTCCCACCAGGAGCTGTGCGTGTGCATGAGGGTGTGCAAGACCTGGAATCGATGGTGAGCATTATGGCACAGCGTCTAGGAGTAAAATACAGGGTTTGTGCAGTCATCGAGGTTCCTGCAGGGTCTTAAGAAGTCTAAGACAGGGCTCTTCAACTTTATTTTCCAGAAAAGCAGATTTTACCGAGGATCATGACTTCAGCTTGTGCCAGATATTCACAGGACTAGATTTGTTTCTATAGTGATAAGAACTAATGCTGCAGTCTGTTTTTATTGTTTTAGAAAATGTCCAAATCAGCGTTAAACCAGATCTAAACCAGGACCAAACCTGGTCTAAAGCAGAATTAAACAAGTCCAAGGTGTACGCTGTAAAAAAAAACTGTATACTATTTGAATGCATGCTTAAATTAAGACCATTTTACTCTTTATTTGAGTATATTTTAACTGCCGTAAAACAAGATTTGCCAACAGTACAAGAGCAAAGGAGATTTTTGCTAAAATATATATTATTGGACCATACTGCAATTATTTTCTCATACTGCAATTAAGCCCAAAAAATATGTTTTTTTTAAATTAGAAAAATAAAGACATGTTTTTTTCTTCACAAAATTTCTAGAAAATTCAGGCCTACATCAACTGTATTTTTCAGTATTTTTAAATGTTCCTATTAAGATTAAATGGACTAATAATTATTTAAACTGTATTGACAATATGCAACCAATCAGTTGCAAATTATAGTGTTGCACTATAGGGTCAGTCATGAAAAGCCTGGACAAAAAATGAAAAACTCTAAATCTAATTCCAACGCCCTGGGAAGGTTTTGAATTATAATAGTTTTGGAAATGTTTGGGAAAAATAAAATTATACTGTACTCTGAAGTATTAAAAAAGTGGATATTTTGCTGACACAGTACCACTCCTGTTTTGTTAAGATGGAGAAAAAATACATATATTTTTTATGTGCCTGTAAAAGATACACATACAAAAGATACAAATAAAAGATATACATTGCTTCGATTCAATACATTTATGAATTTGCTTCTGAAAACATTTTGAAACTATAATTAAATGAACTGAATTAAAAACTATATTGTAACTGAATCAAGATTTTAGGGCTGGAACTAAATGCTTTCGTCACAAAACAATATGATCCTACAAGTGGCTGTGGTACACAATATATTGCAATACACAGGATTTTGTGTCTTGATAATAATGAAGTAATGCATTATTTTACAGTAACGTGAAAAATAAAATATATAAGTCAGTGTGTACTGCAAAACAGTAGGTCTATGGTTCATTATTGTTAGGAACTACAATGCTGCAGAAATTTAAAGATGAAGCGGTACCACTTTATATTAACTACACCTTAATTAGCCTTAATAAACCATGAATAAAGCATAAATAAAGCCTTAATTATTCATGAACTAATGGTGAATTAATGAATGAAAACGTTTATTAATGCTTAGTAACTACTTAACTAAGGAGCTAAGGTTAGGATTTAGGGTTAGGGGGCAGGATTCGGAGTAATTAAGTAGTTACTAAGCATTAATAGGCTTTTTCATCTATTAATTAATCATTTGTTCATATTTAATTAAGGTGTTATTAATGGTTCATTAAGACTAATTATTCTGTAGTTATTCTAAAGTGTTACCGATGAAGCTTATTCAAATGTTTTTAAATTTTAAATGAAATGAATGGTTGGATTGCAATACAAAATGTCTTTTTTTTTTTTTTTTTTTATGGATCCACTTTGGTGCTGTCTATGAACAGTTTGGTGTTGACAGTATTGATGTGAACAGCAGCTTTCACTGTAACATAAGTAAATGTAACAGAGCCTAAAAGTACAATTAAATGTTTTTTTTAAATTCTGTATTGTATTCATACATTTAAGTATTGAAATACACGTGTTATGATACAATACAGCAAATTGTATCACGATATATTGTCCCAGATTTATAAATCAGTTAAATTAATATGTTTAAGTCTTAATAACCCTCTTTTTGTGACCATCAGGTGCTGCGATAAAAACCTTTGGAAAAAAATAGATTTGAATCGCTGCACTTCCATAACTCCTCTGATGTTGAGTGGGATAATCCGCCGGCAGCCACAGTCTCTGGACCTCAGCTGGACCAACATTTCCAAGAAACAACTGTGCTGGTTGATCAACAGGCTACCAGGTAAGAAACTAGAGCTAACGGTCATTCTTGGCTCTCTCTCTGTTGCTTCTTGGTGGAAAATCTGCTATTGCAATTTCTCAACCTGACACCAGGTCTCCTTAGAAAACCTGGCTCTATGTTTTTTTATATTTGGCAGTGTAAAATGTGTTTGGATATCAATACTACTAAAGATAAATAAGCCAGTGTTGCTTTGTCCTGCTTTAAAGTGACACTAAACCACTAAAAATGTTGATTTAGCGTGTAGTTTCACTTGAATCTGAATTGTTTCCTCAGGTCTGCGAGTGCTGAAGCTGTCTGGGTGTTCCTGGGCCGCTGTGTCGGCCTTGTGCACTGCCACTTGTCCTCTCCTGCGCACTCTGGACGTCCAGTGGGTGGAAGGCCTTAAAGACGCACAGATGAGGGACCTTCTATCGCCTCCTACAGACAACAGACCAGGTATTTATATTTACATTGAATTTCTCAGTTAACCCTTTAGGTGCAAACTTAATAATGTCTCATTTCCATCATCACAGTTCTTTTTATGCCTTATCTCTGAAACCTCAGAAGCACAAAAGTTGAACATTTTCAGATTGGGTTGCTATTTCTATGTCAAATTGTCTTTTTATAAATCAGAAATGAACATAGAATGGGACGTGCATTACATTTTTGTACGTATGCATGCTTTATTAATAAGACCCTAGATTATTTACTTTCGGATAAGTTTCACAATTCAACTCTGTACCAGCAGTTGCAGAGGTATCAGTTTGTATTCTACAGGATGAAATTTATAGCCTCCACATTTGCTGAACTGGATTTCAAATTTAAAAACTTTCCACCTGGATTTACTGTAACTAAGCAAATATCTGGGTGTGCTGCAGTTTTCAGGTTTAACAACCTATGTGCTCAAATAATGACGACCTGAACATCCTGAATGACCAGGTGGTTTCGGTAATGAATTTCTCCCTCCCTGTTGGCATTTTCAATCATGACCATGCCAGATTCATAGTTCTCACATAGTGAATAGGTGGTTCAGGACTATGAGACGTAATTTCAGACATGAAATTGACCATCACATGAACAAAGCACAAAACGAAAGAGAAGTTTGATTTTGTAAGTAATAGACAACCAATGAGCTCCATTGTTTCATTTGCATCATGCAAGTAAACACACGTGGACTTGTGAATTAAACGTCATTTTTAAGTATTGAATCAATCAATCAATCAACCTTTATTTATGTTGCCCTTTACAACACAAAAAGTGACCAAAGTGCTTCCCAATAAGACACAATAAATGGCAATAGAGTTTTTATTTATTAACAGTAAACAAGAGATACAAATAGACATATGTTATTACATTACTGAATCCAAAATCCACCTGAACAAACTTGTTTTGATCCTGGATTTAAATAAGACCAAAGTCTGAGATGGTGCTGACATCAGGGAGGAGTCTGGGACCAGCCAAAGAGCCTTAAAAACAACAATTTAAATTTTAAAATGAATTCTAAAAGAATCTGAAAGCCAATGAAGTTCAAAAAGGACCGGGGTCATGTGAAAAATGCTGCAGCTCGTTTTTTAAATAACACACCCAGGCCCCAGCACTAGCTAATAAAATCAAGAATAGTCTTTTCCATGGAGTAAACATACAGATAACCCAACTGATAATGGGATGTTTTTTGGGGATAATGGGGATTGTACCACCATTGTTTTTCCTAATTATATTTTTGATCACAGGTCAGTTAGATAATCGCTGCAAGCTTCGAAACGTGGAGACCTGCGTCTGGCAGGACTGGACATCACCGACACGTCTCTGCGCCTCATTAGTCGACAGATGCCATTTTTGTCCAGACTGGACCTGAGCTACTGTAACCACATCAATGACCAGTCAGTGAACCTGCTGACGGCGGCTGGGACCACCACACGAGACTCTCTCACTGAAATCAACCTGTCAGGTGAGAAACGACAAGTGTGAGCTAGATTCAAGCTTTTCAGGAATTTCATTGAAAGTGCACATGGCAGGTACACTACATTTTCCTGTAAAATTAAGGAAAGATGATTGATTACTTTGAAGAGGTTCTGTTTTTTCCCTGCAAATATATACATTGAATAAGGTACTATAAATCATGTGAATTAACATTGAGAAGGAATCCAAGCAACATTTTTATCACTCACTGCTCAAGAACTACAACAGCAAATGTGAACTTACGCAAAATATTGTGTTGAATATAGATATGAAGACATGGAGATGATAAAGTGATCCAACTTTTCCAATATGTAAATAAATCTAACAATGCTAACAATAGCTGCAAGCTTAATGCTAAAGTGATGCTAGAGCCGCTGTCGTTTTTTTAGCATCTTTCTTTTAACTTTTTGTGTACTTTTCTGACATAATGCCACATCAACAAGCTCATTTTAAACTTGATTGTGACTTGACTTGTATTAGTTGTGCTTAAAATCACACTTAATTCGCCAGAAAACGTCTTAAAAGGGGTGAAACCTTGCTTCCCCTCACTGCTTTAACAGGAGACTGTCCCCCACAGCAAGCCACGAACCCAAATATGACCGCTGTCAATTTTTTTCTAACTTGCAACTTAACTTCTGTAAAACTAACCAATATTTACCACGAGTGAAAATTAGAAAAATGTGTTTAATCTGTCTTGTGGGCTTTAACAAAATTGAGCCTCATATCAAGTTTAGTCATATTTTGAAGTCGGTGCTCCGGTAGCCATGGTTACAAGTAGCCGGTCAGTGATGCGGTAGCCATGGTGACAAGTCTGTTGCCAAACTGGTTGAGCTGTTATAGTTTTGACTGATTTATGTTTTTTATAAGACTGGTAGATATCAACTTTTCACTTGATTGGTGTAAAACTCGTTCACATTTAAACTAGGTAGTTGCAAATGTATTAAAAAAAAATCATAACAAACCTGCCATGCGCACTTGACAGAAATTAAAAGTTGCATTCACGTGACCAGCTGAAGTGAACAACGAGGCTCATCAAATATCCTCTCTTGTCTTTTCAGTGTGTAATCGAGTTACAGACCACTCCTTAAACTTCTTCAAGCGCTGCGGGAGCATTTGTCAGATCGACCTGCGCTTTTGTAAACAAGTGACAAAGACAGCATGTGAGCGGTTTATCGCAGAGATGTCCGTGAGCGTCCCCTTCAGGCTGACAGACGACAAACTATTACAGAAGACGAGCTAGTCTCTGGTGGACGAAGCAAAACTCTATTTCCATGCACTTAATGAAGAGTTTTTCCCCTCTTTAACAGACTGTGACACGTCTCTGACCCAGAGATTAACATTTCAATAATAATGTGATCTAAGCTCATTCATTATGTTGTAATTAGCTTGTAAAATTGAATGCATGTTTGAGTTGGAACCATTTTATAAAGATAATGTGCTTGTACCTGTTTTTAAATTATCTAAACAGTATTTTTATACAGGCAACATTTCATGAGTTTACGTAGTTTTCCTACATTCGCTCAGGAGCTGAATTTCATTACAACTTACCAAGCATGTGAGTATTTTGTTAGCCTCAACACTACACTGTCAGTGCCATAACTTGTGCTCAAACATCTGTGACATGAGATAAATGTATAGTGATGGGTCTAAATTATCAAATAGTATATGAATAAGAATGTATGTTGGTACTCCATAATGCTAAACACACTATTGGACATTAATTTATTGGTTTTTTTTATATTATGAACTGGTTTGTATTTATTCTGTAACTTGATACAGCGATCTTTGAGTTTGGTCATGTATTTAAATGTTTAAACAGGTTCATTTGAGCTGATGGCAGTATCCATGACCGTCTCTGTTGGGTTTCAGTTTTTCAGAGGGAACAAAGGACAAAATCCAGTGCTTTGTGTTGTATTTGGGGAAATGCCTCACTCACCTCAGGTCAATGTAATGTTGATATTCAAGTGCTAATATGCATTAAAAGAGTTTCATTTGTACTATGTTTTTATGCATTGTTTTGTAATTCTTAAAATTCATACCAAGTTTCAACTGTATGCAGCCAGGTGGTGGGCAGAAGCATTTTTCCTATTAATAACATCGTACTGTAATAAAAGAAAGGTCTGTTAGCGACTAGACCTGTTCACTTTTTATACCTGCATTCAAACTATATTCATTTTGGCTGCCCTACATCTGCATTACATATTACACAGAGGTTAAATTGTTTAAATAAGAATACACTTTTCATAGATTTCCTCCAATAATAGAGTTTTACATCTGTGCAATGCAACAGTAAAAACAACAGGTAATCAAATGGAAAACTTATTTTAATCAAAATTATTTATTAACCAAAATAAAAAGTTCAACATTCCAAAATACAAACCTAGCACAAATTTTACACCCTCGGAAAAATAAAAGTGCCAATAATAGTTTATAACTGACTGTGATAGCAGCAATGTTGGCTCAGTGTGGTTTACAGCAGAGCTGAATATTTTAAACTGAACACACAATAAGAATCTGGTGTGGCAAACCTGACCAGATGCACACGCTACAGTCATGCTCTGGATGAAGCAGATTACAGAAATGCAAAGGATTTTGTAAAATAATATCCCCAAATAATCTGAAAATACATTTCAAACCAAATGGAAAAAATATAGTTATATACATCTCATATGGATCAATAATTCAATATATGCAAATGTACATTAGCAAGTCCATTAGTCTATACCACATTTTGCAATACATCACTCCTACTTGAGAGATATGAACTTCAAAGCAAAATGCCCCAATCCACTCCAATTAATAAGAACATTCAAAGATTTACATCCACAATTAATTCTGGAAAAAGAAGGAAGAGTTAGCACCGAGTCTGAGTTGTAGCCACTTGAGGGCCAAGCTAGGACAAATGTGACTGAAGTAAACTATTGCTATGAAGATCTGTTATTACTGGTACAATGAAATGACAAACAGCGTGATGGTGCAGTTTACATAAAATGTGCTTTTAATAAAATTTAAATCAAGATTTGTGTCTGTCTTTGATCATAACTTTCAATCACCATCGCAACTTCAATTTTCTACACAAAGCAAATTGTTAAAATTTAAGTGGGTGCAGCCTCCAGCGTCGTAAGAGTGTAATATGTGATAAATCTATTGATTTAAAAAAGTGCTTTTCTGTCAATAAGAAAAACAGGTGAGCTTATGAAACACTGAAGTTTCAGAACCTAGTGTTTCTGCCCAGTGGCTAATGATCCTCTGTGTTGTTGAATAGGTCGCCTGTGGCAGAAGGCAAGCACTTCTGCTTTAAAACAAAAGGTTTGTGTGTGGAGTTTAACTCAAGTTCATTAAGCTATTTTCTATGTGCTGTTTAGAGGCAGATTTGATGGTGAGGTTGTTCACACAAGCACAGGGCTAGACATTCTTTTAATTAGGAAATTGTGAGATATAGAAGATAAATTATATTATAAATTTACGAATGGTTCAGAGTGGAGAATTCAACAGTGCAGCAGTAAGCTGCTTTTGGGTTTTAGGATAGTGGTTAAGATTTAAAAACATGCACAGCCCTCACAACATACTGCCTACAGATGGGGCATTCGTTCATCCTTTTTCCACACTTTGTGCACGTGACCATGTGACCACACTCCAGGAGAACACAGTCGATCACAGCGTCCATGCAGATACGGCAGAGATTATCGTCATAGATGGTTAATGGACCCTTTTCACTCTCTGAAAAGCAGAAAGTCCGTGCTGAGTCATAGAGTAAAGCCATTCACACAAACACAAGTACAGTTTGTGCCATGCAGTGAAAGGGCAGACACATCAAGGGCTGAGCAAGACAACTCCTTCTATTAAGTGTGGCCGGTCTGACCGCGTCATGCACAAAACGTCACAAAAATGTCACATGTTGTTTCCATGACAACCACAGTCTCTTGATGGCACCTAGAGACTGTAGACATAACTGTATGTACTAGACCTCTACTTTGAACAGTTTGTATAGCTAACACAATGGAAGGTGCAGAATAAAGACAAGGTATGAAAAAGAAGCAGTGAAAAGGATTACAAAGACAGCCTTACCTCCATTAGTACCGTTGCAGATGGAAGTGGGTAAGGCCATTACTTTAGAATGAAGTCAAGAAATACAGAGACAGTGTGCTATCAGAGGTAAATCCTTAAACCCTGCTCTCATTTTGTTAAATATATGAAACTTTACAATGCAGTGTTTATAACAGGATGTGGTGAAAGACAGAGAAACCAGGTTAAAAATGCAATAGTTACCTGTGGTTACAGTACTGCTCACATTTTCCACTGCAAAGACAAGAGAGAGACAAATGTAAACAATTACCTACATGTGATTTACAAGAGTACACTTTTTAAGGTTGTTACCTATGAATCTAATTATAACCAACTTCTGTCACCTACATGTTTCTTCAGCTCAAACACAATTGACTGAGAGATGATTATTCTGGGCAATAAATCTCAAAACTCACATGATTTTCTGTTTTCCTCAGTCTCTCGATAAAGTCGATTGACACGCTCCACCAGTTCCCACTTCTCACAGCACCCAGAATAGTTTACAAAGTTCCTAGCCAGGATTTCTTTGAGCTGCCGGACAGAAAGATCTTCTATGTCTCCCAGGCTGGATAAGTCTGATAGAGAGGCACGTGCCCGGCGCCGCGTCTGGGGACTGGTCTGTAAAACCAGATAAGGCTTTAGAAATGATGAAATAGAAATCCCCTCTTTCTACTGTATATGTAGTAATTATAGAGAAGGTTTATATTGTTTATGTAATGTCTAGAATAACAAAATGATCACCTCAGGAGTGTGTTCACTGTGGTCTAAGTGGAGGAGAGATGTTGATGCTGCATCGGCTTCCTGTATCACAACCACAATACAAACATTAGTCTGTGCTACTTTGTATTGCCCAGGTCACAGGTGTGTCTAGCCTGTTAAATTGGGATTAGGATTAGACACCTGAGACTGGGATATCGTGTGAATGACACTTTATCCTTTTTTAGTTCTGCTGAAAGATTTTTGGCTAGAATATTTATTTTAACTTTATAAAGTTTACTTTTTTGCTACAGTGAACAATAATGAACATAA
Source organism: Mugilogobius chulae (assembly GCA_038363315.1). Classification (NCBI taxonomy): domain Eukaryota; kingdom Metazoa; phylum Chordata; class Actinopteri; order Gobiiformes; family Gobiidae; genus Mugilogobius; species Mugilogobius chulae. The sequence continues at coordinate 28,434,633 of CM076397.1, forward strand.
ATTCTAAATATGATTTTAAAAAAATCATTTAAACTCTACTATTAAGCTCTAAACTAAACCTCTAGGGGAGACAGAACTTTAAAAACATCCTTACAGGAGTGGTGTCAGAGCTATCGCTCCTGCTAAGCGGCCCCTCCTGAGAGGCAGCAAAGGTGGACAGTTCGGAGGCTGACTGTGTGGTGGAGGGAGTGGGTGAGTACATAGAGCGTGAGTGAAGGCTGTTGGTGTCATCCTCCTCTCTGATGCCTTGGTGAGACAGAACCAGTTCAACCAAGTCTTCCTTTTCCCTGCATGTGTCTGTGGCAATGTTACGGAGCTGAAGGTACTGTCGCAGGTCTTTGACTCGCAGACGCATGAGCCGAGGCCTCTGGAAACCTGTTGCCTTCAGTAAATGACATGTGGCACAGATGCGCAGATTCTCCTGCAGAACTGTGCACCAGGAGCAAAAGCTTTTCTTGCAGTCACAGCAAATATACTGCAGAATCAGAGGAAAATGTAACACATCAATTCTCAATATAAAATGTATTTTCACCCAGGTAAAAAAAAATAAATATGGACTAAAGACATACATTTCAGGTGCATTATGTTGAAAAAATCATAATAAATTAATGCTTAATAAAGCATGTTCTCTTCAATCCATTTATTAAACATACCTTTCTCCTGAAGACTGAAAAAGCCTGGCCACAGGCCTTGCACACAAGGTTGGGGCTCCCTGAGCTTGAAGGTGGATATGTAGAGTATCCCGCACTAGGGGCAAATCTGAAAGGTCCAGCGCGGCCCCAAAGCCTGCCTGCTGGCCCCTGACAGCCCCTGTTCCCATGACTTCATTCAGCAAACCACAGCATGAAGCCCACACAGATGAGGCATTTGCCTAGAGAGACAAATAACTTCAGTTAGTTTATGACTTGAGTAGAGATTTGTACAGTTTATTAATAATAATAATAATAATAATAATAATAATAACAACAATGATGATGATAGATGTGCTTTATGCAGAACTTTAGCTTCTCAATTTGTGCTGCAGACCGTGAAAGCAGTAATAAATAAATAAATAAATATTTATTTCTTTAAAACAATCAAAAATGAATAAACACTTACAATCAAGTAATACAAGTATAAAACGTGTTGCAATAAAAATAACTTTTCCAACCTAGTCAATAACAGTGATAATCTGGTGAGAGAGTTAGTCAAATGTTGTGCTGTATCTTCCATGGTTATGATGAGCACAGCTGTTAGCTTACAGAACAGGCCTGAGCTACCTCCATGACTGCTGCTGCCTTCTCAACTTCAGATGCACGATTTATATTTACATTTACACCGTAATGCAGCAAAAATATGTTGGCCTAAAGATATTATACATAAACGCATGGCTAAAATTAGCTCAAATTAGCTGCCTGAAGGAAGGTTAGTTCAACATTGACAGAATAATAAACGGCGACGCTTCCCGTACCTTCATTGCACCACCGAAGTGTCTTCCGTGTGAGAAGAACACTTTGACAATAAGAGCATTGCAATCTTCTCAACGTGCGTTTCAGCTTTAAAGAGAGAAAACTTAAACCCAAACGCCGCTGGATGTCGAGGAGAAACGAAACGATCGCTGTGAACCTCACGAGCTGTGGATTGTCTTTCTACTGAGGCTGGGCCTGCACCGAAGCGCGACTTTAGCCCCCTCTAGTGGTCCACTTTAGCATTGTAACGTGGACCGTCTCATAACATCAAAATATGTATTTCTGTTTCTTAAAATAAGAACAATATTAATAATTATAATAACAATAATAAAAATAATAATATAAGGGGAAAATCGTCCGTTGTTCGGATTCATTTTTAACTACTAGTGTTTTTTTGTTTTTTGTTTTTTTTATTGAGTGTTTTCAATACAAAGTCTTGCAGAGGTAATACAGACTGAAGTAAACAAAAGAAAATAAAAAAAAAAGAGTTTTTCCCAGTTCCTTATGTCAAATATAAGGCAATGCAGTAAAATCAAAACAAAAGTTTTTGGGAAATTAATTTTGAAATCATTGAGCAAAGTCCGACTTCAGCAGTTTCAGTGAGGAGTAATACAGTTTAAATTCATTCATGAAATGTGAAAAGCAAGGACTAGCATCTCCACTTAACTAGGCTACTAGTGTTGGCAATAGAACTACTAGAGGCCCGTTGCCATGGCAGTTAGAGGCAATTTTGCGAGTGGAGCAGCAGTCAATCTCATGAGGTAAATTTATCCGAAGAACTGCAGGTAAATTTGTTTTTTATGCAAAAAAATAAAATAAAATAAAAATAAAATAGATACCAAAATTATAAATTATATATAATGATTAATAGTAGCAGCAGCAGCAGCAGTAGTGGTAGTACTAGTAGTAGTAGTAGTAGTAAGTTAGTATTTTGAGAATGTTAAAAACTTTGAAACATTTTATATAATAGATCTCCTAACGGATTCATGAGCTGATATTGAAACTATTTCTCTAGTTGCTTTATTATAATTCAGATTGATCATATAAAAATGTAATAACTTTTTTTTTTTTTGTCGATATTTTGTTACGATCAACTTCCGCTTCCCAGTCGCGTTTGTTGTTCTTCCTCTTCAACCTTTCAACAACACAGCGCGGCAACTACAAACTTCGACTGTTTTGAAATCGATTTTTCAATAGATTCATGTTTTGTATTAGTTGTCTTTTAGAGAGGGCTTTACTGTGTACTAAAAGCGACATTGTAATAGAGTGACAATAGTTTTATGATGGAAGAGAACAGTGCCGTCTCGTCGATGATACTGTATGAAGATGAGTCTGTGGAGGTTTGCTGTGTGGACGGGACTCGGCTACAGCTGTCTCCCTGCGGTGCAGAGTTTGTCCTGTGGAAAGCCCCCCGCAGACCCCCGGGACACCCGCTTCTGCCCCGCGAGAGGATCCGCCAGAGGACACGCTTCGCCATCAGCGCATATAAGGTTCTTACAACACTGGGGGGAACACACGGATTTGTTGTCTTTTCCGGTCATGATTCAAACTGTACATTTTTTAAATTGTATTATTTTTTTAGGATCTTCTAGCAACAACCCTGACTTTTCGAAATAAGTATGCAACCCAGCCCTATCTTCCTGAAGAACTTATACCTGATGACCAGAAAAAGGTAGGTCATCAACAGTGTTGGGGGGGAAAAGTATCAAAAAGTGCCTAGTTACTCATTGCTTATTACTTTTTATAAATGTAATTAGTTACAATTGCCAAGAAAGGAACTTAGCTATATTACTTTGAGATTACTTTGTGTGTAATTTTGCAAACATTGATCAAATATATGATTTATGTTTGATTATTGGCATTTAAACCGAGGTTTATAACAAATGAGTTGCTTAAACAGGCTTGAATTAACTAAACTCAACAAATCTTATTCTGGAAGTTGTTCCAGCTGCTGATCTGTGCCCCCGAGTAGTTTTCTTCATACATTATGTCAATGTTTGTGTATATTTTAAACATAAAAGTAAGTAAAAATTATTTTGGTATTAACTGCATCCCCTGTCCTCTCCTCAGGATACAGATGAAAATGAGCTGTAAGCTCAAATCTGGTATAAGCATCTCTGCCATTGTGCTTCACGTAATTGTACATTGTCCTTAACAAACATTACCTAATTACAATTATTTTCACAGTAACTACGTTACACTACTAAATACTGCAACATAGTTACAGTAACTAAGTTACACTGAACACTACTCATCATTTAAGGGTATGCAAAATAGGAAAATTTAACTGCTCTTTTGAAGATGGGGCTAATGCAATTTTATATATAAAGAGTATATTCTTTTAAATAGTAAAATTGCTACAGAAATGGTTGAATAAAAAATAATATAGGGTTTACCTTTATTTTAACGTTGTAAGTAATATTTCATATTTGTCTAATAATAATAACCGTAATAACAGTATTAATGAGAAGAATAAGAATAAGGAGAAGAATTTCTATTGACTGGTGTGATGGTATTGTACCTGTGGTCCTATAACAGAGACTGTCACTGTAAATAGAGACCCGCGAGAGAGAGGAGAGAAAGAGAAAGAATAACTGACAGACTCACACAAATGAGTTTAATTGACATAAAACTTTAAGGCAGAAATTGTAAGTTAAGCTGCCCTGCATTTGTATACAGTGTAGGCCTATATTCACTGTGTTACTTATCATATTATCATATTGCCATGTTCATTTTTCACACGTTTCTGTAGTCTTGGCATAACAACACATTTAGAGTTAAGAAGACTTGAATTTATGTTCACTGAATGTAATTGGTAAATGAAATCCCTTTTTCTCCTGTAGTCTTTTTTCACTCATAGCTCAGAGGTACAGTGGCCACTCACCTGTGATGCTGCTGAGGATGGACCTGGAGGTGAAACTGTGATCAGGTCTGAGGATGGGAGAGCCGTGCTGACGCTCTCTCCTTCAGGCAAAGACTTCATCGTTGAATTCACATGTACTGTCAGTCAGAATAATCAACAACACTGTGCAAAGTCAGCGTCAGCCAACTCTACACACGGGAAGAGCAAAAGTAAAACAGTAAATTCATCAGTCTGGAACTCAAAGGTATGTATTTCTACAATACTGCACATTTACATATTCAACTAATGATTCAAGAGGATCACTTTCTTTGTTTAGTTAACCAGTGGTTGCTACATCAAGTCAACATGTAAATATGTTCTGTAGCTTCTATATGGTTTAACAAACAAATATAAAACTAACAATTCTGTAGTGAACTAGTCAAACATTTAAATTTTACATTGAGACAGTTTCATTATTATAATGTACCACAGTGTTTCTCTTGGTTTAGTGGCTTGTTATATTTAAAGGAACAATATGTAAGATTTTGACCATCATAAACATGAGCTGTATGTATCCACAAATACAAGGTAAACATGTCAAATGTAATCTTACTTTTACTGAAGTCACAGTAATCAGACTTTTTTGTAATTTAAAAACAATGGACATGATGTTCATTTTTTGACATTTACATTTAGTGTTTTTGTTCTGAAGAGAATTATCCAATCAGAAAGCAGAATGAGCCTCAATAACTCTTTGGTTGCCAGTTTGATTTCTAGAGCCTGAAGCTGATTCCACACAGTTCTCATTTGGCTCCACTCATTATGTAGAAATGCTTTTCTTGAGAATGAACCATGGCAAAGAGTCAGGTGTCTGAGAAGTGACAATCATGTTATTACCCATGATTCAAATCTTGTTCCTGATTGGTCAGTAGCTTCATATCCTTTATGTATGCCTTTTCACAATCTGGCAACCCAAGTTCATCTGTGATTGTAATACCTTTTGAAAAATACTAGTTGTGCATCTTACATACGGTTTCTTTAATATAGATATTAAGAATATTTTAGGACATTTACCACATGAAACAAAAAAATATCTATTGTGACAATCAAGATGGTGGTGCTGTTAGCTGTATGATTGTAGAGGAAACACGGACCAAAACATTTTTGGGACAAAAGGCTTGTAGATAGAAAAAAATCACCAATTTTCATGAAAACCACTTTTTTTTTTTGTTACGAAAACATTGTTGTGTTATAAAGTCTGTACTTATATTACAAAAATCTATCCTAATAATCTCCCTAGTAATCGTCTGTTAAATAATTGTTGCAAGTCTGAGTAATTGGCCTATAATAAGTAACTAAGGGATCTATTGTTTTTTCTGTGATTTAGTAATAAACTATAATGTATATAGCTCAGAAATTTACATTCCATTGTAAAAACAAAACTTGCTCCATTGACTTTTTGTTCAAACTGCAGAACTGATCAACTCTGCTCTTCATTGCAAAACTTAATTTAAATAAGAACAAGTTTTGAATTACAAATTTTGGAGCAGAGAAATGTGGCTAAACAATTTTGAACCCATATGTTGTACTTGGATTCTGATTGTTTTGACCAATCCCAAGTAAATACAGACAAATGGGTGGGGATAGGTGGCAGCTGAAAACAGGGATTTTCTGATCACTCGACAATCAGCTGCGGAACAATACAAGTTTACTCAAATATGCACAAATCAATTTATATACAACTTTGGGTAATATAATAGTCCCATAACGACCTTGGTTACATACATTTTTTAAGAAGTTCTTCTCATTTCCAGCCGGAGAAGATGTTTCAGTCAGTCATAGTGACACAACATCACTCGTGTCATGTTCCCGCCCATATTTGGTCTTTTCCACTCTCCCTGGCAAAGCAACACAGGAATGCTCATAACGACAGTCCAACAAAAGCAGATGATCATCCCAGTAGTTCAGGGGAAGCCAAGGTCCATCTCCCTCATGCTCTTGCTCTCAGCTGTTCCATTCCCCACTGGCACAGGTTCACCTCTATTTCACTTTGCAACACATCAGAAATAACATGTTCAGTATCTGATTCGTGGGTGTGTTTTGTCTAGATGGAAGCAAGACCTTTTGTCTGAACAGAACTGTGAGCCACATCTTGTTCCAGCAGAACTTGTTAAAGTGATGTGGTGCCAAGGAGTTACCTACAGGTTGTCTATATCATAGTTTTTTGTTGTTTTTTTGTTGTAGTATTGTAGTTGTTTTGATCTGCTTAGTGGTAGGGCTGGGTGATGTGGACAAAATGCATATTATGATATATTGTTTTCATATCTCTATGTTTTTGAAACTACATTTTTTATATGAAATTATTTAATCTCAGCCAAGCTACTGATGAGAATTTTGTGTTGTTGTTGTTTTAACTATGGACAACTCATCATTTCATCCCTTTTAGTAACTTTATTTACACATAAGACTGGGTGATTTCTTATTGTATCTAGGGCAGGGCAATTACCCGGTAATTGAAAAATTGAGACATCAAATTGAATTGTCAATCCTTTGTCAGTAAAAACATGTAATTTGGAGCAAAACTCAAACTTTGAGGCAGAATATTGATCCATTTATTAAAACAAATTTAATAAATGGGATATAAAAAAATTTGGTTTTGCTTATATTCATAAAAGACATTTTTCTTTAGTTTTTGAAAAGGTTAAACAAAATCGAATTGAAAATGTAGATCAGTCATGAGGATATGAGCCCTAATTGTATCATATATCGCAATATTAATGTGGAAAAGTTGAAACTGAGAATATTGTGACAGAATTGCGGTTTTCCTCTTAGTTGTGAGGAAGTCTAACGAAAATTGTGACTTATGGTGCGTTCCAGGCAACTGGGATATTTCCCACTTCCAACTTGTAAAAATGCGCTGGAACGCCACTCGAACTGGTAAATACCACTTGTGAACTGGGACCTGGTCGAGGAAGCCCCACTTCACATACGAGCTCAACAATCACCACTATAAATTTATTTGGAGGGTTTAACTGACACAAAAACTATGTAAACATTGGTTACATGTCATTTACCGTTACTTTTGTTTAGCTTACAGGTTAGCATTAGTCATAATGTTTACATACGAGTTGATTAGGTTGGAACGCTTTGAACTGGGAACTGGTATTTTTCAAGTGGGAAATATTCCAGTTCCCAGTTGCCCGGAACGCAGCATTATTCCCAATGTTGTCATGACATTTTAACAATATTTTCCATCATTAATAAAGACGTTTAAAACAGGAAAATTAACTATAGGTATATATTTTGTCATTAGTAGATATTTTTGGTAGATAAACCTGGAAAATAGCCTAAATTGACCTTAACTATCAAAATTCACAAGCTAATTTCCCCCCATAAAACATACCAGTTTTCGCTCTAAATCTTGAACATGAGCGACATAAGCCCAGACTGTGCAGGCTCTGCAGAGGCTAAAACATAAATGAGAGTAGAAGCAATTGAAATAGCCCGTAATTACAACATTTATGAACACCAGCTTTAGCTATACGGTCAATTATATCGTTATTGCAAATGTTCTTTTCTATATTGTGATAAAAAATTTAGGCTATATTGTCCTGCTCTCTTTACACAAGTTTAAATTCATTTGATATGTACTGATATGGCCAAATCTACTGTATATTTTGACCATAAACATTTCTCAATAGGCCTTTACCATATATCATTATATTGCCCAGCCCTACTTAGTAATAATAATATCTTTTGCAGGATTTTAGGTGGAGCTGTGCCTGTTGTAGAAGTTCTTCCAGGAGATGGTTCAGTCATCCTCTCTAATGAAATACTGACCGGCTACTTTACCCTGTACAAACTTTCAGAAGGGGTATCTTCATTTCTAGTCTTATTCAGATTCCCAAGAAACTGAATATTAAGGAAAGTTTGTGATCTTAGATGAAAGAAGTAACTTATCACCTGAACAGCCTACCACCTGATGTACCTGGACAACTCTACTCAGTAAGCTTGATTATCAAACGAGCAAGCAGGTAAGTAATTTGCATTTATTACCTATGCACAACTACATTTATTTATTTGTGTATTAAATTGATCCATGCAATTTCTGTTTTGCAGAATTCTCTCTTGTTATATCCAGGCCAAGCAAGTTTTCAAGTCTCAAGCGCCAAGCTGTTTACACAAGGTCAAAAAAATAATTATAGTTTATTTTATTCATACAAACAAAGCACAGTATACAGTATTTTTACAATAATATTTTATAATGAACAGGATAAACTGGCAGTTTCTGACAGCACTGAAGTTGCTAAATGTTATACCACAGGCCTGGCTGATGAGGACAGTGTGGATTCACACAGATGGTACAAGATGTTTCTTTTTTAATGTTGTGCATTAGATAATCAAGAGGTAGATGGCTCTTCCTCTTTTTCTTATTTATTTCAACTTGTACGTGTCTGATAAAAAAAAATAAAAAAAAAATCTAACTCCTGGGAACACCATACTTGAAATCCTCATATTTACAGTCAAATCAACCATCCTGGGAATAATCTAGATCAGTTTGTACTCTAAAGCTACAATATACAAATAAAAGAATAAATACAAAACCCAACTAATAACAAATCTAGCCCAACTAACACCAGCTATACTGCTCTGCATATTTACCAAGTAATATTTAGGCGGCTCTTTTGTGTGGAGCTTCTTCTCACTCATAATTAGAGTCAGTCTCCATCATCCAGAGGCCATTACTACAAATTAAAATAAATTTTGCGAGGTATTTTAAGAAAAATGTATTCCCATTGTAGGAGGATAACAATATTGACAACTGTATTGTTTGTTTTTATACCAGGGCAGATATTGTGGAAGAAGAAATAAAGAAGATACAAAGATTTAATTGTATCCTTGCACAATAATTTTTGTTCATTTTGTTAATTTCCTTTTATGTAAAAAATCCTAAATGGTTTTGTACAGTTCTTCTGGATAATAGCACTATTTTCAGATCTCCCAAAAACTGTGCACAAATTGGTTCTTTTGCAACTGAGGTGTCTCAGGAACCACTGAAGGCAGAAAGCATCACCGAAGCTCTTCAAAGGACGACTAAAGCCATCGCTGAAATTGATGCTGCTATAACTTCGGCCTCACAAATCTAGAGGGACTCTAAACCTTGTTTAGTAATATATTAGCAAAATTAAAGCTGAACTTGCTCAAAATATGTCAACATTGTGTATATTGCTGCAAATAAGAAGCAGTAACGTTTTGAAGGTAATGGGACAATGTATTTGGTTGTTTTAATATGTGGATCACTTTCATTGAATAACAGACCTACCGACATAGCATTACACTGAAAAACGTTATAAAGGAAAGGTGTCAGAATGTAATTCTGGTTGGTCCTTTTAGATAGCAGTTGTTATTTTCTCTGTGAATTAACTGATACATGAATGGATAATCACACAAATAAAAGGTACAATGCTTTAAAATGAAACATTTGATGAAAGTCATAAATTTACATAATAGGCAAACTATAAAAGTAATGTACATCCATGGGGCAAACTCATGGAGGCAAATACTGGGCAAGTCCACCCATGAGTCCACCAGACAGGCTCTACTCAGATTCTCGCGAGATTCCGCGAAGTTTCCGGTGTTGTGTATGTTCCTGGAAAGATGGCGGCCAGCTTCCGCGGCCGTCCTATCCGGAGTCTTCGGATGCGAGGTAAGCATGAAAAACTCGGTATATTTACACGCTTCGGTGTCTAATACTGCAGTAATTGAGTTTTCCTGGCCCATGTTGCCTGTAGTTTGCTCTGTACTCACGTCTGTCTTGTGTGCGTTTGACAGGTCGGAATGACAGCGGGGAAGAAAACGTACCGCTGGATCTGACCAGAGGTAAGCCCCATCTCCCTCAATGCGATTATTGTCTAAAATAGATTTTAAGCACGAGTGCAACAGCCATTGTTTGTAGCTTTACCGTCTCCCCGCGTGTATCCGTGATTTGATGCTGTCAAAGTCATAGGGGTAATTGTGTTTTTCTAATCCACCAAGAGTGGGGACGGTACCATAATAACAGGCGGTAGGAGGCTAACTAACTAGCTGAGTTAGCGTTAGCTGCCGCTGCTAACCAGCCATGACGCTGCTCTGTTGTTTTGATTGCAGAATATTAGGTCGGATGTTCAAATATCGTGTTGCTATCTGCAAATTGTGCATTCATACAGTGGCCTTTACTCGTTAGTCATCATTAGGCGTTATGTGTGAGACGCTTAGCATTGACTCTTGTGCGATTGAATATCGTGACTGTGTCTGCATCGGTTTGTTTACATGGGTCAGTCTTGCTCTGGCGATGCATTTTCTACAAATATGAATGTTGTTCTGGCTAACGTTGTTCAAAAATACAACGAACAAAACGTTATTTGGGCTGGTTTGGTTAGAAATTGATCTGATTGCATTATTTCAATTGATTTCCGTTAGTAATATGAATGGTGATTGTTTTTACACAGAAGCTTACATTACATTTTAATCGTTATCATCAACCTGATAAAACATTTAATATACAGTTGCAATTGTTAAGTTAATATATCATTATACAAATATCCACTTTAGAATTAACATTTGCCTATAATCATTCACTGCCTCACTCACTTTCTAAGTGTTGTAGATCAAGTGCCCCTAATTAATTTCTGAGTCAGTAGAGCCTTTTACAATATTCAACTCAGCTCAAAGAAAGAGTTAACTCTTCCAGTCAGAACTCCTTCCGTGCAAGTTTGTAATTGGTGCATGATGTGATTGTGAATGGGAACTAATACTATAAACAAACCATGCTTCCTCTTCATTGCTTTCTTAAGCGGTCTACTATAGATCATGTTTAGACTGCACACACACTACTATTTTGACCAGTTAAGCCAACTTCCTTCCCTCACCGTGTTGCTTATGGGTCATTTGTGAGTATTTTGGCAATATCTCTTGGTACATTCTATTTTCATATTTTGTTTTGCAGAACCATCTGAGAATTTCAGAGAAATTGTTCAAAATGTGGCCAAACCACATGGAGTCAGTAACATGCGTAAACTCGGTCACCTGAACAACTTCATAAAGGTATGTTTTTTTAATTATAAAACATGTTTATGTGTGAACACATTCAACTTATGAATTGCTTCCATAAACAGATGTTATTATAAATTAGTCAGATTAATATGTGCCCTCTTTTTTTTTTGTGGTTTTGCATTCTTGCTACACTTTCGTCCTTATTCTGAGAGTGAATGTTACATGACTTTAGAATTGTCTAAATGTTTGTTAACTTAGAAACTATTTTTTTGTTCATATTAAAGTAAACATTTAGTTTTTGTAAAGCCTCAATTCTCTACAACAATCTCCGAAAATGTTACAAAATCTGTGGTCATTAACAACATACAGACAAATACATAATTGTCTCAGAGCATCCCTTGTGTTTAGTCCCTCCTTCTCAGCAGTTGTTTGTATTCTGACTGACACACATTTGATGTCCACGATGTCCTAAACTTCAATAGATAAACAAAACAAAAGGGAGGCTAATGTCTTTTGTGACTTAATGACTTATTGTGTATGTGTTGATGATTGTATAGGTCTGTCAGTGCTCCATGCTGACTCCTTATAAGGGTTTCAGGACAGTGAGGGTGACCTAATTCCCCCAGAGTATGTCACATGCCCCTTCTCGTTTTGCCTGCTTTGGCTCTGACATCACCGCTGGTTCAAAACAACCCCTTACTCACGCTGCCTTGTCTCTCACATCCCTCTGGTGGGTTGTGGAGAAGATCAGAAGTTATATCTTGTTAAATTTAAAGTGAGGGTTTTCATTAGTTGGGGTGGTGATGTTGCACCGCCAAAAAAAAAATGAGTTTGCATAACTTCTGTGCGACAATGTTGATTTCTATTGTACTTAATTGAAATGATTGGCATTATGGTTTTGCAGCTTTACTCTAGAGCTGTAGTCCTTAAGTCGTTTAGTCTTTTAATTGATTGACAACGTCTTAAAATTTGTATTGGCTGACTAATTCTTTTATTTAGGCTATAGAGATTTATATTGAACAGAAACAAAAAGTACTGAGTTAGTTGAAAATCTGGGACTGAATCGTTGGTCTAATTTGTGTCTTTAGTTACAAATACCGCTGTTTCTGTTTTATTTTCTGTTTTTGTTTTTGCATAAACTTCTTTGCATTTTTTGTCTCTGAAAACAGTTTGGGTGAAATAAATGGTTACATCAACATTTTTTTTTAGCTTCAGAGCTTTTGCCATACCCCTTTTTTGTGGATTGATCGGTTGATGAGACATGTATTTTTAGTCCAATGGTTCCCAAAATGGGGGTCAGAATCCCTTGGGGGGGGTTGCAAAGCACAATCTGCGGGGTCCTGAGATGATTTTAAAATGTTTTTTATTGGTATTTAAACAATGTTTTGCTGAATTAGTGTCATATAAATACCTGTAAATACATTATCAAAATTAATACAATTAGACCTGATTTATATGCTTTTGTAACTTAAAATTATTACAATGTATTTTTGGTGTGGGGTTTGCATGTTGGCTGGATGGTTATTTTGGGGGTCCCAAAAGTTTGGGAACCCCTGTTTTAGTCAACCAAGATTTTCTTTGGCCTTTTAAAATTACACTTCTGCCAACATGTAGTTAGAATGTTACTGGTTCAATCTTATTAATATTATCAAGTTAAAGCAAAAGTAGCTTAAAGAATGTGCTTTTTTTACCCCATCATGCATATATGTAATTGTAAAATTATCTTGTTTCAAAGCTGCTATGCAGTGTAGGCCATCAAGAGGAAAAGTTTGGATTTACGTATGAAGAAATCATCGTTTGGTAAGGTTTTTGATTTAAAATTTAAATGCCCACTGCATGCATTACTTTGATACAAAAATATACTAAACATTATTTCATTGTAGTTTACGTCTTGCCCTGCTAAATGAGGCTAAAGAGGTCCGAGCTGCAGGACTGCGGGCGCTACGGTACCTTATTAAAGACTCCAACGTCCTGCAAAAGGTCCTTAGACTACAGGTGGACTATTTAATTTCCAGGTCAGTTGCTTGATTAAACTTGCTGTTTTATAAATCGTTTGTGTATCGTCAGTATTGTTTGTAAATGTGGATGTTGTTTTTAGATGCATTGACATTCAGCAGAGCAACGAAGGAGAAAGGACTCAGGCTTTGAGACTAGTCCGAAAGGTATGCTACTCCAGAGCTTTGTTATTTCTTTCATTGTGGTGATGTGTTAATGTTTGTGTGAAGTTGGGTGCAGTCACTTTTACATTTGATTCTGTAAATCAAAGTAAACCCTCATAGCAGGCTGGCTCTCTTTAGCAACTCACTTTAGGTAGTACGCATTTTAGAGGAAAGAAAAGATAGACTAAGATTGTCAGAAAATAATAATTTCTCAACTCAGACTTGATGGATTTTGTGAGGGAATGTGAATTAGGACTCAGCCATATGCCAAAAATCACAAACCATCACAAACTTGATGTAATTAAAGTTAACTTATTATTCTGAAAGTTCACAATTCATTCCCATTGGTTAAAGCCATTATCACGTTTTTTATAATTATTTTTAATTTTGGTCTGATAGTCCCAGTGGTAAATATTTATCATAGTTTTATGGCAGTAATGTTGACACTAAAGAAATAATGACGCCGATGACAAGACAATTAGCGCACAGTCTCCTTGGTGTTTAAATTGAGTTTAATCATTTAACCAAATAAAAGTGTTACAAGGTAATATTTGTCAAGTCATAACTTAATTAATGAGCATCGTTTATAAGATAGTTGCTAAGTTACAGTTGTGGAATTACCTGTAACCTCTACATGTCATGTCATATTTGCTGGTCAAAAACAAATATATTTGGGGTGACCAGATGAAAACCAATCAAGAGTGTGTCTATGAGGGACGTTTTTCAGATTAGAAGTGAAAAAGTAAAAGGTTAAATAGATAAACTAATATATTACATTGGCCTATGTTTTGCAAAAATCTGTGCGTGTCTGGCTGCTTTAAGGCTGAAACTCTTTAGCTGAAAAAATATTTATTCATAGAACAATTGTACTTGTATTAAAAACAGTGTGAAAATACAATTCTTCTGCATTTTGTTTTTCTACAGAATCAAAGTTACATTCTTCTTTTATGGAGAGCTGAACTCAAAAACACACTGAAAACATATTTACAAGTAGCATAGAATATTTTAAGTTTTTCTAAATTTTCAAATTGTTCTCAGTAAAACATATCTTGACTCGTATCGTAGTGAGGGAAATGTTTTGGAATAAACATGTATCAAATACGTATCGTACCATAATCCCTGTATCGAGATACATATTGTAGCGGAAGGCTCTTGGTTATACCCACCCAGCCCTACTTTGTAGTGGGTAAATTTAGATGGTTTATTTTACAAAGGCCACATGTAAATATCTGAAGAACTTGTTGAAGTTATGAATCACTTACGGATAAAACAGCGGTTAATGGCGCTACTCAAAGTGTCATAAAACAATGCGAAGAAGACGTCACTTCATCGACGAGCAACGCACAAGTTGTGTCTGCTGCCGTGCCATGTGAATACGTGTTGGCTACTAACAGTGAAGGAAATGCGGGACACAGCTTTAATTTGCGTGGGATTTGAGTTGAAAATGCTGTGCAGTCTCTGACAAAGCGGGACATCTGGTCACCCTAATTATATAGTCTTGGTCGTCGAGAATTATTTTTATTTTTTATACAGAACAGAAACGGAAATTACCTGGGCTTCTAAATTTTCAGTTTTTTCCATTTAAATAGTTTTTTTTTCATTAACTCTTGTGCAGTGTTGTAGTTGTTTTCTGCAACTTAGGTCCAATATAAAAAGGCAAAACAAAAAGAGCCTCATTTGACAAAACATGACAAAAAGAGAATGAAAACGCTTACAATAAATATGTCTTAGTCCTTGCGATTATTCTATGACCTGAATCATCACTATTATTGATTAACCTAATAATCGTGACATTCCTAGTGGCAGTAGACACCAACGTGTGCACACTCTGTGACCCTGGCTCTCGGTTCAGTTGAGAAA
This sequence comes from Mugilogobius chulae, assembly GCA_038363315.1. Classification (NCBI taxonomy): domain Eukaryota; kingdom Metazoa; phylum Chordata; class Actinopteri; order Gobiiformes; family Gobiidae; genus Mugilogobius; species Mugilogobius chulae. The sequence goes on from CM076397.1 coordinate 28,449,974, forward strand.
TGAGTGCAATCAACACCTTTTATCTCTATATTCATGTTGCTGGATAAATATGCTTTAGCTGATAATACTTTTCCTTTTAGATATTCTGTCTAGACGTTCATAGTCGGTGATTCATGCATGCTCTCTCTTTTTCATTCAGATCATCACTGTCAATGCAATGCTGTTTCCCACCTCCATTGCAAACTCTCTAATTGCCGTGGGCACAGACGGTCTGCAAGAACGAGACCGCATGGTTCGAGCAGCCATTGCAATAGTGTGTGAACTAGGTAAGTACAATATTATTCATTTCAACACATGAGTTAGAGCTGCAAAATGATTTACAATTAATTCTAAATCTAAATTTGAATAAATGCAGATGGCAAATAGTCAAATCTGCAAATAGATTCACAAACATCCGCAGTAAATATTCTGTTTTATTCTGCTCAAAAGCGGCTAACTCTGAAGTTTAGATTAGTACATAAACGTGATTATCTTTTGGCAGTTCAAGGATGGAGTGGGGCAATAGTGACAAAAGTGAATATTTCGATAACAATATTCAGACAATGTGAGTGTCAGTTGCCTGTAAAATTAGCCAATCAAAGACATGTCCCGTATGAAAACCAACATGGCTGCTTACGATAAAAAAAAAAAATCACATGGAGCTCAAAAACATCACAGATTTCTGCAAAACACATTAAAATGTGATGTAAAGGAAGAGATTTAGATTTTTGTCTCTATAGCCTTCTGCTACAGTAGTCTTGGCCTGATATTAACGCTTTGTGCTTGTAGTCAAAGTGTGGGATTGAGTATTATGCACATCACCTTCGACACACCAGCTTCTTAAATTATGTGAGAAGCAACTTTACTTGACTATAGAACTTGGCCTACACTTATTTTGTGGAAACGTTTGCATTCCACGTCCAACATTCATCAGTGTAACAGCTCCTTACCTCTAATGAGCCTCCGCTCTCCTGTGATCTTTATAAACCTGGCTTAATTCAATCTAATTTCACTTTTATAAACCCCCACATGAAAGAAAACACTCTGCGCTCGATCACATTTCACACACACTGTTCTCCGCTCGCTGCCGCACTCCAAAGTCTGTGTCGTTTCTGTTCTTCCTGCCACATGATGCCACTGTCAGACAAATAATCGTTGGAAATGTCCTTATGTCTGTGGCTTGTTTATTTTTTGTTGTCTAAAAATCGCAAAAGTTAGTGTGCAGCCGGCTTCAATGACAGACAACCAATTGGCCCCTTTGTTCCATCTGCATCACGCAAATAAACCAGTCTGATTGCCCACTACGTTCAGGAGTTGATATGAAACGCATGGTGACCAGACCCAATTTTCGCAATTTGCTGAAGCGTGGACTCTGGATCCCAGGTAGTTAAGTCAGCCAAACAGAAATGTATCTACAAACATATTAGCTGAGGTTTGCACGGAAAAGATAATTGCATTAAAAGGTAACACATTCTCAAATACTTCAGAAAAGTGGTGGTTTCATTTGTTCTGTGTACATTAGATTGTCTCAAATATGATTTACCAATGGAACAAGCTTGAAATATTTAGTGTTTAGTTCAGTTGAGAAAATGGTTCAGAAAAAATGTCACTTCACCTGAAATCAGAATAAAATGGCTTGTTTTAAAATAATAAAATATTTTTTTCAACTCATTAGCTTATATGTTTTAGTTTTTTTTTCCTAGGATATTTATTAGATAAAGTTTAAATGTTTTTGTAACAAACAAGATACTTGATTTTTGCATATCTACTAAACATTCATGATATATTCATCTATTCATGGTTCTAAATCATGCAGCCCTAACAAGAATATTAAAATATCTTCGTATCGTGATGCATAGATCTAATTAATACCTTCTCTCTACAGCTCTGAAAAACCCAGAGGTTGTGGCCAAACGAGGCGGCCTCAGCACCATCTTGAAGAGTGTTATTGATTGTCAACTAAGTCGTATCAATGAGGCTCTGATCACCACCATCCTTCATCTCCTCAACCATCCGCACACCAGACAGTTTGTGCGGGTCGATGTTGAGCTCGAGGTACAGATACTAATCTAATCAAGTATGGTATTTCCCAAGCATTTTCAATTGTGACCAATATTTAAAACCATGCTTAGACATTTTTAAGTACATTTTGACTCTTAAACCTGAAATACAGAAGTGTCTGAACTATAAGCAGTTTCTTTTTTCGTTCCTGGTCCTTATGTGGGAACACACCAGAAAAGGGGCCAAGGGCTAAAAAGGTTACAGGAACAACAATAAGTTACAGTGCGAAAATGCCTATAGAGCTTTCTTTGACAAACTGGAGTTCATTTGAGTAAAGCATGTAAAGTACTTATGTGGCCCAGTATCACAATATATTAAGTTTTCAATATTGTAATCATGTTTGTTTGTTTTTTCAGCAAATCCTTGCACCTTTCACTGATTTCCACTACCGCCACAACGCCGACACTGCTGAGGGGCAACTCAAGTGAGTGTGTTTACAAAACTCCATTTGTGTTACAACAGACACATGAGCAGTCATCTGACATTTGCCTGTATTTACCGTCGTTTGTGTTTCTATATAAGGGCCATGTGTAATGTGTTCAGATTTAGCTCATTGATTTGAGCAGATAATCAAAAGATAACATGATTAAAAGATAAAATTGTATGAGGTTTTATGCCAGTGTTAGCAGCTTAAACCAATTTATTGCATTGTCCATCGCAATATTAGCTACTTACGGGTAAGTAAATGTTTATTTGTCCTGTATGGCTGTATTTTAATCCTTATGAATTATGACTGTCAGACTATTGTGACACAAGCAATCTTTTATGAATGACTTTATTGAATATAGGCCTAATGATTATTTGGGTCAACAATTAGTTGTGTGATTATTCTTTTGATTAATCGATCAGTTTGGAGTGTAAGAGTCACTTGAATGTTTAGGTTACAGCGCTTAAGTCTACATTGAAAACACAATATGAACTTTTTCTCATAGCGGCTTTTGAAGCCTTTATAAAGTAGGATTGTTGAGAGTAAGTCTATCAAAAATCTCATATGAATTTATACTAAAGCTAGTATCAAATCTAAATACTCATTTGAGCAAAAAATATTTTAAGAAAACACAATATGGCCTTGTCTGAACAGTTTTTGAAAGATCTACTAAAACATATAACAACTAGAACAAAAAGTCAACCAAAAACTGTGAGTTTGTGTTGTAAATGTCATTTTTGTCTAAGATTTTGACCTAACAAAAGGAATTTTTGAAGCAGTTGTAGTATTGACACTGGTATTGCAAATGGAATACTTTACTTGGCATTGAACCACGTTTGAATGAGTATATTAGTCATTTAGAATTGTGACAACACTAGTAAAAAGACCACTTTACGATTATTAAATTAGCTGACCATTTTTTCAATAATCGATTAGTTGCGATTAACGATTAACTTAATGCAGCCCCGACCCTAACGGGATTAAGCGGTAGAAAATGAATGAATGAATTAATTAATGCAGCCCTACTTAAATACCAGTTTTTGATGTAAAATTGCCACTTAATGCATTACCAAATCAACAAAAGGCTATTTTTTTTTTTTAATTCCAGGACAATTGCAAACAATCATTATATACACATTTATTCCTTACCTTATTTGTAGACTATGGTTTAAAAATGTAGACTCCTTTATTAATAGAAACATTTTGTGTATTTTTATGTATTTGTATTTGCAGGGAGGATAGAGAGTCACGCTTTTTGTCAAGTCGGATGGCAATTGTAGCTGCATTTCGTTCGTGGTCTGGTAATGCTCACATATTATTTTCATTCATTTACTTGTTAATGACTGTTGTGTGTAATGTTTTTTTATAAATCTATGCCTGTAACTTTCATTTAGGGATTATAAACCTATGTAAGCCTGGGAATTCTGGGATCCAATCGTTAATTGGCTTACTCTGCATACCAAATATGGAGGTCCGGGTGAGTAGTGTCGACCATCATCGTTTATTTCACACTTTTGTCAAACTCTCTTACTGAGTTGTATTTCCTCTGCAGAAAGGGTTGTTGGAAGTGTTATTTGAGATCTTTAGGCTCCCAGTGCCCATTGCAACGCAGGATTTTACAGAAGCACTTTTAAGTGTTGGTAAGTTTGTGCTTTTGTTAAGTGAAATCATGCTTGTTTAAAGGAAGTAACAATTAATACAGTTATGCCAAAAGAAAAAACTTTTACAGCCTATTATGCAAATGGGTTTTACATAATCGCAGAATAAAAATCGGACAATACTAGGGATTTGCAGGATATCGTAGTGATGGGTAGATGATACCTCACTGTGCCAACACTAGATCACACTGTGTTGGTGTGTGTATGGGCTCCCTCAGGTGGCTTAAAAACGTACTGCAGCCTTAGCCTATTACAAAAGAAACGTGTAGACCTACATTGTAATAAGTTTTTATTTTCACATAGGAACAACTGAGTATATGCTTCATAGCCTCTAATATGCAATAAAGTGAAATTATAGTTAATATTGCTGTTCTTAGCTAAATTCACTCTTTATATGTTTTCATGCTTTTCTTTTTTCTTGTAGCAGATGAGCTTGAGAACGCTTTATGCTTAATCCATTTGCATATGAAACGTTGGTATTACAGAATAACAAAAATTAATAAAAATATAGGTCTCCACACACAAGTTGAGAAAAAGTAAAGTACTACCACGGGTCTTGAACCCACGACTCTTTGCGCTATGCACCTGCCAAGCGACCAGTGATGTCATATGATTGCAGGGATGATACTAACAGCTAACTATACTCTATTTGTATTTCCAAATCCTGGTAGTTTTTGTGTTTTTATATCACAACATTCACCAAAAATCAAGGGAAATCATTCTAGAAAACATATGAAACATTACATATTAAAAAAGTTCTTATTTAGTCTTATTGTTCTTTGTTCGTGTGTCGATGCTTTCTGGTGTTGTGGATACACATAACACAAAGTGATGATACTTTTCGATACCGTAACTGGCTCATTTAGCCCATCACTAGGATATCGGTATCGGACGGTAGTTACGATATTTGTCAACATTTCTCAAATTGGTGTAATATCTTAAATTCATGTTTTGTAGGGTTTCGGTAGAATATGGGTTATTTTGATCTTTATTAAGAACACTGCTACAGACACATGCTTCTGAGCTAAGTCAATCAAAAACAATACTCATTCTCAAAAACGTATCAGGGCCTGATTAAAACAGGCTATGGGCTGCAGTTTGCTCAGGTCTGACCTAGATGGCCTTGATTTGGTTTTGATGGAGAGCAGTCTTGATCTTGTCTCAGTCTTGGTCTTCAGTGGGGTTGGTCTTGTCTCTTCTTGGGACTCTGTGGCCTTGGAAAGGTCTTGGTCTCGATTACTGCATTCTTAAATTCTACACTACTGTTTCGTTTATCCTCTAGAAATCATTACCAAAACCTTTTTATCATATTTGTGACAGCTATAAGATATTGACTAATCTATCCAAATTAATTTATATTTCTCTAGATTGTGTCAACACTTTTTAATAATCTATCCTGTTTTAGATCCTGCCAGGTTCCAGGACACATGGAGACTGTCTGATGGTTTTGTAGCTGCCGAGGCTAAAGTCATTCTGCCCCATCGAGCTCGCTCCAGGTATAAACAACCACAAGACTGATTTTGACTTGTAGAGGGTTCATACAGTCACCTAGAAAGTTAAAATCAAGATCCCATGTCTTGGAAAAGTTTGAGGATAATACCGGTTTTGGAAAAGTTTTAGAAAATGTGAAAAAATTTAGGATATTTTGCAGCGCCTAAACTGAACCGATTAAAGTCATATTCCAGTTTTGTTCCTCCTATCCCAACTCAAAACCCAAATATCATAATTTGTTTAAACATTCTTAAAATGAGGTCTACATCTATGTTTTGTTCATGGTTTAAACCAATGAAAATGTAATGCACTATTGTTTATTTTTTTGTTTTATTTTGCAACTGACAAAGTATAGAAAGGGGAGAAAATCTTGTAAATAAAGTTTGCTTGTTTGTCTTTTCAGGCCAGATCTTATGGACAACTATTTGGCTTTTGTCTTGTCAGCGTTCATCACAAACGGACTGCTAGAGGTCTTTCACTCAAAATCTCTTTTAATGATTGGAGTGTTTGTTTTGGCCTCTGTTTTTACATTTTGTTTTTGCTCTCTTAGGGTATTGTTGATGTTGTGACCAGCAGCGAAGACCAGCTCGCCGTGAGGGCAACGATACTTTTGGGAGAGCTTCTACACATGGTAACAAAAGAATATTCAGTTCAGAAAAATCATAATTTCTACAGAAGTGGTTTTGAGTTTTAATGTATTCATACACTATATTCTAATTTTGACTTCATTATGTAGATTAATACCTGTTATAAATTACCTAGGAATTCTCTCATGAGTTTTAAGCTGCTATTGTGTTTTTGTTTAGGCGAACACCATCCTTCCTCACTCTCACAGTCACCACTTGCACTGCCTGCCCACACTCATCAACATGGCCGCCTCGTTTGACATCTCCCAAGAGAAACGTCTGTAAGTGCACTCGACGGATAGCTCACCCCACACTTAAACACTGAAACAGCTTATTCTAAAATATGACTTGTATCTTCTCCTTTCTGTGTCTCAGTCGAGCGAGTGCAGCCGTCAATAACCTGAAGCGTTTCCATGAAAAGAAGAAGAAAGGTCTGAAGCCCTACAGTCTGTACTTGGACCACATCATCCGAAAATCGGTGTCGTCTCAGAGCCGTCGTGAATCCCATTCACGGCCACGAGACATTTATGTTATTAAGGTACATTCAGTTCTTGCCGTACAGTTTTTGGATGCTAGTTTGTAAGGTCCTGTGGTGTGCTAAAGCAGCGGTCTCCAATCTTTTCCCCCTGGAGAGCTACTTTTACAAAACCAAAATTTCAGTGAGCTAGCGGTCTAGGCATGAGCAATATATCTGTATTAGTATTGGTACCGGACAAAATGTATTATTGTTTGATGCCAATATCAAAAAAACAACCAATATTTGGCACCAATGTTTTTAGAGTAGGTTCTCTAGTCTCTCTGTGCAAATTTTCAATTTTGAACATACTAAAGCAGGGCTATTCAAATAAATTTACCAAAGGGCCAGATTTTTCAAAGGACTAGGGTCTGTCGGTCGTAAGTTCACTATCAGATAAAAACAGGATGAAAACAAGACTTAAACAAACCCTAGTGCCAATCAATGATTAGACTTGAATCAAGGTTCCAAACCAAGACTAAACTTTATCTGCTTTTGGCTTATGTAAACCACATCTTGAACAAAACTAGACCACAAAATCCGAACCAGGGCTAAACCAGGACTTTGATCTTAACCATTTAAAAGACATAACAGAATCTGGCTCCAATGACGCATAATAGGATTCTGAATAAGAGAATTAACGCTGTGCATTAAAAGCAACAAACACAGCCTATCAAGCGATGTGGTTTAGTCCATGGCCTATTTTATTATGCTGTATGCATACACGGTGGATATTTTTATATTATTATATCATTTTTGTCAAATAAAAAGTGATGTGGAGCTTGACACATGAAGCACCCCATTATGATTCAGAAAAGCCCACCTGTTTCCATGAAAGGATGAATCAGCATTATTTCTGTTGTAAAAGCTGCTTACACTGTGACAGTCTCTTCTCTTATGTCTGAAGCTTCTGCTCTCATAATCCTTCTGACCTCTGTTCGTTTCTTTGTTGTGGAAAATTTAAAAGTGACTCTTAAGAGTTCTCATTCATCTCTCTGACATGTTTTTTGTTGTGCTGCTGCTGCTGCTGCTGCTGCAGGGGATAACGGGGGAGGAGCTGTAGCTGCGCTCAGCTGCAGTGCATTGTGGGACCTGTAGTTGTTAGGTGCAGGCCACTTTCAATAATAATCTGAAATCATCCTTGGGGCCGCATGAAATTAGCTTGGAGGCTGTAATTGGCCCCTGGCATGGCAGTTTGAGACTATTTTAGGTTTGACATTATTTGGTGATATTATGTGGAGTGGAAGATTTTCAACCTAAAGAGTGTGCCATGGCTCAAAAAAGGTTGGGAAACGCTATTCTATAGCATCATTGAATAAAAAGGTAAAAGGTGTGTGTTAAAAACATGTGAATGGGGCAAAACACAACTACAGGTGTGTTTTAGATATGCACACAACATAGTGAACACATAAAACATTGCCCTTTAACATGTGTATCCGTAAAACTTGTCTTAACTTTTTTCACAGGACACAGAAGAAGCACTTATGATGAACTTGAGAGACAGTCAAATTCTCAACCATAAGCAGAACTTGGAGTGGAACTGGCTGCTTATCGCCACAATTCTTAAGGTAAATCTTGTTTTAAGAGTTTTATAATGTAAAGTCTTATAAAGTTTGTTAACATGAGATTGTCTTCTCAGTGGCCACATGTAAACCTCAGGAACAATAAAGACGAACAAATGCACAGGTACGTGTTTGTTTTCTTCACCAAAAAGTATGTAGCAAATGCCGACTTGTTGTTCATTGTAAAACACAAAAATGATCTAAAACAGCTTAGAAATAGAAACGGGTTTATTGACTTCTGTTCAGAACTACAGAACTTATAATCCCCGCCTCTGCATTGTAAAATTTAACTTTAATAAGGAACACATTTTAAAATACTATATATATATTTTTGGAAGATGGTTACATCATGTCCATTTTGAACCTTACATGATTTACTCTGAATCTGAATTTTTAGTAATTGCTGGTAAATACAGACAAGTGGGCGGGGATAGTTGTATGTCAAGACAGGAATCAACTTTGTGTAAAATACTGATGAGCGAACATTGCTGTAACATGGTTAAAAACTCAGATTTATTAAAATCTGCATGAACCATGAATATACTGTATGCATGTGGTTCAGTTTTTGCAGTGTTGAAATTAAGATCATCAGCTTTCTTTGCACTTTACAATTGTAGTAACTTTAGCTTTGTGCTGTCCAGGTTTGTGCGGCGGCTGCTGTATTTCTATAAACCCAGCAGTAAGTTGTACGCAGGCCTGGCGCTGGATCACATGAAGGCCAGGCAACTCACTGTGGTCGGCTGCCAATTTATCGAGTTCCTCATGGACTCGGATGAGGTAAGTTATTTTTTTAATCTACAAACACAGGAACATGAAATGTTGTGACATAATTATACATGTTGTGTGGTAAATGATGCTTGAATACAGGAACAAGTGTAGTTGCTTTAACTTGGCCAACATGAAAAGAGAAGTAACAATGCTCAGCAAAATGGCTTCTGACTATTTATTTATTTAGCTAAGAACAAACCCTTGCCCTTCAAAATGTAAAAAAAAAAAGTCAGATAAACAGTGGTTGAAAAGCAGATAAACAACAAGACTTTAGCTTCTCTCACATTTATAGATACAGTCGGCATTAAAAGCCACGCCCACTAACAGTTTTATCTCACTGCTCAAAAGCTACAACAGCAAATGTGGACTTAAAGAAATATATTGTGTCAAATATACGTAGATACAACGATATGAAGATAAAAGAAGTGATCCAACAGTCAAATGTAAATATATGCAAAAATGCTAACAGTAGCTGTGAACTAAATGCTAACATGAGGCTAGCGTGTTTTAGCGTTTTTTTTTTTTTATTTTCGTTTATTTTTCTGACATAAGGCCACAACAAACTCCATTTAAACGTGGTTGTGACTCGCATTGAATTAGTTGAGCTAAAGATACACTTAATTCGTAAGAAAACGTCTTGAAAGAGTCAAAAAGTTTAGCTTCCCATACTTTAGCATGATAAGGCATGAGACACTTTACCTCTCAGCAGACCACGCCCCAAATATGACACAATGGTAACTGTATCTGTCACAGACTATGGAATGACACACTGTTGAAATTACCTTGTAATTATTATTTTCTCCTAAAAAATATATGTTCTTGAGTCTTTTTGATGAGGATGTTTATTGTGGTGCTGCAATTGCTGTTAGCAAACAAGTTGGTGAAGCTCTACAATGTTGCCACAACAACAGAAACCTATGACCCAAATTTATTGGGATAGGCTCCAGTGATAAAGAATATTTGAATGAATATAGTTTTCCTACATTTGTCTCTCTTTAGGATGGGCAGGGTTACTTGGAGGACCTTGTGAAAGACATGGTGATGTGGCTGTCCTCGTCTTCCGGCCTGAAGCCTGAGCGCTCTCTCCAGAGCAACGGCCTGCTCACCACACTCAGCCAACACTACTTCCTGTTCCTTGGGACGCTCTCGTCTCATCCACAAGGCGTCAAACTGCTGGAGAAATGTGGCCTGTTTCAGTGGTTAGTGTTTTAATGAGAGTCTACAGATGACATCAGTGTTTTCTGTAGAATTGTGCTGTTTCATTGACAATTATTTATGTGTATTTGTGAATAATTTTCTCTCCCCTGTTTCTGTTGTTGCAGCCTGCTGAATATGTGCTCTGTGAAGAACCAGGATGCTGTGCTGAAACTCACTGTGACAACTCTAGACTACAGCAGAGACGGTCTCGCCAGAGTCATTCTGTCCAAGATTCTCACTGCTGCTACTGATGTAAAACATTATATTTTTATTCTTTATAGTAATAATTTATTGCACCTTAAGGTTGCTTCATGTTTGTAAACTGTGTGTGTCAGGTGTGTCGGCTTTATGCCACCAAACACCTGCGCGTGCTGCTGAGGGCCGGTGTGGACTTCTTCAGCAGCTGGGGCATGGAGCTGCTGGTCACTCAGCTCCATGATCACAGTAAAACTGTTTCAATGGAGGCCCTGGACATCCTGGATGAAGCCTGCGAAGACAAGGTGATTTTATCAACTCATTAATAGAGTTCAGTTCATACAATGTATATTCTTAGTTTTAAAAAGAAAAGTGTGTCCAGTGGATTTGTTTTTTGTCTAATGCATGGTTTCTCATTTTGCAGGCTAATCTTCACGCTCTTATACAGCTAAAACCAGCCCTGTCTCATTTAGGAGACAAGGGCCTCCTGTTGCTCCTCAGGTGGGTGTTAATTGCTTGGCATATTGTCCAGCTTGTAGCCAGTGTTATGCACTCATGTGCACTATAGTTGGGGTAGACTCAGAAAAATGTAGATATGTACAAGATTGAGTGAATAAGATAGGGTTCCCACGTGTCTTGAAAAACCTGAAAAATAGCTATCAATTTTTCCAGTCACGGAAAACACCTGGAAAATGAGATAAACAGAGATAACAGCCAAATGTCATTAAAAATAAGATGATGTCCTGGAATCTATTTAGTGTGCAAACTCTGCACTGTTTTTATTCCTCTTTCTAATGTGAGTTCAGCAATATAGATGATGTCCTACGCAAAGTTTGGTTGAAAATTTTAGGCCTATAATAACTGTTAAGTGATGCATAGAACTGGTGTAATACTACCTTAATTAATAGCTAATTAATTGTTCAATCCATTAATATGCAGTCCACTTGGTCAAACTGCCAAAATTTATCAGAAAACAGGAAATATCATTATTTGAATTCAGATTTTCATGAGAAAGGACCCCCAGACCCCCCACTTTCATTTTTTTTTTTGTTGTTCACCTATTCTGTGCCTCTTGAGAGTAAAAAAAACAGCTTTGTTAAGACTATGCTATGGAGTGTGTTATACTGTGATGTCATAATTGTGGACTATTTGGGTGTCACTGGTAAAACAATCAAAAAAAAAGGTAATGTAGATGTCGTGGTTACATAAACCTTGTGTAGAAATTTCTGGAAAATGTCTTATATTTATTAATTTTGTCCTGCGCAGGTTTCTTTCCATACCTAAAGGGTTTTCTTACCTCAATGAGAGAGGCTATGTCAGCAAACAGCTGGATAAATGGCAAAAGGTATTGTAGCCAGTTACATCATACATACATGCATGACAATTAAAATCATATAAATATTTATTTGTTGCATTGTAATTACAGGAATACAACCTTAAGTATGTGGATTTGATAGAAGAGCAACTAAATGAAGCACTAACAACTTACCGCAAACCTGTTGACGGCGACAACTACGTCAGACGCAGCAACCAAAGGTGTGAACTTAAACCAATGGTTCAATGTATTGTAATTGTCTCTGGTCTTATCTCTCTTGTGTTTCTGTAGGTTACAAAGACCAAATGTTTATCTACCTGTGCACTTGTATGGTCAGCTCGTCCATGATAAGACTGGCTGTCATCTTCTGGAGGCTCAGGTGGGGGCAGTATTTTGTCTAATTTTGACTCTATATGGTCAGTGAGCTCTTTTAAATCTTCTGTGGGTTTATGTCCTCAGAGTGTCGTTCCTGACCTGAGCTACACAGTTCGCTCCCCGATGCTGGACACCTGGGAGGGCATCAAACAACTGAAGGCTGCCTCTGGGCTCTGGTCAGTTATTGAGCAAATCAAATGGTTGCATTAACAATGCAGCAACTCTAATGTTTTTTTTTTTCTCATTCAGGGCAACATTGGGTCTTCAAACTGGGGTTTGAATCTTCTGCAAGAGGAGAATGTCATTCCAGACATCCTTGTTTTAGCTCAACACTGTGAAGTTTTGTCAGTGAGAGGGTAAGCCTAAAATAATTTAATACAACTTTGCTGTTTTAGTTTTTGATTCATTTCATTCATTTTTTCATAAATAACTAAAGCACATTACATACATTTATATGACACAGGGGGAATAACTTGTGCTCCAGGATACAGCAGAGCTTGTATTTTTTACAAAGATGGCGCCATTTCTACCAAGCCATCCTAGAAAGTGTGAATGAATGAATGTGGTGCACTACCGTAACGGTTATGGTATTTAGGTCTGGTTTGGAAACCTGTGAGTGGAGGTCAAAACTAAACTTTCAAACCTCATAAAAATAGCCTTAAAGGCTGTGAGAGTTAGCAAAGAAATGTTCTATCTCCAAGAACCAGTGCCACATGTCCAAGACAAATTTCACCCCATGTGGGACAATAAAGTATAGCTTACCTTTCCTTATTAGTCTGTTTTTTTTACAATGTCCCTCCGCAGAACTTGCATCTACGTGCTGGGTGTCATCTCAAAGACCAGGCAGGGCTGTGAGGTGCTCAAACAGTTCGGGTGGGATGCAGTGAGACACAGTCGTCGAACGTTGTGGCCTGTGACGCCGGACGAGGTAGACACAAATCTGACCTCTGAACTTTCATCGGTACCAAGCACCCTCAGTCTAAACTCGGAGTCCACCAGCTCACGGCACAACAGTGAGAGCGAGTCTCATCCAAGTGTGTACAGCCACATACAGTTATTTTAGTTTATTAAATCTTTATACTTAAAGGCAACTTTCTTTGTTTCTCCTCCTTTTCAGACATGTACATCTTGGATGACGACAAGTGTGACATTTTTGACCAATCGGATGAGAGTTGTTACTACTCTCACACCAAACCAGTGAAAGACCGTAGTCCCTTCACTATATTGGCCTCTTCACGTTTTGTTCGAACACGTTTCCTGAACTCGCTGTCTCTTCCCAGTAAGAAAATGCGCTCCACAAGTGACCCTAAAACCCCCTCTGGTTCCCGCACTCCCACTGAGCTCAAGAGCATGAGGAGGAACCGGACAGTTACTGAGCCGTCTGTGTACAGCCCAAATCAGAGTGACGTCTTCACCTCAGTGTTTAACGGCAGAGGGATGCCCAAGAGTCCCACTGTCAGTTTGGAGACCTCATTTGTCGGGACGAGGGGTGGCTCTGATGAGCAGCTGGTGGATGGTCGATTAGTGAGGAGTGGAGGCTCTGGTTTGGGCCTTAGTGGTCTTGCACATGGAGCCCCTGAACACCCCGCGAGGGAGCGGGAGCACACGAGTCGCGAGCGCCTGGCGGGGGACGGGGGCTCCTCTACGGGAGGTAATGTAGGAGGAAGTGGTACGCAGTTTAAGAGCCGCAGTCAGAGCTTTAACACGGACACCACGACCAGCGGCATCAGCTCCATGAGCTCCAGTCCTTCCAGAGAGACAGTGGGAAACCCGGAGCATCCCGAACCTGAGCCAGACTCCTCAGACTGTGTCAGCCTCAACACGGTTGTGTCTGCCAAAACAGTCAAAACTCTGTCCTCCCTCACCCCACAGGCGCAAACCAACCACATGACCACATCCAAGTCTGCCACTGTGTCTCTGGTCCCACCTGGCTCCTCACACACTCTGCCTCGACGCGCTCAGTCTCTCAAATCTCCCTCAGTCACCACCATCAAAAGTCTGGCTGACTGTAGCTTCATGTACACTAGTCCCAGAGACGCTTTGGGCTACGCCACGCTCAAAAGGCTGCAGCAGCAGAGGATACACCCATCTCTGTCTCACAGTGAGGCTCTGGCCTCTCCCGCCAAAGACGTCCTATTCACAGACACCATCACCATGAAGACTGGCAGTTTGGACTCTAGACTCACACCTCGCAGGTAACTTCAGCCCACTGTGTTTCAGCATAATCATGATTTTTACAGATAATGAAAAGATTGTTTGTGAAAAGATTTTCTACAGCTGATTACCGACCGCCACAGTCAAACAGTTCGAGGATGACAGATAGGAGGGGCACCTGTCCTGAACCCAGCGTCTTAAAATATCGCAGGCTGTCCAGAACACTTGTCCCGCGGTGGGTGGGCCACGCTAGTGTCCCCCATAGAGTAGTCACTGCCTGTAGCTCTGTGGAGTACTGGTTGTGTTTGGATGTTGCCTGTAGCACTTGTTGATTAATTTAAATCTTAACCTCTTCAATAATGCTGGCTCTAGTAATGTGTATTTTGTGATATTGTTGCCAAGTGCCTGGTGCGTTAAGCATTCAAATTCAGTTGTTTTGTGTCAGCGCTTCAATCTTTAACTGATAGCAGATATAATATTATGTCCCTTTGTTCACTGTTTTAATCCAATCTTCAAACCTTCTCCCCATGATCCTTTCATGCCCCAGTCTCTCCCCCAGGATCCTCTCACACTCCTCTCCTCTTGGTTTACCTAGGTTTTTAAAAGCTCTGAGCTTTGCTTCTTTGGATAAAGAGGAACTTCTCAGTCCCATCAACCAAAGCACCTTGCATCGCTGCTCTTCTGTGCGCTCCATGGTCTCCAGTGCAACTTTTGGATGTAATGACGACTATGTGGGCCTGGCGTTGCCCATGGACATTAATGACATGTTCCACATCCGCGACTCGGCGTACTTTCAGCAGAGAATCAGTCCACCATCTGAAGAAAGAAAACGCTTCCTCTTCGGTGACGGAGATGGTACATTTTACAGTATTTTACTTTGAGTTAAAACGAAGGTTACTTGGTTCTGTCATTAACTGTGTTTTTAATTTAGGTGAACGTACAATCCCTTTACTAAAGCAGCAGTTTAGTATTTCTGAGCTCATGGCGAGCCGAGGAGAGAACCAGAACCACCTGTTTGATTCAGAGGAGACTGGACTGCAGGACCACTCTGAGGACAACTGCCTGTACTGTGTCGGAGCCAGTGTTTTAGGCTACTGTGCTCAGCCCCAGCTCAACACGCACCCTCGGACAGGTACAAACATGCACTGACACTTAGGACACATGGAGGCTTCAGGTCATGGGTCTGGTATTTTATTGAAATAGTTTGTCACAATTATCATGGGTAAAATAATTGCAATTGACAATAAATAGCATAAGAATTGTTCAAAGTTAAACCTATTTAACTTATGGCCTATTTTCTCTAAAACGCCTGACTAAAAAACACAAACATTTGACTGGACTCTTTGCAATGTTCGTACAGTCATAGAAAACCTGGAAAAGTCATGGAATTTTTTATTGCAATGTCCAGACTATGGAAAAGTTTTGGAATTCTACTGGTTTTGGAAAAGTTTTTGAAAATTAAAAAAATGATTTTGTTACAAAAATAACTTGGTTTGCTTTGAGGCGGTTTTGCTCATGTTGAGTTGAGATGGAGAAAAATCAAGGTTTAGAAACTGTGCTCATACATTAGAAAATATCATGGATAAACTAAAAAATGTGTTGCTTAATTTGAATCTGAAATATATAGTAAATTAGAGTTGAATTAATCCAAATTCCCCATTTTCATTTTTTTAATGTCAAGTAATCTTTGTGTTTTGGTCTTAATCAGTTGATAAGCTGATAATTGATTGAAAAGTATGTTAAACAAGGTCATGGTAAGTAGGTAATTCTTTATTTTTAGTTGTAACCTAATGTATTAGGTTTTTATTAGAAAAGAAGCAATTTCAGTCATTTCACTAGTATCGGTTGATATCGGGTATCGCAGATAGTTAAAGCCAATATCGGGATCGATATCGGAACAGAAAAGCTAGATCGGTGCATCCTAGTATTGTAGAATTGTTTTTGGAACAGTCTGTGATAAAATGACAATTATGACAAAGTGACAAAATTATTGACACAAAATATTTACTGTATATAACTGTTTTCGACCCTTTCCATGATGATTAACAATCTAGTCATAAAATGTTATTATTTTACAGAATACGTGGACTTCCAGTCGTGGGGCGGTCAGACGGGACATCGTCTGGAGGTGATGCCTCAGTCCAAGTTTTCGGGAGTGTCGGGCTGCAGCGATGCCGCAGTGTCACAGGGCTCCATCTGCGGCACTCCCACTCCTACAGACATCGTTATCGGTGAGACTTCTTAGGAATTTAAAACACAAATATACTGTCACTTACAATATTTTGCTAATCCATTAGTCGGACAATTTTTCTTTCAATTAATCGATTGTTTGTTTAGAATGTCACTTCAATACAAGAATTTTGTCAAATTTGACCTGAGAAATTTTAAGATATGATTTGCAGATGGAACAAGATGTAAAATATGTAGTTTTACTTAAAATGGAAATGAGAAGTATTTGGAAAAAATGGCACTTCACTTCAAAAAAGACTAAAACTGCTTGTTTTAATGGCAAATCAAACATCCAATTATGCTTAAAACAAAATACATTTTACTTAATTCATGTATTTTTTTTTTGTATTAGCCTTTTTGAGTTTACAATATAAAACAATTAATTTACACAATTTTCATTGCTCATCATAATCATCATCATAATCATCATTTCTGGTCAGTTTTTTTCAGTCTAGGGCATGTTTTATTCTTTTTACTAAATGAGTTGAAAACTTAAATAATTGATTAGTTGCAATTAACCAATTAACTCTTTGAGGCCCTTGTCATTTGTAACATTTGTTAAAATATTGTTTTCAGATGGAAAGGCAATATCCGAGGACGGGCCGGCCTCCAGAGTCTTGCTGAGGAAAGAGGTTCTCCGTCTTATTATCAACCTCAGCTCTTCAGTGGGAACCAAAGGCCACGAAACAGGACTACTGACGTAAATACTCCACACCCTCTGGCTAACATGTTCAAAATGGCTCTCGAGTTCATGTAAAATCTATTTTAATGTGCCTCCTCTTCGCAGAATAAAGGAAAAGTTCCCTTATGCGTTTGACGACATCTGCCTGTACTCTGAGGTCTCTCATCTCTTGGCTCATTGTATGTTTCGACTGACCTCCAGACGCTTCATACAAGAACTCTTCCAGGACGTGCAATTCATGCCTGTAAGAGACCGGCTGACTTTATGTCGTCATTGTGGAGTAAATCTATTAAAACACATTTGTCGATTTCAGATGTACGAGGAAGCCGAGGCGATCCTGACAAAGCAACCAAAACCCCTAGAAGACGACACGGACGCTTCTTCTCTGAATCTTGATCCCGTTTGTTCGCAGCCCCAGTCCTGCCACGCGAAACAAATCCATTTCACAGAAAGCATGAAAACGATCTGATCTGAAGGACTTGGAAGCAGACAGCATTCTTCTGTCGTTCAAACGGATCACTGTGGCGCCAAACAGAAGAAAAACACGTGTCCGTTCTCTTCAAACCAACATCAAACTAACCTCTTGCGCTGGTTCAGACTTGGAGACTTACACGGTTTCTGTCACAAGAACCAAAAACTTGATGAGTTGGCTAGCTCAAGCTACTCATGCCGTTACATAAAAACACAAAGCTACAAACAGCTGGACCATTACGACAAAAGACTGTGTTTTAAAAAAAGCCTCATTTTATCTCTCTGCAGAGTGGTGTTTACTGTAATGAAATGATTAAGGCATGTCGTCGTGTCAATACCCTGTGATTTTCTTCCGGACCTTCATTTTATCTGAAACAAAACACTACCACGGGTCTCGCTGTTTTTAAACTCACCCTTTACTCTTGCCCTTGCTCTGTTCTCCCGTCGCTTTCACCTCACACAACTTCTACTGCTACAACCTAAATCCTCTTCTCATCCACACAAACCGCCAAGTACTTCTCCTCTCAGACAATCAGTATATTTTTTCTATATAGTAACATGAAGAAAATAGCACGTTATTTAATACTAGTTAGTTAGTTTTGGCTATTTCTTCTTCTCGCGTAGGACCTATTGTGTTGCTAAGTAAGCTTTGCAGTTTCGGGACGCCTCATGAGGTCGCATGTCATCGGTTCATGCCAGACACGTGATCAGTGTTTCTCTACACTAATGTAAATGTAAGATTTTTATTACTTTTTTAGCCAACCTTGTTATGCCACAGAACAGTCACTTTGCATGGTCGCTTTGCTGTCAGTTGTTTACAATTTTCAAAATATATTTACAAAATCTGGGCATGATTAGGTTTAGAAGCGGATACGGGGGCTGGGCAATTCAAAATACGGCCCTGGGGCAAAATTAGGCCCCCCAACCAATTAAATACGGCCCCTGACTAGGGATGGGCTAACCTGGCTCACTCTGATGGATAATGTATTGAACTTCAATTTTTCCACAGATCCCATCTGGAACTAACCAGGCTCACGTCAGATGGATATGTGTTGAACTCCTATCTGAGTTCTCACTATATCCATCTGGGACTTGACTCGCTGAAAGCGTTTGAGAAAAAGTGGGTCGTTTAGTGAAATACTTCGAGCTGATTGGGTGAGGGGCCTACCTTATTTGTGCTTAGCCAATCACAGCAACAACTCGTAATGGTGTATCCAATGTCCGCGTGAGATAGAACGCGTCACACATACTGCTCTTCTTTCAAAAAGAAATTACTCTATTTCTGCTAAAACTGCATCAAAAGCAGCAAACAACACGTACATCCATGGAAGCCGCCATCTTTGTTTAGCTTGAATTAGACTCGGCGGCGGCACTGGGGCGCTAACAGTCCGTGTTAGCCCGCCCTGCTACAATGTGCTTGGGCCTCAAAACCACGCTGCTGTGATGTGAGTGAGCCGAACCACCGACGTTTCGGACTCTCAAACCAATCGGGCGGCTGGAAGGCCAGATGGTTTATCTCGTATTTGTGAATTCACAAATATCGCAAGATAAACCATCTGGCTGGCCAGGTTAATCTGGAACTTTACTCACTGAAAGGATTTGGGAAAAGGTGGGACATTTAATGAAATACATGGAGCTGATTGGGTGAGTGGCCTACCTTATTTGTGCTTAACCAATCAAAGCAGCAAATTGTAATGTCCGCGAGGGGCATTACAACCTGTCCTACTGTGATGCATTTGGGCCGTTAACCCGCTGTGTCGGACTCCAAACCAATCGTGCGGCTGGGAGGCCAGATGGATTATCTCAAGTTTGCGAATTTACAAATATTGCGAGATAATCCATCTGACTGGCCAGGTTAGGGCTGGACGATATTGACAAAAAGTAATATCTCGATATTTTTTGGGATCAATAACAATATTGAGACGATTATTATGTCAATAGGTTGGGTTTAAGCTCTTCATTCTCACTCTCCTTTTAGCATCACTTTTCACTATTTCAGGCAACGTTTGTGAAATGTTTTGGCGATAATAAGTAGCAAATTGATTATTGATTTCTGACGCACATTGGCATGAACCGGTCTCATTCGATCTTTGTTTAACTCATTATGTGTTAAGTACTGCTCAAACTACCTGTGTCTGTCCAGTGGATGTCCAACTTTAAGCCTCGGTACCTCTCTTCACTCCTGCATGTGCAAACTGGCAAGGCCAAACTTCAACGCCACCTCTATGTATTCTCCCGCTTTCAAGACTTTTAACCGAAAAAGTTGCCATTACATGCTGCCATAACATTGTAGAAACTTAGGTACACCCCAGATCGTGTTTTTCACAATGCAATAGCGCTGATTTTGGCTCGAGACGGGGGCTGGGGAGACTATGATGGCGGGATTTGGGGAAACAGGAATGGCTGTTTCCATTGGCTTGTGTTTTTGCTCTAATGCTGCTACAAAAAAGTTTTAAAAAAGACAAAAAAAATGGACTTGTAGAAAGATGATTTGTAGATCAGCTGAGTGACTTCAGATACGATCTATTTATTGTATTGTACCATAGAGTGAGCTCAACCAGAGAAGAAAAGTTATTTATATTTTTCCTCAAGACTGTATTATAATTTAAAATGTTTTTGTTTCTTTTTTTTTTTTTTTGCCTGAATCGTGGTTTCCCTTGTATAATGTGTACAGTATGTTTTGAGGCGTTGACCTTAAGAAACATACAATCCTAAAGGGATGCATTGTTAATAAAATGACATAAATGAAATACCAGAGGTTGGCTTTGTTTGATAATTTAAACATTTGTAACACATAGGTCTGTAGTCAATTCTTTGTCGACTAAAGACACGTCCCATTGATCATTAAAGCCGCCAGAAGAGTTTAAGATCCTTTGTGATTTTTAGACGAGTCAAAAAAAGAACAGGTCACAGACATAGGGACATTTACAACAATCATTTGTCTCAGTCGCATCAGTTGAAGAACAGAAACGACAGACTTGTGGAGCAGCAGAGAACAGTGCGTGTGTCACGTGATTGTTTTAACAAACTAAATGTTGGTCAAGTTCTATAGTAAAGTTGCCTCCCACATCATTTCAGGAGCAGGTGTGTTGGAGATGAAATGCGTAATGCTTATTTTCAGATGATGAGGCAATGTTTCTTCTTTATTTTAGAGTCGCCAAACCAAATATTTTGTTGCTGCTGAATAAAAATCTTTATAATCTAAATAAAAGAATTAGTTGACTAATAACATTTTTGGTAACTAAGAATCCATTGATTGATTAATCGATTAAATAACAGGACTATAGCATTAGTAACACAGTTTATTAAAATATCTAAGTTGTATTGAAACATGATTGGCTTGCACACACACACGCTAGACATCACTCTTTCATAAAACGATTATAAACAGATAATTAAAACTGCAGAAATATGGATCACCATTTACATATTTGTGGACATTTGTACATAACACTGCGTATGGAGTGTTTGGCCATTTTGCAACACAGAAAATGGAAATAAAAAATAATTAAAGTCGGTACAAAACAGTACAAAAGAGCCGTTGTTTTGTAAAGTGTCTTTAAATCTGGCAGTGCATCAGACACACTGTTTTTGTGTCTAGAGTCCACTTGCATTGAAACATTGCACAACTATGTGTTTGTTCTCTCTCTCACTGGTCCATCCTCATCGTCAGGTTTGTCCCAGACTCTGCAGTTTGTTAACGAGGTATTTAGTTAAACTAGTTCATTTGTTGCATTCAAAACTGGTCCTCTTTCGTTTCCTGATGAGTGAGTGTTTTGGGTTTGGTTCCGTTTTGCTGTGGCTTCGTTTCATGGTCTTCAAAGCTGATGTTGTCATAAACTTGTTTCATGTTGTCCACCTGCTGCTCTCTCTCTCTGGCCATTTGCTGCTGCAGAAGCACAGCCTTGTTTACGCCGGGACCTGGAAAATACAAAGTTCTAATATTAACAAATCACACTGTTTGTAATAAGTTTGCATTGTGTGGCATTTTTCATTTTTGCTACATTTTTGGAGATATCTCAATGATTTTTTTGTTACAAACCTTTGTTTGAGTCATATTTAAAAAAAATGTACTCTCCCATTTTTGTTAAACCCAGTCATGTCATTTACAACTGTGCTGTCCCTATGTTCTGATAGCGCCCTTTTAATCCACTTTTTTAACGGCTGTGGAATTTTTTTTTTTTGCTTAAATCTGTTAATCCTACGAAAGCTCAGTACTGACAATCTCTAATTTTATACTTTTTTTCAGTTGTATCACAAATTTCATGATAACTATCAGGTAATACAAACAGAACAGAAAGATTTATTGTAATTGTGAGTGAGCCCCAGAGTTGCTGCACCTTTTATCCGCCGACACTCGCTCTTTGAACATGAAATGTGAGCAAACACAAAAAAAAAAAACATAACAAAACACAGTACAGGTAGGAGTAGGAGTGGGTCGAGGAAGGAGAAAAGAGGCGGCAGACGTCATGGACAGGGGACAATATGTTTACAGAACAGTCTGTGCCAGTGACCTCCATAGAGTGTATCAGAGTGTGTGAGTCTGGGAGTGTGTTTGGAAGTAATAGCCAAAACAACCTATAACGTGATACAAATCTAAAAATAAAAAAACATTTGGTAAAACGTAATACTCTCGGGCAATTACTTTATCATTTTTGTAATTTATACCACGTTATTATATTAAGAAATTTGTGATATAACAAAAAAAAAGAGCTTCTGTATAATCCTATCCTTTGAATAAAATACAATCAAGGTTTTATTATTTGTACTGACTTATAAAAAAAGCAGATTGTTGAGGCGGTGAAAATGTGACACAAAATTGTCAATTTTTCATATAAAATATGAATCTAAACTGGCTTTGGACATGATAAAATCCAGTCACCACTTTGACTTTGAGATTTTGTAGTTTTGTGCAGAAGCAGTTTGTATTTTTTATGTGAAATGTGTCATTTTTAGACTTGATGATAATTGTGTGTATTTCCCTTTGAAACAGGCCTGTGAATAGAAAGCCACAGCTTTCCTATGGAGCTCTCAGGACACAGGACATGTTGGGATTTAGGAGGCTCCTGGGGCGTGGCCTCACCTGGGGCCAGTGTGTAGGGGTGTGTGTGTGGGGGGAGCAGCACATTTGTCAATAGTCGTGTCAATGTCAGGGTACATGCTCGAGCGGAAGGGGGTCGGGTCGACGAAGGCTGTTCGTAGCTGATTGATCTCTCGCCTGTCAGCTGACCTCCCTTACGCTCGAGCCGATGCACCCTGACCATTGAAAGACTAATGAATGAAATTTCTCAGGGAACTGTGAGTTGAATTTTTTAAAACATGACTCAAGTTTGTAACAAGAAATGAAAATATCTCCAAAACTGTAGCTATGGTAAATAATTTAAAAAGGAGAACTCCCCAACGAGACACGAGGGTAATAATAAGTGGCACAAATCACACTGTTGTAAGAAGTTTACATTAGTTTAACTTCACACGTACCAAAGTAGCTGAGGAGGACAGGCAGGAACACCAGCCCATGAGCCATCCCGAGGAGAGTGATCACCAAGTTCAGCCTGAAGAAGAAGATCTGGATCAGCTGAGCTTTGGCAAACGCCAACACCAGGATCCCGGGAAGGTTTGTCATGGCAACGCCTGCAAACACCTGCAGTAAAACAGGAGACACAGTTTTACTTTACAACTTCACAGAAAACATTTTATTAATAACCCAACATAACATCTTATGTTGGGCATTTCT
Source organism: Mugilogobius chulae (assembly GCA_038363315.1). Classification (NCBI taxonomy): domain Eukaryota; kingdom Metazoa; phylum Chordata; class Actinopteri; order Gobiiformes; family Gobiidae; genus Mugilogobius; species Mugilogobius chulae. Next base: position 28,473,412 of record CM076397.1, read on the forward strand.
GTAGCAATAAGGCGATAAGTTTGTTGATCATTTCTTTCAATTTACTGATTGTTTAGAGGCTTGTGATTGTAAAAGAGATTTTTCAACTCATTCATTTACAAAAAATGACTAAAAACAAATGTTTACACATTTCTAGTGTCATTTAGTGTCATTTAATTTCTGCTGTGTGATTTGAGTGAGATAGGCTTTAGAGCCTAGGGGGCCAAACTCAGCCCTCCAAAATGTTTAATTTGTCCCCCAAAGAGGTTCTGAGATTTGTTAAGATTTGTGTCTGTCTGAGTACATTTTAAACACTACAGCTATGTGCAATACAGGGACAATGCTGTATTAATAAGCATTGAATTAATCAAATTTAAATGCTTGGGACTCTTGAACTCTAACACTTATGCACTTTCATGTGGACTTTAGGCACAGTGAGACAATATTTCCAATGTACATTCGTCTGAACTTAGATTGTAAATATTTAACAATAAATGTCCATTCACCACTGTCATCATTGCTAGTGCTGCTGAACACTGACCTAGCCCAAACAAATCTATCCAGAACGTTTTACCAGCACTGTAAAATTATCTAGTGCAACATACATGCTACAATTAGTCAATATATGAAGCTGCTTGTAAGAGAGTGTGTGGAGCTAGTGATATAACAGCTCTAGAGAACAGGAGAGGTTTAGCTCACCGCACTGCCCATGTTGGCCGTGGCCTCCTTGGCTCTTTCCACATGAGTCAGCTTTGTGCTCAGAGCAAACGATCTGGTCATATGAGACACAAACTCCACAGATATACCAACAGCCTGTAAAACACACAATAAAAACAACACTCAATTGTAACAACTACATTTAGTGTTTACTATTGTAGGCCAGGGAACAGAAACTAGAAACAAGGTTAAAATGAGTCTGAAGTTTACAATCAGCTTGACAAAGAAGAAATAATGTGTATGCATGTAATCCCTAAAAAGTCAATTGGCATAAAGACTCCTACTACAGTATCAATCTTTTTTTTCTGTCTTTTTTTCCTCTAATTTAGTTCACTTTAGATAAAATATTCAAGGCTACATGCCAGATTAAAGACAATACTGTTTGGGCTCTATTAGGAAAAGTAGGTTTCCCCGAAAAAGGAATACCCAAAATTGTGATAAAGACTTTTAAAATACTTTCTAAGAGCCTAATTATAAAACTATTAATATTTATAAGACCCCTTCTGTTCAAGTGTCTTTAAATCGTAAAATTTGCTTCGACTTGGACCTAGTTTTCTTCTGGCTCACATAACAATGCCTAATCTCATCTAAGTAGTGCACAGGTGCTTCTGTTACCGTCACAAGGTTGATAAGGGCCACGGCGTTGTAATCTATTGACCACAGTGTCATGACACCCACAGTATCAACCACAATCATAACGATGGTGATAAGATTGAGCAGGCCCGAGCGCAGGTCCAGGCCCAGCAGCAGGCAGCACACCACAAACGTGGGCAGCAGACACAGGGAGATGTTGAACAGACCCTCCGGTACGATGGTCAGATACTGCTCGTAGAAGACATTAGTCACTCTGAAAACACAGTCGACAAAACAGATCAGGGGCAAAGTACGGAACATGCTGTATTTTGTGCACACAATCATTTATTTTAGCTCCGGATAGATGATCAGAAAATTATTGTTTACATGGCAATAATGGGAAATCTGCCATTTTTGCAGCAGGTTGCTAAACTATGATACTATAATTGTATATGTCCACATCTACCCAGTGTGATATTATTAGTTAAGAACTGTTTAGGGTTATTTATTTAAAACAGGTTTTTCTTCACAAACTTGTTTTAGATTGACCACATTAACTAGTTTGTCTGCATTTATATTGTAATATATTGCCTTATGTTGTATTACTTACATTGTACAATCTGTAATTCCAAGAAAACTTTGGACACATTGTGTATGATTAGCTGCATTCCAGCTGCGTGCTTTTAAGCGGGAACCACTGTCAATAATAATTAGAAATCATCTCGGGAGCCACATGAAATCATCTTGGGAGACTGCATTTGGCCCCCGGGCCTGAGTTTGACACAACTGCTGTAGATGCATGATCTACATTTATTTAACATACGGCAAAACCGTCTTCTGAGCCACCGTCCAAACATTTCAAATTGTATTTTATTTATCTGATCTTGGGTTGGTCTTGGTTCAGTTTCAGATCAAGTCTTGCCTTCATTTAGTTTTTGTTCAGCTGCATCCAAATAACTTTTGTATTTTACAACAACAACAACAACAACAACAACAACAACAACAACAAAGAAACACATGTGATCAAGCGTTCTTTTCAGTCACAATACTGAGTAGAATGTGCATAACTTCTATTAAATATATGTAACTACTGTATGGAGCAGACTCATTGTATTTTTTTGTGCTGTATCATTGTTTATTTACTTGCAGAGGTACGTACGTGTAAGGGAAAACCTCGAAGTCCGGAGAGGTGCCTGGGACTTTCCTCATGCCTTTAGTGATGTTGTCAGCGAGTTCTCTGGCTCTGAGCAGAGCCGCTGTGAACTCCTGTGAGTTTGTGAGAGGAGTGTGATAGGCCATGAACCGAGACGCTGCAAAGACAGGAGCAACCTTTACAGATATTTTTACATTTTCTGACAATTCACTTTGGTGCTGATCAATGAAAAGGTTTGGTGTTGAAGAAGTTGTTGTGTAAAATCTAGTGTTTGACTTTGTTATAACTGCCTTCTCTCATCATTAGTTTACTCAAAGTTTTAATGTTTGAGTAATCTTGTTTTGTCCTGCAGCTGATGATTGAGTGCTCAGAAAAGCCCTGTTCTCACTTACCACCTATCCCCGCCCACTTGTCTATATAGGTTGGTTTCAGATGACATCACAACCTTCTACAGGCCAATGTAATTTCAATGAGGTGGAGGGCAGCTAAAAAAAATATTGTTTAAATGCAATTTATTTTTGTAATACAAATGAGTATTGGGTCTAGTCATTATAGAAACAATCGCTTTTAAATTAGCAACATATTTTTTGAATTATTTCACGACAAAGTCCAATGTTATTAATAGGAAAATCTGCCTCTTGCCCTCCACCTGACTTATAACTGACAAGGATTCTAGAATGTGAACCCACCTATTTGAGAATATATTGGAAATTATTATTTTGTCTCTCGCACCCCGAAGACGATGCTACTTTATTGACTATTTATTTGATCAATAACTGCACAACTAATCAATAACTGTTCAACCATACTGACAGCTTATTGTAAATGAAAGTTTAGTTTGTTCTTTATATTTTGCTTCATCTGAACAATGTGTTAAATCTATGTTTATTACTAAATTATTGTTATTGCATGCATGTGAGTCAGTTGCGGCGCGCAAAAAATGCAGCGGCCCCTAGGCTCACTCCAAATAAACTTTCATTGTACTCTGAAAATGACAATAAATCTTTCTGTTCTGTTTCTTATGTTTCGCCTGCTGTTCAAACTCTATGTTGTAACACAGGAATTCCCTCATTGTGAAAATAAAACTATCTTATCTTATCTAGACTTTTTTTTTTGCCAACCTTATGTGACCCATCCTCAGATATGTACCTATAATCTCTCCGCTCTCGTCCATCACCACAGAAGTGTCGTACGCTCCAAGGCCACTGTGGAAAAAAACATACAAAGAACATACTGTTAATGACAAAAAAAATCTGCTATTTACCCCTTATTTACCCTTGTGAGTTTTCTGCCACGGTAGAAAAAAACTCACATCTAATCCTGATTTTACAGCTCAAAATGTTTTCTTTCATTTTGTAATGTCATTAATTGGAGATTTTAAGCAAAAAGTGAGCTGCTTGACTGAATAATAAACAAAAATATCCTTAAATTCAAACTTTTTTCATCAGTCACTTGTTTTGCTCACTCACTTTATACATTCTAAACTTCATATTTTCAAGACAATGAGTTTATTAGAACTCTTCCACATTTTTGAGTCGGTAGCAACAAGCTGTGGCTGTGTGTACTGGACGCGAGCTTGTGATAAAAACATAAATAAGCACATTTCAGCTGAAGAGATAGCTGTCCTGTCGTTCTCTCTGCAGACATCTCAGCCGTCTGGTTCAGCCACATCAGCCCACCTGCACCTTTTTAATACTCCACCTTAACTGTACAGTCCATCACACTGGCTTTATTACTGATACCACAACACACTATTCATACACTGACCGTGAATCAGAACAACAACTTTATCACTGCACGATAAATACAAATCAAATGTGGCCTAAAGTGCATGTGACAGGTTAGACCTTTTTTCCCCAGTAAAACACAGTGAACATGATTATATTTAAGATTTAACCAAGCATTTTGCTTGCTTTCACCCAGATTGGCCTAGAAGTTTGTAGTTGTATTTTGTCCAGCAAATATGTCACATGTAGAGGGGAACCCACAATTGTTACCCCCAACCGCAGTGTAAATGTGGGCCAAAACCCACATAAATGACACAGATGTTATGATTTGACAAATAATAATTTTGTAACACTTAAATTGTGCTAAATGAGTGTATAAGCTCCCAGTAAACTGAGTCAATTTTGTGTAAATTGTCTTTGTTTTTGATTACACATGTGGAGGGATTCTGTTTTAGAATTCAGCGTATTTCCTGTGATTTCAACTTTTTTTTTCCAATTTCTTCATAATTTGCAACTAAACCGCTGTAAAACTATGATCAATATTTACCACAAAGTCTACCACACCAAACTAATGTGATAATCTGTCACATGTGCTTTCAGGAAATATGTTGTGTTGAACATAAGACATGGAGCTGAACAAAATGATCCAATTGTTCAAATATGTAAATATATCCAACAATGCTATAGGGCTGTACTCAATGTATCGGTATCGGGATATATCGTGACAAGCTCATTGGCAATACACGTATCGTTACAGAAAGGTGTATCGGGATACGTATCGGTATACTAAAATGTATATAATTTACACTTATAAACCTGGACAGCAGGGTTAAGGCTGAAACTATTTAGCCAAACAATGGCTTATTTGTAAGACACTTGTATGTAACATAAAGAGTAGTTTGAAAATAAAATTCCTTTGCATTTGACACTTGAAATGTGACATATTAAGGAAATTATATCAGCATTTACATGTATCGGGATATGTATCGTATCGTGACCACTGTATCGGGATACGTATCGTATCGGAAGGCTCTTGGCAATACCCAGCCCTACAATGCTAATGGTAGCTGCGAGCTAAACCCTAACGTGATGCTAGCGCCGCCTGAGATACTTCTCTGAGATAACGCCACATCAACAACCTCCATTTAAATGTGGTTGTGACTCGTCTTGAATTAGTTGTGCTAAAAATACACCTAATTCACCAGGAAACATCCTAAAAGAGACTTTAGCTTCCCAGTCCTTTAACAGACTTTCCCCAACAGCAGGCCAAGCCCCAAATATCACGCCAACTGTATCCATGTTAGAACAGGGCTAAGAACTTCCATTCCACAAAATATGTGCCCTTTAAGATAACATTTTACCATTTCAGCCATTTTAATAAACACAAAACCTACAGTAAGAGAAAACTACTGTACTGCTGACAATCTCCATAGCAACACCATAGCAACTGCTGTCTGAGTTCAGCAGCAGAACTTCCAAGTTCCAGCTTCAAGTGCAAAAACAAACTGCTTGCTTCTAGTGAAGTATGAAAACGATGAGTTTCGTGACATCACAACTGTCCACAGGCCATAATACAGGAGGGCAGGTAACTGGAGTATTGCTTTAAGTGTGTATAAAAGCTACGCTGCATTTTTCAGTGTAACATAATGAACATGATTATATTTAAGATTTTACTAAACATACTGGTTGTTTTCACATGGCTATTTCGATGAGCTTTATAATTTTTTTTTGTCCAGTAAATATTTTGTCCAGTAAATATTTGTTATTTTTGATATTTCATGGCAAAGTACAAGAAAACACAAACAAAAACTGGCTCTTGCTCATCATCTGGTCTTGTGACATCATCACATTTTAACATGAACACAAACTCTTGGCTCATTAATTATGAACCATTTCTTTGTTAAAATAATTAATTAAACAAAACACAACTCCAGCTATGTTTTAGAGTTTATAAAAAAAATTCTCCTACCCTTTTGGACATTGCAGGTCGGGTCTATTCCCAAGAAACTAGGTAAATATTTATTGAACTCCTCCACATTGGGCCTGAGAACGCCGTCTGGGGGGGTCTTCATGCATTTACGCGGGCAGAGAAAGCCGCCTACAAACAGGACAAAGTAAGTGACACATGTTATAATTGGCTTGCCTGAATGAATGAATAAAAAAAAAACAATTATAAATGAATAAATTAATTAATACATAAATTAATAATACAAAAAAATATACAAAAAAAAAAAAAAAGAAAATAAATAAAATAAAAAATTTGACAAAAATATTTAAAAAATAATAACATGTAAAATAACTAAATTGAAAATACACTAACAAAAAAAACTAATTTGAAAAATAAAAACCTAAATACAAAGGAAAATGAACAAATAATGAAAAAAAATATAATAACTAAATTGAAAATAAATTAATAATTGGAGAAAAATACTAATAAATAAATAAATACTGTATTACTCACTTTCATTTGCAGGACAGAATTTCCCTGCGTTTGGCCCAAAGGCATAAATACGACAGCATTTCGATCCAGGATTCAGCCAGTCACAAAATCATCCACCCACGAGTTTGATGGGATCGCAATGTAAGATCTGCCCAACAAATAAAACAGATAAGATAAATGTTTACAAAATGAACTGAAAAATTATTCTATAATACAATTACCACATTTATCCTTAGCAGAAACCTTTGTATTCACCTATAATTTATTCACACACTTCTTTTGATAACAACATTCAAAAAGTTCAGTCAAATAGTTCACAATTATTCACAATTACAATTACAAACAAGCAACAATATACTTTATCTCTTATTACCAATGTACTTTGAAGGATCCTTTCCTACAGACATTTTGTCCTTGATAAGGCCAATTAGCTATCATAATTATCTTATCTCTGTAACCTCAATTATATCTAAAAATAAACAGTGTATTGTTTTTATTTATCCAAGATTGACACAGATATTACAAATAGGGGTGTCAAATTAGTGCATTAATTGAGATTAATTAATTACAGCCAAATTAATCAAGGTAATTTTTTAAATCACATTAATCTATTTTGAAATCTTTAACTTCATTGTTTCCATGTGCGAGTTGCAAAGTGGACGTAAGGGTTGTTCAACTTGACTTGAGGAAAGTCTGCACATGCCAGTTGACATGAGGGACGGGAATTTTAAGTTCAAAAACTCGAGTAGAAAGCAACAAAAAACTTCCTAAAGTCCTAATTTTTTGCAATATATTAATATTTCCCATCTGAAATAATATTGTAATTAATTAAATTGGATAAAAGCAAAACAAAAACACTTAAGTTGAGTGTTTTTATCAGCATTTTTTTGTGTGTGAAATTAAAAATAGATTAATTAGATTAATTAATTACAGATCATAATTAATTAATCTCTCAATTGTTTTTATTGCTTGACAGCACTAATTGCAAACAATAAAATGTTAGAAAGATCTACTTCTTGTTGCAAAAGACAAAAACCCTGATAGTGCTACTGAAATATTTACAAATGTAGAAAAAACATCACATGTTGTCACAAAAATAATAAATAAATAAAGATAAATAATAAATTTGGAGCTCTAAAATACTAAAATGTTATGTAGATCTACTTTTTGAATTTGTCCCTTAGACACATGAGCATAAACATAATCTAAATATTTTTTAAACAACATCTTTATCTTTATTTACAGTTTTTTTGTGTTTTACAGTTGCTCTATGCCGAGTGCTCGTGGTTTATCATTAACCGCAGGAGCTGAAGCAGTGTGCCAGAGGTTGCTACTGTGATAGAGCAAAGTTCAAGGACATGTCATAGAGATATTGTAATGATGCCGTGAAGGTCCTTCCTCAATACACCCTTATCTTCAACTCAGTTTGTACCGTGGTCAGCGAGAATTTCAATGCTTCCAATTGAAATAACTGCGCAGGTAGTTCAGGTCCACCTTGTTAAAATGGCCCTGTTCTTGTTTAAAGTTCATCTATTTTTAAATGTTGCTAGCCATGTGTTTGTGCTTTAACTTAGCCAAATTAACTAGCGTCATCAATTTCCCGCAGTTTGGGAAATACGTAACGACAACAAGCGAGCAAAGATCACATCTCCAGCTGTCACCATAGCAACGTATAAACAAAAACTATTTGTACACTGTTAGGAGGGACGAACTTCACTAAAACTAAATTAGGCTCGGGATCGTGACATCATACAGCTGTAGAATGTTAAGTTGGTCTAATGTTAAACCAATGGAGATTTTAAAATGCTAAATACCAAAAATAGCGTTTACAAAATCACATTTTGACACTATACAGTGATAGATAAACTTACCAGTACTGACCCAGCAGTTTATTGGGCTGCTCCATGGCTGTTTTGTTTACTTTTTTGAATCGTTTTGTCTAATGTATTTTGCTAAACTATCAACAAACATGGCGGATTTGCCATTATTTCCATGGTAACCACAGACGCTTCCCGAGCCTAATTAGCTGATCTCTTGGACAACTAACATTTTCTAAAACAGACTGATATATTTGTGAAGTGCCATGATATAAATGGTCATTGAGAATGCCAATGCTAACTGCACATTCTAAACAATTGTGGCCGTCACCATAACAACATAACCACACCATAACAATGATTTTCGCAGACTAACTTTCATCCCTAGATTTTTTTTTTTTTTTTACACAAACTCATTTTTATGTGGCGAAACAGAAACTAACAATTTGATTCTGTTGTCGTGGCAACAGTGTAGTGTAATTTCTTATAAAACTTGTTTACTAAGTTGGAGGTATTATTACTACACTTTATGTCCTCATCAAAAAGACTCAAGAACATGTTTTAGGAAGAAAAAGTTAATTACTTCATTACTGTGTGTGATTCCAAAGTCTATCATAAATGTGAGAGAAGCTAAAGTCTTTCTGTTTATCTGTTTTTTGCCACTGTTTACCTGTTCCTGGTGGGAATTTAATACATTATTTAAACTTTTTTTTGAGCTCTTACAGGAGAAAATGTCATTTCTCTTTACTGACAGCCCTCACATTTAGAATGCTGTGATGCCACCTGCATAAGCTCTATAATATTCCACAGGATTGCATTAAACTGATGTACAGTATAACGATAAAGCATGCCCAAAAATGAATATGTACATTTTCTTTTTCATTGGGAATATGCATTTGACTTGACAATGGTGTCAAATGTTAATTATAATATATGATTTTGTAAATATCTAGGGCTGCAACAAGTTTTTCGATTAATCGCAGCAAATTTAGTAATTGAATAATCTGCAACTGTTTTGATTTATGTTTCAAAACATGCCCTGAACTGAAAAAAAAAAAAACTCAGCAATGTTGTTTTATGATGTAAACTAGTTTCTACAACTCTAGAATGTTTTCAAATTATGTTGCACTGGAAAAAAGACTCAAATAGGCTTATATGAAAAAAAAAAATGCACGAATTAGACATAATTTGACTTTCTTACTCTAAGATTTGCCCATAGAACAGGCAAGTTTTAGTCTTTTGTAAAGTCCAATAAGTAACTTACAGTTCTGGATGATCTGTGGCGTACTGAATCTTTTGGGTGAGAGAGAACTGGTCACAGCCGACACTGGAGCAGACGGCGTTCATGCCCTGCACTGTGGTGAAGTTAAAGCCCTTCTTTGTGACAAAATACACCGGTACTCCCACTTCAAAATACTTGTATAAATATTCAAAATAGGTCAGCATGTAAGAGCCCTGTAAACATAAGAAAAAATAGAGAATACATACTTATGAATACTTCTTATTACCAGTTGGTTAAACAGTATCAGGGGAACAAATGTAGCCCTCAGATAAATTTTTGCTGTTTTTAGACTTTCCGTTTGGATCAGATAATCAAATCACCTTGATGTCGTAGTTAAAGTCTGTGTACCTACCGTCATTTTCGCACTATAGAGCGACCGGAATATAAGCCGCACCAACTAGTAGTTTAAAAAAATTTGTAAAAATTTCTAATAAAAGCTTTAGTTGTTTATAGTAAGTAAAAGAGAATCAGTAATTTATCCACATCATTGTATAAGCTGCAGAGTTCAAAGATTGTGAAAAAAGTAGAGGCTTGTTCAGAAATGATGGTATCTGTCAAACTATAATGAAAAAAGGAAGAATTGAAGCATATAACTCATCCCTCCCCTGGCACTTCACTAGTTTTTATAAGCATGGATTTTTTGACCACTAGAACAGCTTTTGAAAAGGATTTTTAGTCATAGAATTGAAGTAGGATTACCACCCTTTGCAAAACCAATCAGCTCTTATCCTACAGAGTAATATAGCGACTCACATGGCTCTTTCTAACAAGTTAAAAATGAAATGCCTAAAAGAAAGTGACTAACTCTACGGGGGAAAGTTGAGTATGTCAGCTTTAATACAGTAGTTAACATGGTACCAAAATTGAACAGTTTTTAGTGACTTGGTAAACAAATGAATGTACTAACTTGAGGCATGGCGAGCTCCTGATCCAGACCAACCGTCACATTAAACATGAGGAACAAGGAAGCACAGAACAAAAAGATGAACAGCAGCATCTGCAAAACACAGTCAGAACACAGTTCATTTCAATAACATGGTTTACGTAGATTTGATCCAATGTAACAATGAGGGCAAATGCTTTACCACAATAATTCGTGTGACGCTGTTCAGCAGGACGGGGGCGTAGAACTTCCTCATGAAGGGAGCAGGAAGCCCTCGTTGGGTTTGTTGGGACGTTGAGTGGACACAGTGACGCAGCACAGCAGCTCACACCGGTTCTTGTCCTGACGTCGGGCGTCCAGAGACAGCAGCGCCACAAAAGAGGTCATCTGCAGAATGAAATCCATGAGCACGGCCAGAGCAGCGTACAGAGCGAAGGACTTCACTGCAGGCATCGTGGACAAGGCTCCTGAGGACAGACAGTGAACAGAAATGAGAAGCTCTGACCCATTCTACAAACATTTCTGCTGGAAAAGCATGATGAAAGGAGGGGCTGAGGGTGGACTAAAAAGAAAAGTTGTTTTTGTGTTTCATTTTAAAACTATATATTGTATTAAAACAACCTTTCTTCTTGTAAAGACTGGTACAGTCACAATCTTTTTTCTAGGGACCGGACGGGGTTCAGTAGTGCTAGTAACTAAAAAAACAAACAAACTGATCATTGTATAGATTTTTACCTCTTATTGCTTGAGTTCGCAGTTTATTGGGTTAAGTCAGTGTCTCTATATTTTAATAGTAAAGCACCATTAAGTAGTGAAAGCACTACAAAATAAAAAATAATATACATTTCATAAGAACGAACCAGTTTTGGGCCCTGGCCCAGTGGTTGGGGATCGTTGTATTAGAACATTTTATCTAAAAGTTTTACCAGAATTGAGTTATTTATTTAATCTTGATTCTGTGGCAACTTCTGTACTAAAGGGATTATTTGTAGTGCTTGGTGCAATTCAGAGTATGTTTATTTACTTACGTATTTATGCATTCATTTATTTATTTGTTTATTTATGAATTATTTTATTGATCAAATTTTAAATATCTGATTCTGAAATTTTCGTTTCTGGATTAAGACTGAAAAAAGTAGGTTCTTTTGTTACCCTAATATTTTTCATCATATGCAGGTAAAGTTTCACAATAAATAAAATAATAATTAAATAATACTGTAATTTTCACTCTACTGCGCACACCAGATATATAAACTGCACCAAAAAGAAGAAAAACGGTACATATTTAAGCCACACTTGTTTACAGTCACTCTGTAAGAATCTATAATTTAGCTGCATTGTTGGATAGATCACAGAGTTCAAAGCTTCAAAAAGTAGCGGCTAATAGTCTGGAAATTGGGGTAATTAATGTGTTTATTACCCAGGAAAAAACAGACGGACTCTGAGAGACTGCACAGAAGCATGCTGGGAGCTACATTTCCCAAAACACGGCCGATCTGCTCCTCTCTCTTCTCACCGGGACGTCGGACATCTCTCTACAGCACACAAGGTTTCATTCGCTTTAACTAGTATTTACAAAATATCACAAATAAAAATACAAGAGGACATTTTACACACCCACCTGGTACTCCAACACAAAGATAAATATGTTGTCTGCCCCCACTGCCAGCACTAAGAAGGGCACCACCTGCAGGATGACCAGAGAAGACGGGATCCCCACCCACGAGTAGAAGCCCATGGAGGCCAGGACAGAGCAGCCCACCACCAGGATGCCCCCCAGTCCCACCAGAAACTTTGAGTCCACCTTTAAGACAAAAAAACAAAACACACACAAGACATTTTTAAACAGAACCAAAACATCCAAGACTATATAATACCCCTGAAGAAACCAACCAGTCCAACTCACGATCCCACAGCAAAAGTAGAATGAAAGACAATATAACAGGCTTTAAAAAAACTAAGTATTTCACACTCACTTGGATCACTTATAATAACGTAAACAATTTAAATAAATTAAACTGTGAAGCACAATAAGCTCAGACAAACAAATGAATGGAATTAACAACATTTGACTATTAAGGTTATGCGGGTGACATCATCAGCATTCTAAATGTTCATGCTGAGTGGTAACGATGCATGAGAGTTAATGGAGAGAAAGAACATTTTCTCTTGTAAGAGTTCAATAAACAGCTAAAACAGGAAAAATAAACTATAGTTTAATAACAAATTCAACCCACCACAAGTCTACTGAGCACTGGGTTTGTAACGGACATGTAAAAAGAGAAAATCAAGAAAACTGTTGTAGCAAAGAAGATAAACAACAAAACTTTAGTTTCTCACATTTATCAGACACTGAAATCACACAGTTGAACTTATTACCCTTTTATTCTTAAAAATATGTTTTTGAGTCTGTTTATTGCAGTTAAAATGTCCTAAATCATCAACTGTTGTTAGCAAACAGGATTGTAGCAAACAAGCTGTTGCCACGACAACAAAGAAATACCTTGAAGAAATGCCACTCATTTTAAATGTTGCGAAGCATTTTTGGAATAAAATGATGTTTACTGATGTTTAAACTAGTGTGACCATAATTTCTTGAAATGAAGAAATGTTTGTCTGACTTTGAAAACAAATAATACTATTTTGATAAAATGTAAATAATAGGCCTACCTGAACTATAAGTAATTTTTAAACGAGTGTTATTTATTATATTGTTGCACTTAAGGCTCCTGTAGCTGGAGCCCTCTCCCTCTGTTTCCATGAAAACATAGTTCCTATAGCTATATTTTTAGTCACAAATGTGTGTTAAGTCTCAATGTGCAATAGAAATAATTGTTTGACTTATCAATTTCTACTCTATCCAGTGTTTTCCATTAATACAGGACATCATAGCGACCCACTTCTAGAAACAAATTATACTTTATGAATGTAGCATTGTAACAGTAATTATATTAAATCTATTATTATAATTTTTGATCAGTAGAAATCGACTTTTACAACCCATTAAATAATACATTCAGTTTTGTATTGCAATTCAATGTGTAATCTTGTGGGAAACCCTGCTATGCAAACCACTTAAGATTCGACTTAAGACACGTGCAAAAATCCCTTTCATTGAACTGAGTGAACTTTTTTTTCACGTTTTCACCGATTATATTGCAAATCACCTATAGGACTGTGCATGGAGATAAAGAAAGCCTCTTATCTGCCATGTGATAAGTGCAGGTTTATCTACTTCACTGTCTTCACTGCCTCTTATCTGAAAAGTGTGTAAAACTTTTCATTTACAGTTGCAGTTAATAGGTTGTATCCGATTACATCTGCAGATTCTTACCAATAAACGTTTGCAAGAAGAGTATTCTCCCAAAGCGACTGCGATGTACACAAAGATGACAGCATAGCTAATCATGAAGATGGGAATATCCTCTGCAGTTGTACGGTTAATCTCATCTTCCAAAGACCTCTGGGGAAAAAGCAAACCAAATGGAAGTTATGATCAATATGTTGCTTAGCCCTCACTTTGACACATTTTAATAGCTTTGTTTGTAAGTAATTGCAGCTGGATCTGTCAGACTAGCAAGCTACACTCTATATAACAATATTTTGATATAAATCCTACCTCCGCCATGTATGCAAATGTGAAGTTGGTTTTGGGATTGTTCTGGTATTCTTGCACAATTTTCAGAAACTCAGTCTCCCACTGCATTGCCACTTTGAACCTGGGGTCGGTTCGGGGAAAGTTGTTGAGGGAAAACGTCATAATCAAGGCCTCTGCGTTGGTGTAGTCGTCGTCTACAAAAACAAACACATTTTTTTAAAGGAGAAAATAATAATAATATTGTGCCAAATCAACTTTAATGTATGGACTTTTAAAAATGTTACAGTGATTGTGCTTCCATATAAGGCTCAGGAGTATGACATCACACAACAGTATAATGTTCAGTTGTTCTAATGTTAAACGATGGAATTTTAAATTGCTAAATTACGAAAATAGCGTTCATTAATCCTACTCTTACACTACAGTGTGAATAAATTTACCAGTTCTGACCCAGCAGTGTTTCAGGTTTTTCCAAGGCTGTTATGTTTACTTTTTTATACTGTTTTGGTTAATGTATTCCTATGGAAGTTCTGTCAACCTGACTAGAAACATGGCAGATTTGCCATTATTTCTATTGTAACTGTTGTCGCCAAAAGGAAATGTTATGTTTGTAGGAATTTAAATTGATTCCTACATTCATGTTTGAGAGCTTGGAAAAAACAATTTTACCAGAGTTCCCAAAGATCACATGAACCCAGCATAGATACAGTCAGCATCAGAGGCCACGCCCACAAACAGAACTATATGGGGAGACTTAACATTGAGAGTGAATCAGAACAACAGCTTTATAAACACTACTCAACAACTACAACAACAAATGTGGACTTAAGGAAATATATTGTGTCAAATATAAAATGAAGACATGGAAAAAAATAAAGTAATTCAACAGCCCAAATTTGTAAATAAATCCAACAATGCTAATGGTTGCTTCGAGCTCAATGCTAAATTTCTGTTTACTTTACTTTTCTGACCTAGCGCCACATCAACAACCTCCATTTAAACTAGTAGTTGTGCTAAAAATACACTTAATTTGCTATAAAACGTCTTAAAAGAGGTAAAAGCTTCCCATGTCTTAACACAAGATTTCTCGCATGACTTTTTCCCTCAGCAGGCCACGCCCCCAAAAATGACGCACTGCTGATGACTGTATCTATGCACCCAGTCAATTATATTTAAGGTTTTACTATACACATACAGTTATGTTTCTTGTGATACAATTGAAAATATTGTAGTCTCCAAAGTGTGACGTCATAAGTTTGCCCTACTTCCCGTAATTGTCAGTATATTTTCAGACTTTTCTTCCCTAACTTGTTCTTGGTTCATATAAAACTCATTTTAATTACAACAAGTATTAATCTACCAAATTTAGATAAAATCAGAAAATTTAACAACCTGTCATACATCTTTTCTTTCATTCATTTTCTACCGCTTGTTCCCATTAGTGGTCACAGGTGACAAGAACCTATTCCAGTAAATTTGGGCCTTAGGTGGGGAACACCCTGGACAGTGGCCAACTCGTTGCAGGGTTAGACAGACAACCATTCACTCTCTCATTCACACATGTTTTTGAACATGCAAACTCTACCCAGAGAGATCATGAGATGTTGATATGGTCCGACCCGGGAGTTGAACCCACGACTCCTTATTGGGAAGCCAGAGCTCTAACCACTCTGCTACTGTGCGTAGTTATTTTATCTATACAGCACTAGTGTCTTCTCAATACAATTGACCAATCAGAAGACAGAATGAGCCTCACTTTGACCTCATTTGGTTCAGTTATTTTAAAACCCTTCTTTTAGCTTTCATTACATTTAACTTGAATCAGGACACTTACTGTTATAGCCCCCTACAGCCAAAAAGGGGAACACTGGAGCTCCATAATCAGCCATGCAGCTCATGCCCAAGTCAGTGATGTCTTTGAAGGACAGAGGGGAGCTACAAAAACACACATGCAATTGTTTAATTATTAACATATTTAGGGCCATTTTGTTCTTTTCATGAGTTTCAGGCAAATATTTTCTTCCTGATTTGAAGAGTGAGGACCTTGCGTTACAATAATGATTATGAAACGTGCGAGTTTCATTGCTTATGTGACTTTTTAGTTGTCTTGATGTTGAATCGAAGAATAAATAAAATGCTAAACACCAAACATACGTAAGATGCGTTGTTTTGTCAGGGTTTCTCTGTGAAAGTTTTGCACTAGGTTAAACAACAAGGTGGATTTCCATGGAAACAACAGATTTCCTTCCTGAGCTCTGTTTGTATGAGATCTTTAGTGGAATTTTTGAACACAGCTTTACCATAGAAACAATCTTGTCATTATTGAGCTATTCACCTTATTCTGCCCCACCCACATTTCTTGGTAGCGTTCTTTCGGCTTAGGTACATTATTAGAGCTAAACAGGAAGTGCGCTGGCAAGAAAAATGGGCGGGCCAGAATAAGGTGAATAGGCTCAGTGCATAAACGTCAGATGGCTTGTTTAAATTCAAAATAGCGAACTTCTGCACTTGTGAGTATTCCTCCTCAGTTTATTTCTGTGTGTGTGTGTGTGTGTATGTGTGTTTTTTTTTATTACTTCAGTCTAAAATGTATACATAGTCAGAAAATTTGACAGCAAACAAGGAGTTGTGGTGGATGTCTCAGAAAACCTGTTAAAGACAAAACAAAAAAACAACAACAAAAAACACCTCACTAAAAGTAAATTGATAGAGATCTGTTAGTGCCTAAATGCTACACTAACAGGAAATCCTCTTATAAGTACATAAGTTAGATAGTCCGAATATAAACAAGCCAGCTGACGTTCCATGCACAGAGCCACTCATGCACAGAAACTTCTGCGCAGGCGCATAAACATTAGTGTTTGACCACGGCAACACCTTAGTAGGACAAACAACAATATACTTATATTAAGTTAAACATGAGCTTATCGTTTGAATGTTTTTTGTGATCGTAGAAAGTACGAGATTTCACGTGACTTTATCAAAAATAAACATTATTAAACTTTCTCAACTGACTTTTTTTATCTCATGTGACTGGCAATCTAAAGTTACAACTGACTGGTAGCTTCAGCAATGAAAATTAGTAAAGCTAACAACTCGCATGAATTTCGGCAAGTGACTTGGATTGGGCAAAGACAATACTCTCTCTATGTACAAGATCTTTAGTGGAATTTTCGAACACAGCATGGCTGGAACGAACTTCAAGTTAACTACTATAGGTTACTATGGAAACAGTTTTGTCCCGCCTACTTTTCTAGGACATACACTTCCTGTTTAGCTGCATTTAGCCTGTAGATTTCAGTCGATGGTTTTATTTTAACTGTCATTATATATAATTAAAATTGCCCCACAAAACAGACCCTAACCCTAACCCTAAACATTTTAGCTACCTTAACAGAGCTGAACAGGAAGTGCATTTCCAAGCCAAGTGGGCGGGACAAAATAGGGTCTTAGGATTGTCAAATAAGGAAGAACATTTTCAGCCTAAAATCAGTTAAAATATGCAAAATTTTTACATGTTCTGAATACAGTTTTGTAGATCAGCTCTTACTTGACGCAGTAGATCAAATGGTCCCTCCAGTCCACCTCTTTGGTCACCCCCAACTCAGTCATGTTCACCTTGGCATTGATGTTATCCACGCTGTTCTGAAAATACTGCGGCAGGCTGTTCACCGCGCAGTCTGTGGTTTTGGGGTTGACTGGATTCAAAGGTGCAAAGCACACATCCTTCAAACTCGCAGTGCGGTTCAAGTCTTCTGAGAAAAACTCTATGTCCTAAAAAACAGTTAGAATCAGTAAGTTCTCTTTCTTTCATTTTTTATTCTTACAACAAATCTACCACTGAAGTGTCAGTAATTTGGATATTTATTTAGGATTAGCACAAAAATAGCTATCTTCCCTTTTTCGGATAACCGCACAGCTAGTTCCGGCAACAGTTAATCACATTCTGTATTACTGCGCTGTGGACTACACCATGGCAACAGGTAAACAACTGAACAACAGTTAGGAGGGACTAGCTTCACAGTAAAACTGAAATTACTGATCAATGGGGCAACAAAACAGACTCTAAACAACTTGATATGTATGTGATGTTTGTGATTCATTGTATAAGCAGATTAAACAACATGGAGCAGTGCAATACAAATACTGAAACAGTAAAAATACAGACTCAAATAGGTTTATATTCAAAAATGCATGAATTAAGTGAAATGTGATTTGTTTTAGGCATAATTTGACTTTCTTACACTAAGATTTGTCAATAGAACAAGCAAGTTTTAGTCGTTTTTATCTGAAGTGCCAATTTTTTTCTATTATTCAAGTTAGAAAATGGTTATCATTTCCTTAATCTAAGTAAAACTACATATTATATCTTATATTGGCAAATCATATCTTAAAACAACCTAAACTTACTCAAAACAAGATTAAATTTCTCAGCTCAAATATGACAACATTCTTGTATTGAAGTGACTCTTGCGTTCTTAACAACTAATCAATTAATCGAAAGAAAAATTGTCCAACTACCGGTAATCAAAAAGCAAAATAATCGTTGCAGGCTAATTAACGACTGACTAGTTTTTCGGGTGCATAATTATCTCACTATGTTGGACTTTGAATTTATCTTTCGATTCTTTTAGCCTTGTATTGACCCCATCAAAACTGGCAAAAAATATGTTGGCTTTTTTTTTTATTTAGATCTACAAAATATATTTTATAGCAGAAATGATGATGAGACACAACAAGCAAAATTTTTTTTTAGTTAATTTGCTCTATCAGGTTAGACTTTCATGTAGAAACAACACTTGCTCAGTGAGATAAAAAACACTTTAAATACATTTTTTCCTTACTTTTATATGAGAAAACTAGCCTACAGCTGATTTTCTATGAAAGCTACAAATATACTTTTTTCCCTTATTCACCTGCAGTGTCTCTTCTTAAAGTAAAATGTGGTGATTACCCTGATTTTTGTTTGAAGTTCCAGCAGCTCAATGACCAGATCTTTGGAAACAATCCCACTGAAGTTGTAAGGTCCAAACAGCAGAGAGTCATAAAGGTGTCCTTTTCTTTGGGGCGCTGTCAGGATCAGCTGATTGGTCCGGAAGAAAGGCCCAAAGTTGGAGTCGTGGAAGTCTTTCTCTTGTCGCGCACGACTGTTGGGGGCTGACCAGAGTTCGACTGGATCTGTGGTGAGCTCAATGTGCATTAGACCAGCGGCAAAACCAGCAACGGCAGCAGCAGAGATGAGCAGCACCTGCAAGTGAAATCCTATTTAATAAAACCACTCACAGCATTCAGTTGACTTGTTTGTATTAAAAAAAAAGCTATCATGTTTTCTACATGTTTACTTCCTGTATGCCGTCATTTCTGAACTACAAGCCACCATTTTTCCAGAAGCTTTTGATTTGAAAAGAGTCGAAGTACATCAAAGATGTTGATAAATTACATTGTAATTACTATTAGGGATGCACCGATCCAGCTTTTTCTGTTCCGATACCGATTCCGATACTTTGGCTTAAGTATTTGTTGATACCCGATATCAACCGATACTAGTGTAAGAAATGAAATACCTTATTTTTTTTATCAAAGCATAAGACATTTAGTTATGTAGTGCTATGTAACTATTATTTTTTGTGCAAGTCACAATTTAACAACTTAATCTGAACAAAATGTCAAACATTATGAGACGTTCTGGATCAATATCAGCCAGTAGATTTGTCTCATTATGTCCAATTAAAGGCACAACAATGGTATCGGCTGAACCGATATCATAGAGCAGATACCCGATCCAGAAAAATTGCCTGGATCGGCACCGATATCCGATCCCAGTATCGGATCGGTGCATCCCTAATTACTATTGATTGCAAAAAAACTTTTTAGATGCAGCATAAAATTAGGCTTGGCCCTCGAGCAGCTAAATTCTTCATTTGACCCTTCGTAGAAAAATAAGATTATTTTTGGCCCTCTGAGGAAAAAAGTTTGGGCATCCCTGCAATAAATACTGATCTTATACTATAACATCAAGTAGTGAATGGTGACGATTTGTGTGATGTTTTCTGTCTGGCAACATGTTAAAGACTTTACAAATCAGGAGAATACTTCACCAAAGCACACTAATGCTAATGCTAAAATAAACAGCTTCCATGTCCTGTTGTTGTTCTCCCAAAACCAATGATTTGTCCCAGTTTTGATAAGAAATTACCAATTTGTTCCAGTTTTAGAGTACTTTGAAACCTGGCCATACCTGCTTGTCAAAGCCTGTTCCCATCAGATTTCAGAAGCTAAGTATTTGGACGAGAGACTGCTAGAACATCAGGTTCAACAGTGGGACAACAAGAGTGTCCTTGGGCAAAACACTTAACCCACAATGCATCAGTGTCTGTGTACTTGATTGTTAACTGCTTTGAGTGCATTGAAAGCTTGAAAACTATTTTATATGGAGAAACCATTTGCTAATAGTTAACAGAGACACATATTGTTTCTTAAGTCAAAATTGAGAAAAACACTGGTAGAGAGACAAGTTAGTTATGAATGAAACATGAATGGGCCGATATATAGCCATTTCAATATTTTATTATCTCAAGCACCAATCTTGGTGTGTTTCAGTGTGTAGTTTTAAAATCACTTTAAACATTATAGTGTAATGTTTAAAGTGAAGCTAATCTCAAAAACAACTTTTTGGTTGTTAAACTGTGTATATTGATTTAAATTAGCATTACCTACTGATCCAAGTCATTTTTGGCAATCTTAGTGCAAATTGGCTCTGTGCACAGAATGTTAGTTTACTTGTTTATATTTAAAATGGCTAACTTCTGTACTTATGAGCATTTCCTGTTATGGTTGGTATTTAGAAACAAAAAGAGACAAACAAGTCTCTTTTTAAGCACGTGTCCTATGGTGAAATATTCTTCTGATTAGTAACGTCTTAGTAACATGTTTTCAGTAACATTCACAACAACTCACTGTCACTGACTGATCTTCTGAGTATTTATTCATTTTAAACGGGTGTAGTGAAAACATCATAGAAATGAACTGAACAGGAAATGTTCATAAGTAGAGAAGTTTGCTCTTTTGAATATAAACAAGCCGACTGATGTTCCATGCACATTGAGCAAAATATCAAGTTTTAGGTCAAAACATTCACAATCCTCACTACAAAGGCCAATGTCATCTCTAGACTCTATGTGACGTCAGCGTGTATTGTCCACTCAAAAGTGAGCACTGACTGCAGACCTCTGTTGTCAAACTCATCACACTTCTCCTCTCTGAGACCCTCCTTTTCTCTTTCCACAATGCTTTTCTATGAGTTTGCTGTGCTTAAAATGTGTTTGTGAGTGTGGTTTAGGGGGTGAACTTAACTGTAAGATTAGACAAAAATCTTGTGTGTAATTTGGCTTACAGCCTTGGTAAAGCACTTTGTTGTTTTATTGAAATCTTTTAAGGTGCTATATAAATAAAGATTACAATACTTATTACGTTGTCTGCTGTCTGTTTATGCTACTCACCGTTAATGGATAAGAAGCCATCAGCTTTCCCCAGGACTGAAATATAGAACTTAGAAAAGCATGTGCAATCAGACTGTTCTTGTCGGCGCATGTCACTTCTGACGGATGAATCCGTCTTTGGGAAACATCATTGCTATTCAAATCCTTTTTAGGACTTTTTGGCTTTTTGGAACGCACATAGCAAGACACGAATAAGAAGAGCAAGTAGGCTAACATGAGAAGACACAACAAGACAATGGAGATCAGCAGAAATCCATCCATGCCAAAAACTCTGAAAGGACCTGCTGGTGGTTCAGGCCCCGGGACGACTGGGCACGCTTCTTGACAGTCCTGACACGAGCACGCTTTGCCTCCTGTTGGCGTGTCTTGGTTGCATTTCAAAGAAGTGCCATTGTACGCGACGATGCCACTTGGTAAGGATCCAGAGTCTTTGCCCGGAATAAGCCTGAAGTCAATGTCCAGTGGTGCAAGGCCGTTACTGGAGTCTCCTTGGAAGTCATACCAGCGCTGAGCAGTGCACAACTTGGCACCGTAGCGACCGCACATCGTCGAGATCGCGAATCCGCCCGTAGCTGGAATTCTGACGTTTTTGCAAGACTGGAAAGCGCCCTCTGCGAAGTTGGTGGACAGATACGACTGATAGGCCACCACAGCTTCGCGGGTGACGCCCAAGTTGGTGATGTTCATGACTCTAGTGACATTTACGTACTGGCTTTGGTCGGGGCTGCAGGTGTTGATGCAGTGAACAGTGGCGAAGTTGTCTGAGCAGGAGGGACAGCGGATGAGGACGGCTTTGGAGAGAGTGAAGCTGGTTTCCAGGGAGATGAGCTGTGCGATGGAGCAGCAGGCGTATGTGTTGCCCTCTCCTCTGTCCAGCATAGGGCACACCTGGAATGACAATGCACAAGTTGAACATAAAACTTTGGTTGTCTTTTTAACAATAGAAGAAGTAGCAGCAAAACTAGGCTTTTTCATACACAAATTTACGATAATATAAGCTTTGACAATTTACGTTTATGACAGATTGGCCCTCTAATTTACTAAAACACAGTTACTTTAGATGCAGGAATTGTTCTTTTGAAATGCCAAGTATCACAATATAGTATTATTACACATCAAAATCAAAAACACATGTTGTAGTACTCACCTGAGAACGGGGGTAGAATTAAGTTTTATACCCTCCAAATACCTTTCGAACAAGCTTTATTTATTTATTAACTTTTTATGAACTCTGTGCTTTTATTTTTACTTCTATTTGTTTTGGTTATTATGTTCAGCATCTAGCACATGTTATAAATAAATAAATAAATAAATAAATAAATACGGACTAAAATTGGTCAAAAATTAAAGCTGCAAATGATTTAAAATTACCGGTAGCTTTAAAAAAAAAATCGTAGATAAGGCAGTTCTAAAGGATCCAAAGAGGAACAACTCATGAACAAATTTGTCTCTAAATAAAACAACTCTCAGACGAAAGTCATTTTCAATCTGAATAATTTTTCAGATTGAAAATGACTTTGGGTAAAGGTTGAGATAAAAAATACAACAGCTTAGGCCCATTTAGCAAAAGTAATAAACTCATTACTAGGGTTGTGTAATTAAAGGTGGGGTAGCTGATTTTGACAATGCAAACACAATATAGGTTTTAAATCTGACAACTTCCTCTCATAAATCCTTCCACACATGGTTAATAACGACATGTATTCATTTTTGGTGGCAATTGTGACTTAAATACCACTTTTTACAAACCGCAAACTGAAACTGGAGAGGACTTTATTATTCAGTTCAAACAGTACTTAGTTGTCTAATTTTTTCACAAAGTGCTGCATTTATCATATATTTTTTTGTGGAAAAACCCAAAATCTACTAATTTACAACAAAAAAAATCAGCTACCCCAACTTTAATCAAATTTCAATTATGATTAACGTTGTAATCAATTGCAAAAATGATGTAATTGTGATTATTACATAAGTGTGTTCATACTGTATTTGCTCATATATTTTGTTGAGCAGGAAAAGTAGGTCCCAGACAGTTTATTTACAATAGTAAAATACATTGTTACATCTGTTATCCATTTCATTTATCTTTTTATTCTCTGTGCTTAAGGTGCTAATGCCTTGCAGTTTCTCTGAGGAAATAATCGTTTTATAAATCATGATTTCAATTATGTGATCATAATCGAGCAGTTCTACTCATTACCGTGACAACCAGCTCTCTTCTCTTCTGTCCCTCTGTCCCTCCGAACCAGACTATCTAGCACTGACCAATTAAAACTAAGTAAATATTTAAAGTGTGTAGTAAAAACTTGAATAGAATCATGTTCTCTACGTTTTTGTAGTATATCCTGTCCTGTGCTCCTAAAACAAAAGTCTTTCTGTGAAGAAAGAATATGATTCACACTACAAAGTAGACATTCAGACTCCGACACAATCAAACCGTTACACCCAAAAGTGACACATCACTTTACCACATGCAACTGGCATTATAGAGGTTTAACAGATGACATCACAGCATTCTACATGCTAGCAGTGAGTGGCAAAAAGGCGTAAGTGTCAGTGGTGACAAACTACAATTTCTCAAGCAAAAGCTTAAACACAACTAAAATGAAGGAACAGCAGCTACAGTCTAAAAGCAATTAAAATTTGTCTGTGCTATGTAAAAAGAGAAAAACAGTGGTAGAAAAGCAGATAAACAAAAGGTACGCTCTCAGAAGGGGCTGTGATTTGTATCACAGACACAAATTTCCTTTCTATCCTTAAAAAAGTCAAGAAACACATTTTATCTATAGAGGTTTTCAAACCATTTTAAAAGTTAGCGCTGAGTGGCAAAAATGCATTATGCTAGAGCCAATGGAGAGATTATTCCTTCTGTAAATACTCAAAGTACACCTAATAAGATGTCTGAGAATAAATTCAACTCACGACAACTCTACTGTATTTGTAACTGACATGTAAAGAGAGAAAATTAGGTAAACAATGCCAGAAAAGCAGATAAACAAGACTTTAGCCCTTCTCACATTTATCAACAACTTTAGAATCACACACAGTTGAACTTATTACCTTTTTCTTCTTACAAATATGTTTTTGAGTCTGCTTGTTGCAGTTTAAATGTCCTAAATCACCAAATGTCGTTAGCAAACAGGATTGTAGCAAATAAGCTGTTGCCACGACAACAAAGAAATAAATTGCTTTGCCTGTAAACTGTAAAAAGTAATAGGACAGTTTAACTTAAAATACAAGTGAAATTTCTGCCTTAAAGTTGTATGTCAATTAAACTCATGTATGTGAGTTCTTTCTCCTCTCTCTCCCTCTATCTCTGTCTGAGTGTCTGTCCTCTTTCTCTCTCTCCCTCTAATTCTCTCCCCTCTTTCTGTCTGTCTTTCACTCCCTCTCCCCCTCTCTCTTGCTATCTCTCTCCCTCTCTCTCTTCCTCTTCATCCCCCCTCCCTCCCTCTCCCCTCTTTCTTTCTCTCTTGCTCTCCCTCTCTGCTCTTTACCCCTTTGTCTCTTCCCTCTTTCTCTCTCTCTCTTCCTCTCTTTCTTTCTCTCTTGCTCTCCCTCTACTCCCCCTTTCTCTTTCTTTCTTGCTCTCCCTCTCTTTCCTCTTTAACCCCCTCTCTATTTCTCTCTCCCCTTTCTCTCTCTTGCTCTCCCTCTCTCCTCTCTATCCCTTCTCTCTTCCCTCTTTCTCTCCTCTTTATTTCTCTCTCTCTCCCCTCTTTCTCTCTCCCCTTTCTCTTTCTCTCTCCTTTTTCCCTTTCTCTTGCTCTCCTCTGCTCCTCTCTCTCCTTCCTTCTTTCTTTCTTTCTTTCTTTCTTTCTTTCTCTCTCTCTCCCTTCTTTCTCTCTCTCTCCTCTTTCTCTCGCTCTCCCTTCTTTCTCTCTATTGCTATCTCTCTCTCTCTCTCTCGCTACCCCTCAAAACATAAAAGTCCAAGTTGAAAATCTTTAACTTACATCAAGTTCTATCAACATAAATACTTAAAGTTATTTTAACTTTTTGCCCTTGTGACTGTTTACACTGTAGTTTTGCCGCTCATTCTAAATGTTGAGGATCATTTTTCAATTAAAAGAATCTCTGTG
The DNA here is from genome assembly GCA_038363315.1 of Mugilogobius chulae. NCBI lineage: Eukaryota > Metazoa > Chordata > Actinopteri > Gobiiformes > Gobiidae > Mugilogobius > Mugilogobius chulae. The sequence continues at coordinate 28,499,162 of CM076397.1, forward strand.
CATGAGCTCTTTACTCATCCTTGTGCTACTTCTCACTGTAGATGTATCAAGACTCACGTTAGCCAGCTTCTTGTAGTGTTCGCCTGATAAGAGTCGTGCAGGGCTGGGGTTCAGACAGGGGACGATTGGCCTGATAAGAGTTCCATTTAGTGTGGGATTTCGACCACATTCATCATAAAAGGCACATTGTCCTGGTTCATGTTGGGCTTCGGTCAGAATCTAGGTTAAAAAAACAAAAACAAATCAATCAATCAATAAAAAGATAGAGAAGACAAAGGAATTAATAATAAATCTTATGATTGATTTAAGACTCCACTGTCTCCTGTGAATTAGGAACAAGGAAGTTTTTTTGAATTCACCTCTGTTTCAAAGTGTGTTTACAAGATAACGTGTTTGTCTGTTAAAGCTTTGCAATTTGAAAATAAAGACCTTCAATACACACAGTAAATAAACAAGTAAATTACATTTGAATTCAGTTAAAATGTAAATTCTGGCAGTGGAATTTTGATGTCTTAGAGGATAAAAAAGCAAAGTAGGAAATAAATGTATTCCTATGTATTTTGACGAGGACTTGCTAAAGTGCAAAACAGGTTAAGGGGAGCAAAAACCTGACATGCATTTTTATTCTATTTGCACTGACAGTGTAGTCGGTTTGACTTATTTATTCTAAAGCAGATCTTTTGATGTTTGTCATTTTTGGATAAATCATTATTAAAGGAGACCCTATTGTGTAAAATCTGCTTTTAACCTTGTTAAAACTGCCTTCTCTTATTATTAGTTTAGTCAAAGTTTTATTAAGATTGATTGATGAATGTCTGAGTAATCTTGTTTTGTTCTGCAGCTGATGATTGAGTGCTCAGAAAACCCTGTCCTCACTTACCACCTGTCCCCGCCCACTTGACTGATTTAATCGTGATTATTCAAAATATTCGGATTCACAGTAAAGCATGTGGTTCAAAATTGTCACATAGTCACTTTGCAACAATAAAAATGACACATTTAAAATCTGCTGCTTGTTACATTAAAACAGGGGTCTCCTACCTTTTTTTGTCATTAAAGCTACTTTTGCAAAAGAAAACTGGCGGCGAGCTACTGCTGTTAATGACCAAAAATTGAAGTTAATTGTGGCATAAGAGGCCTACATGAAAATGGACCCAATTAGGTATCTACAGAAACATTTACAGTAGAAATAAGCATGTAATAAATATATTTTATACATGCTTATTTGAGTAATAAAGCATAATTTGTATGTTTCTAAAATCCTTTGGCGAGCTACTGGTCAACATTTGTAATGAAGTTACAGACTATAGTACAATAAGTAGAATTTAGACATTTTCATTGCTTTTTTTTGTGGATACAATTGTTGAACAAGACATTTAAAAGATAAGACAAACAAAATTATGCCCTTTACCTTTTTTTTAAAAATATATATATAAAAGGTTTTATTGCTTATTAATGTACTCTAACCTGTCATACGCTGTGACAAGTAATCCAGCTAACAAACACCAGAAACTAGTATTTAATTAGTTGGTTTTTCTTTTACTTTGCTAATCAAGCACCCAATATTTTGGTTTCAAACTGGGTTAGAATTTATTAAACTGTCAATACATTATCATTTCTAATGTAAATGTCTAACAACATGACGGCTGAATAGCACTGACAGATCGGAATAAATCTTCATCTCTTATGTGCTGCTCCTTTTGTTGCTGTTTTTACTCCCACATACCATTGTCCCAATAAACAATTTATTTTCAAGGTGATATCTAATATGAAGTATATAAGTATGGCAGTATAGAATCGATAAAGTCCAACTTGATGGATCGCCGTGAAGAGCTTGTCCAATGTGTCTATAAAAGTGATGCGTGAGTGATGCACTCACAAAAGAAACATTAAATCTATGCAAGTTTACTGAAACATTAATCACTATTTTTCTCCCATTTAATACAATAAAAACGAGATCTAGGTGATTAAACGTATTCTATAGGCCTAATAATATACTAAAATAATACAAATGTGACTCACCAAACAACAAAGTAAAGTGAAGAGAGCTGCAACGCGAGCCATGATAGCGCTGTCCTTTGACTCTTTTTGGAGTGTTTTATTTGATCTACTTCTAATATAAAATGTTAGGGCCACATCAGGCAGGACGGGCGAGCGAGAGGGACCTGTGTCTCTCTCTTCTCGTATCTGTGACTGTAAAAGTTTCAAGATAAGTCAAGCAAAAACCACCACAACGTCAGAAACACAGACACGTCACAAGCCTCTTATCTGGTCTGATGCGGGCTCTGACCAATTGCAGCTGCAGGCGATCAATACTTGTGATTGATAATTAACACACATGCCGAGATTGTGATGGAGTTGCTGGGTGATACTATAGGAGACCCAAAATAATGACCGCACCCTCAGCCCTTATGTGACTGGAAAACCCTTGTGTTTACGACAGGGATTTCACCAATAAAAGCTTAATGATACTTTATTTTAGATATTTGGGACAGACTGTACTGTGTGTAATTATTTTATGTAATAAGACAAGTAATTACAAGTGAATAGGAACGAATCTTAAATTTCAAGATGTATCATATGTTCTAATGTATGAATAAGACATTTTATGTAGTCAAAATGTATTTGGGACTTAAAGTTAGATTTTTACTGAAACTTGGTCTAAAATGTTAAATTCAGCTTTTTTTTTTTTTTTTTTTTTTGCACCTACAACAAATAAATACACAAATCTTTCATCTCCTGTAAGTTTCGTCTAAACCTTAAAAAGATTGAGTTTGGTGTGTATGTAGTAGAAGGTAAAGTAGTTTACTTTGGTTGATCTGTTCGAGAACAGAAGTCTTTTCTCAAGTCACAATGACTATAAATCTATTCATGCAAATAGATAAAATAAAAAAACTTACATCTGAAAAGGTGCAAATCACGCCATTTTTGACTTTCAATTCAAAATGACAATAACAGTGATCCCAAAGAACTTCAAATGGTCAAAGAACAGTCAAAATCAAATAACAGTCAAAGATTGAAACAGGAAGATGGGGAGGAATCCAAGCGGGAAGGGATCAGGGGGCCTCCACATGAAAGACTACTAATGTTGAAACCAGACAAATCTCTACAGAGTAGAGATAGGCCAATAAATAGGCTGGCCAATATTTGATCAGATAGTATCAGCTGAGCTCAAAGTTAGTTTTGGAAAGAAATGGTAAGTCTGCAGATTTCATTCATAACATGTTGTTAAGTTTATTCTTGTTCTATGACTTTGATTGCAGCACAAGCTCTGATGTGTCCCTGTTTGTTTGTCAGAAACTAATGTACTTTAATACAAAGAGTGTGGCTGCACTGGTGTACATAGTGTGATGATAAAACACCTGTGTCACTGCATGTTGAACATAAGCACTTCCTTGAATTGAAATGAAACAAAGAGACATAATAATAATGTATATTAAAGTAAGTCAGGGGGACAAACAATCATTAAAACTCGAATTATGTCATAGTGGCGGCGGCGCTGGGATGAAGGGCACAGAGGACGACATTGGCATAAAATCCAAAAGAAAGTGGGGAAAGTTAGAATGCCAGATGTGGATCAAAGAAAGCAAACAAATTATAGCAAGGCTTAGAATAGGTCTCATGGGGTTAAACTTAATAGGCAAACATCCTTGGGAGCTGTGTGAGTGTGGAGAGGTAGAATCTGTTGAGCATGTTATGCTGCATTGCAACCAATACAGTAGAGAGAGATTAGTTTAAACGCTACAACTACAGTTTAGTGTGAGTAATACTGTATATTAAAAGCTGAAAATATGAATGTTAAATTATTAATGACATTTTTAAGAGAGACAGAACTCGACAAAAGAATTTAAAGATCAGTGAAGAAGAGATACTCTGGGCTGGCTCATATTCCCGTACAGCAGGGGGTGGAAATGCCACAAGAAGAAGAAGTGTATGTGAAAATCTGCCTCGATATCAGCATCAGCTGACAAAATTTGTAATATTCGGTATCAGCCAAAGGATTTAGCTACAGTTTCTTTTGTTTGGTAGTTACTTTTCTACAATCAGAAGAAAACACTTTGATATTTGACTCTCAATTTCAGCTTCAAACATCACATACTGTAAATAAAGGTGGTGTAGCTGATTCTCACACTGCAAACATGATTCAGGCATTAAATCTTCCTCTCAGAAATTGTTCGACACGTGGTTAATATCTACATGTATTTGTTTTTTTGTTGTTGTTTTTTTGTGTGTATTTGTTTTTTTTGTTTGTTTGTTTTTGCAGTTACACCCTTTAAACTTCTTTTTACAAACAACCAAGTGCAACTGGAGAGAACTCAACCTCAGCCAATCAGAGAGCTGCATTCGGCTCCTGATTACAGCTAAAATTCCCTTTTCATTCAATTCAGACATTACTCCGTTGTTTAATTTTCTTCACAAAGTACTGCATTTACCTTAAAGTTTTTAGTGGAAAACGTTTACTACTTTACAACAAAAACAAGCAGGTACCCCACCTTTAACTGATCCATTTCTCTACTTTCTGAAAAGGGGTCTTGTCTTTTAAATAGAAAATAAAAAGCTGCTGCAAGAGATCAAAGTTTGTGAAGAAAAAAATAAAAGAAGCGGCGTTTAGTCCAGAATTTACGGTACAATTTCAGAGTATTCTTCCTAACACTAAAGGGTTTTCATTGTTCTAAAATTGCCACTAAAGAGAAAATGGTAAATACTTCATGCACGGCTTTGTTTTGCCACTTTATATTTGTAAGGTTTTGCAATCTCCGAAAAGCAAACGTGTTCAGCTACAACAACAATACATGTTTTTTTCCCAAATTCTTTTTAGACCTTTGCTTCTCTTCGACGCCGACATTATGAGTTGGAACAGCCGATAATTAAGGATTAACATAGAGGCTCATCTCTTCACACTCATGATTAACTTTATAATTGATGTTATCTGAGTCAAGGTCAGGAGCAGAATAAAACACATAATCTGTGTAACCGGCGCTATCAGGACGACTGTGATAAACTCAGATGAAGAAGAGCTGGAAAAAGATAAAACGATAAGATGAAGATGGTTTGTGAGGTTTGACGTTCAGCTAAAGTTACACAAAACAGTGCAACAGCTGGGAAATATATGGAATTGTAGATAATATTGTGATATAATATATTGAATATATTGTTTATAGTAAAAAATGCTTCAAAAATAGTTGTTCAATGATACAAATGAAGAAAGTTACAAGATTGTAAATGTTCAAACAAGTGTAGAAGGTGATATTTTAGTCCATTAATCACTCACTGGTCTCTTAGTTGACTTTTGTTTTCTACTATCTAGAAAGCACATTGCAAACTTTTTCTGATTTTTTTTTTGCATGAAAATCTTGCTTGGCATAATTATTTTCTTTATGAACAGTTATTTAGCATCAGTTTGTGGTCCTGTTTGGGTCAAATATTTGGTCAGAACAGAAAAACACTCACTAGTTTTGAGAAAGGAAGACCTTTTAGTCGACTAATTGATTAATAGCACTAGTCTTAAGTTGACCAAAATGTCTTTAGTCAACTACTATTTTTTCTAAGCATTAACTTTATAGCTTCAACTACATTTAAATATATGTGTGAACATTTTCCGGTTGATATGAAAATTGTAATTGAGATGTGCCAAAAAAATGATCAAAATATACCTTTTTGTCAGTTTTGACTAGCCCTATTTGAGGCCTGAGCATTCAAGTGTGAAGTAACCTTGGCCTCCTGAAGCATGCAACAATTTGAACTACAGGTCCCAGAATGCAGCACTGCTGACAGAGGAGCCACACAGAATGGATAATAAGCCTGTAGAAATGTAAAGGTTTATACTGAGATGTGGAGTGCAACGAATTGCAAACTAAATTGTTCTTGGAATGACAATATAAAGCAACTTAATGCAGGTTTTACAGTATAAATCTGGACATAAAGTAAATGTCTTTTATTAGCTTTAAATATCCCAAATGTCATATTTGAATATAACACAGAAGGATTTTAAAATGTGGCTCTCGACCATCTCTGCCTCTGATCCATGTGGCCCTGCCCTATTTGAGTTTGACACCCCTGCATTAGATTAACCCACAGTAGCCTGACACTTCACCACTTTTAACATAACTAGGGATCGAACAAAAAATATTCATAACATTAGATTTGTTTTAGTTTTGTAAAATATCTTGCCATTTTATATTTTTGCTGAGAATAAAAATGAACACGCCATGTCTCAATTAGAACCCAAAATTAAATCAATAAATTGGGAAGAGGGAATTAAGTTGAAAAGCCCCGCTCTATAAAGACTTTGACAGATTGTAATTCTAAACTTGAATGTTAGGCTGAATTCAGATTTGTACACAAGTTTGAGTCAGTCAGTTCTATCAATTTTTGCCTACTTGATTTTAAGCCTACTTTGAATGTTTTTTTGTGATCTTTTTGGGCCCTCGCATCCTGGTCTCTCCTTTTTGGTTAATGTTTATTGTGCATTGTCCATACCATATCATACCATGTCTGCAGACGATATTCAAACCCAATCAGCACTTTTATTACAGTGTTTTTATTATCGTTATGTTTATGGGACTATTTTTGTATTGGCGGCTCATTATGATTTTGAACTCCGCTGTAGGTGAGGGGTTGCTTCCTCGAAAATGTCACTTATCTCAGTAACATTTGACCCTCTGGCCTCCTTTTGTCAATGTTGGGCTGAAAGTGATACCAAAAAAAAAAACTTTCACAGAGCAATACTGGGCAAATGGGCAACGACCGGAAAACTAAACAAGGAGTTTGACAAATATGTTGCTCTCACTGCAGTCTGTTTGTCTTTGTGTCAGGTTTCGTATAATTTAAAGTAAAAATACTAAAAAAAAAATGTGAATTCAGGGATGACTGAAATGTTCACTGCTGTAAAAGAAGAATTTAAGGCATTTGTGGGAATAGAAGCTTTTACAGTGTATGTTTACATTTAGGGCTGTGCAATTAATCAAATTTCAATGATGAATATTATTGTACGATTACAAAAAGTGTGTAATCGAAAAAACATTAACATTCATTTGTGAGTGGATTGGTAAGTGCATCTAAATTTGTAAAGTACAAACAAAACAGCTTATTTCAATGATCTACCACCTCTTTCATTTTATCTGTTGATTGTAAGGTGGTTTAAAAAGTATTGAAAATCAGACACTGATCGATCAATAGCAATTTTGCAAATAAAATTACATAAACATGGCAAAGTGACATATTTTCTGAAGATATTTAGTGTAATATATATATTAATTGTCCTGTGGGTTTGTATTGGCTCCTTTGTTTCTAATGTTTATTTATGTCCCATCTATATATTTTACGTGAATAATCTGAATAAAAAAGTAATAAAAAATGGACTGATACAATTTTGTTCGACTAAGTCATCAAGCAACTAAAAGTGCTGTGAAATGAGAGACAGGACCTTGGTGATACTCGTATGCTGAAAATGAGAGTCACTCATTTATGCTTTTGATTGTGAATCGTGTTATTTTATACAATTAGAGATAAACATTTCAGGGGGAAACATTAATTTATTTGAGAAAAGTCACCAAATTCAGAACAAAAAAAATCTATTCCTCTATAGTCACATTTGCATAAGAAATAAAGTAAAATAAATGACTTGTTTTCAGAGTTCAGGGCATTTTAGTACAAAAAAAGTAAAAACAAAAAACATGAAATATGCAATTTTAACAATAATGCTCACAATGTGAACTTATAAAACAACCACATTTCAGAATCTGCGTTGTTTGTTTGGTACTACATAGTCTCCTGGTCCAGGGAGGCCTCTGGGGAAGCCCCCCTGCCCTGGCCCGGACATGTTTCCGTTTCCAGACATAGCAGGGCTGCTCTCAGACCCTCCAGACTGGCCCGAGTTGCCTCCCAAAGAGTTTCTGTTCATGGGCATCCCCATGTGCATCCTCATGTCGGACTCTCTGTTCTCAGAGAAGTTTCCTCTGAAGCCTTCCTGCTGCCTCTTCATCATATCCTCGTTGCGCATCCTGAGCTCCTCCTCGCGGCGGCGCCTCTCCTCCTCCTGTCGCAGCTCCTGCTGCTTCCTCTTCTGCACCTCTTGACTGTGCATCTCCTCCATCCGCCTCAGCTCCTCCTGACGCCGCAGCAGGTCCTGCCTCATCAGCATCACCTGGTGTTCGTGTCGGGCTGCCTCCATCTCTGTCTCCAGCTTCTCCTGAGCCTCTTTCATGTTGCGGTCCACCATCTCATACTGCTGCTTCTCCATCTCCATCAGGGCTTTCCAGCGCATAGCATACTCATACTCAAAGGTGCCCGGCTGTGCAAACCGTGGGGGCTGCTCCCTTTCTTTGTGATACTGCTGGTTTTTGTTGATGAGCTTGTCTGGTAAACCTTCATCTTCATCCAGTTGCTCCATTGGCTCAACTGTAATAGGTCGTGGAAAGGCTGTGAGGAGATATGAACCATCACCACACTTATCCAGGGCTTTTCTTGCAGCTGGTTTTGAGGTGAACTCCACGATTCCTTTCCCTGTTGGCCTCCCTCGGTCATCCACAATCACCACTGCTCTCTCGATTTGACCAAAGACGGCAAAGGCCTCTTCTAAAAGCTCGTTTGAGGCAAACTCGGGCAGATTCTTCACAGACAGAGCGGCACCGTGAGTGGCAAACCTCACACGTATTGGTTTCCCTTTGAAAGGAGTATCGTCGAGCTCGGCTCTTGCGATCTCTGCAATGATCCTTGTCTCCAGCCGGACGAAGCCGAAGCCTCTTTCCTTGTTGACGAAAATCTCACTGGCCTTTCCGTACTTTGCAAACAGATTCTCCAGCTCGTCCTCGCTGGTGCCTGGAGGAAGGTTTCCCACAAACAACCTGCAGCGCTGAGTGAATGTTTTCTCTCCCGGCTTCCTAAAGCTCTGCAGGTCCAGGGTGAGGAGTCATTGACGCTCCTGGGCTCGGAGGAGTCTGGCTGCTGGCCATTGCTGTTAGCACCGCCGGTGTGCCCGTGATCCGCGGGGCCAGAAGAGTGGCGATTACCGCCGTGGTGCTGCTGCGGACCCCTGCTCATTTGCATCTCTGATATTATTAAAACACGAAGGAGAGAATTGGATTAATTAAACACAACCCCGAGCAGGCCGTGGCTCACAATGAGCAGCTAAAATGGCGAGACTTCTTGCAGAAATGCTATTGTGACCTAATTTTCGAGAGACGAGAAGTGACGTCATCTCAGTGCGACGTAAAAGACAGACTAGCGGTCTGTGATTTTAATGTATTTTAACCAAATTAAGGCAACGTTTTTTGTTATAAATGTACAAAGCATTATTTCCTCACGTGCCAGCTGAAGTCATCTGTTGTATTCCGCGTTGTGATGAAGAAAAAGTAGAAAATTTGCAGCCGAACTTTACGTCTCATATGTATCTTCAGTCTCTGCTCTCGCGAGATCACTTCTTCCTCACGAGTGAATTCGCGGGAAGCTCTTCATGTTTCTCTGACAGGGGAAAAGGGACTTCATACCACACTCCATCTACATTTAAATTAAGTTCTTGCGTGTACTTTTGTTAAGGTAAGATCGTGCTCAAACAACAATCAAGGCGAGTACGTGTTTGTTTTCATTTCTATTGTGCAAAGCAAGTTGTCTTTATTCTTGTTTTCATTGCTGCACATAAACAAAACAATCTTCTGATCATGGATTAGAGACAGACAATATAGTTGATTAATATATTTACTACTTACTTCGAGATGAGACATAGCTGTAAATTATGTTATTGTAAGACACTGCACTTTTACTCCAAAGTCTTAATTTGATTATGCACAATTTCTGTTCTTTACAGTGATCATGTTTTCTGACATAAGTGCCCAAAAGGAGGGATCCACTGTGCTTTGCCCTCCTGCCACTGATGAGCAGCTGCCTTCATATGACAGAGTGTCCCAGACTTATAACCTCTGCTCTGAGCGTTACAATGTTGGAGATAGAAGCTTCAGTCGACAGTATGCTCACATTTACGCCGCACGACTGATGGAGATGAGGCCTTTGCTTACACAGAGAGCGCAGCAGAAATGGGGTGAGTCAGTGATGTCATTAAGTGGCAGGTATATTTGTGTATTTATTTGTTTTTGCATCTCTTAAGGGTCTGAAGTTACCGTCAGAAAGCTGTGTGATCTTCAGACTGGAGAGCAGTGTTGCATTGTGGGAACATTATTCAAACGCATGGAGTTACAGCCATCTATTCTGAAAGAAATCAGTGAAGAGGTTAGCAGTCTTTTTTGGATGTTTTGTTTGTATTTTAATAGACCCTATTTAGACTCTAGCAGGAGGCAAAAAAGATGAAAACTCATAGCCAACGCATTGATAGTTCAAGGTTTTATCGTGGTTAATATGCTGTTTCGTTGTGAACTGTAACTAGGGCTTTTTGTCTAATGTGCAAGTCAGTGCAGTTTGATTTTCAAATGTGTCTGTTTTATTTTGAGTTTTTTGTACACAAGACTCTTATTTCCAACATTACCAAGCAATTGAACAGAGCTTCTAAGCAACTTAGCTTTGGACAAAGAGCCCAATAAAGCGACTCTTGTCCAACAAAATTAAGTTAATAATTAAATAATCACTAGTAAATGTTGTGTCGTCTCAAACTCAAATGGAGCTGGGGCAGAATCGATCATGGTCTTCTTGTGATATACTGTATTCAAGTCCGTTCTTTGAAGAAAATTTAGGTTGACGTGTTTGCAATTTGCCACATTCCAGTGCATTTTTTAGGTTTTATAGTCACATCTCAGCAATATAAAGCTTTATATTTCCATAGTCTGTTTCACAAACTCAAGCCTGAACCTTTATCAGGACGTCTGAAGTGTAATTTTATGCTCTTATTATCTTTCAGTGTTTTGGTGTTGTAGAAATGTTAAAAGTGATTCTTTCTCATTGTTATGTAGTTTTATTATCGAGCTAGGCTACAATCAATACCAAATCAGAAATCATACCAGGGGACGCATGAAATCATCCTGAGCTGCCAGTTTGACACCCCTGCTCTAATGTATCAGGTCCCACATACTAGTCACGATACATATTCTGGCAGTTACAAACAGTACCTCACATTTTTTTTGCTTTTTTGTTTAAAAATCTCTCCAAAAACAGTTCAGTTTACACTGGTTTAAATGGTAGCCATGTCTTCTGCCTCCGGAACATGCAAAGAGTCTATTGCATTTCAATGATTTAGCCTGTTGTTGTTTTTTTGTTTGTTTTTTAGCACAACCTTCTGCCTCAACCTCCACGAACTAAGTATATAAGTGACACAGATGAGCTCATTTTGGAAGACGAGCTTCAAAGAATCAAACTTGAAGGAAAAATTGACAGAGACAAGTGTTTTACAGGTTGGTATTGTTTGAATTTCATGGTTACTACCAAAATTTGTTTTGAGTGTATATGTATGTGTGTGTGTGATTTTTATTTATTTATATTTATTTATATATTTTATTTATATACTATTTATATATTCATATTCTTTTCTTCAGGCTGTGTTGTTGCTATTTATGGAGCCGAGACAATAGATGGAAAATTTACAGTTGAAGACTTTTGTACGGCTGATTTACCAGTTCAGACACCAAGACCAGCAATTGGCACTGACAGGTAATCTATTAAAACATCATCATCTGTTTAATGTTTTATTGACTGTATATTGTTTTGTTTTCATTTTCGAATCATTTGCTAATCATTAACTTTTTAACTTTGGGAAGTCCACCGAGACGACTGTTGTGATTTTAGGCTATATGAAATACATTGATTTGATTTGATATATAAATATATATATTTTATATATTTTGTATTTGTTTGGATGGGCTCTGATTGTGTACTTTTCATTACAGATTTGTGCTGCTAGTCTCAGGACTTGGTCTGGGGAGTAGCCAGGCCGATAGTCTGTTAGGATTGCAGCTGTTGGTGGACATGATCACTGGACAGTTGGGCGACCAGGGGAGCAAAGTGGAGCATCAACTATATCCAGGGTTCTTTTGGCTGGAAATCTGCTCAGTCATCACATCCAGGACAAAGATGCATCAACAAAGGTTTGCATATACAAAGTATATACAAAGTTTTGGAAAAGTTTTAAAAATATTTTGAGTTCAAAATTAAATTGAGAAATAATGTGCTCTAACACAGGGGTTTGCAACCTTTACAGCAAAAGGGACACAACTGTATTTAGTCATTTAGACCGGTGAATTAACACAGTGTTTTACGAAAAAGAAAAATACTGTGTGAATTTACATAAATGATTTTAAAGGCTAGCTAGACTAATCACTCAGTTTGTTTCACTTAGCACTTCTTTTCATTATGTAATGCACCTGTGCTGTAGAACTCCAGGTACAGTTAAAATAAACACATACTGTAAATACTAGAATAGAAAATAAGAAATGTTCTTTAACTTTTCTATAGTTCCTTATTCTCAAAGAGCCACACTGACCCCTGCTCTAACACAACCTTGCTTGTTTTGAGTTAAAGTAGAGAAAAAACATAAAATCTGCCTAGAAATAAAAAAAAAATTGTTGGCATTTTAGTGACGCTGTTTAACGTTCTCGAAGTAGAGGATCAACTAGATAATTGTCTTCAAATAGAAGCAATATTGTATTGTAAGCCTGTAAGCAAAAAAAGTATGGATGTTGAATCAACTAAACACTGCAATTGCTTTGTTTGTAGCTGGAATTAAAGGTGCTAATCTTGAAAAAGTTGTAACTCATGAGTCTGCAACCTTTTTCAACAAAAGACATTGGTCTGATTCAAAGCAAAAAAAAATTTTCTAATTTAGACTTAGTTTAGTGCGATAGTCTGTGGTAAATCTTTATCATAGTTTTACAGCAGTTAAGTTGCAGTTTATAAAGAAATTAACAACTAAAAGTAGAAAATAGAAGTAATTTAAGTTCTAAAACAATCCCTCCACATGTGTTGTCAAAAAGTGCCAAAATGCAAAGACAATTTACACACAACTTTTTACTGTGACTTTAAGCAAATCATTTAACCCAGTTAAAGTGTTATAAGTTATAATAATTTGTCACATGTCACTCCTGTGTTATTTATGTTGTTTTTGGCCTAGATTTACAATGTGGTTGCTAGGTAACATTTGTGGATTCTACTCCACATATGTCATTCTTACTGGACAAAAGACAATAATAAACAACCAAATTAGATAAAAACAAGCTAAATGTTTAGTCAAATCTTAATCATAATCATTTTGTTTACTATGTTTGACTAAAAATGTAGTCTTTATGAACCCCGTGTATAATACAGTCTATTCAGAGAAATGATTCATAAATATCTCCTGTTAAGGCCAAGTACCTCACAAAGAAAACCCAGGCTGGAAGTGTAGATGCCATGCGGCTTTTAGATGATCTCCTACTTCAACTTGTGGTACTTTGAAATATTATTTTGATACATTCACAATTGCATGTTATTACAATTTGGATATGCACAAGTGATGATTGTATTTTGTCTTTTTTTAGTCGTCTGTTCCTGTGGATGTAATGCCAGGACAGCATGACCCCACAAACTACACTCTTCCTCAGCAGCCTCTGCATCGCTGTATGCTCCCTCTGTCGTCTGTGTATCCAACACTACAGCTGGCCCCCAACCCTTACCAGGCCGACATCGATGGAGTGAGGTGAGACACAACACAAGTGCAAACATTATTGTGTCTTAATCTATTAGTACTTTTTAGAGCTCGGAAATATATCGAATTTTAAATAATGTTGTGAATGTTGGCTTTAAAATATTTTAAAAATTGAATATTGATTATGTTGTTTACAGTAAAAAAGACACATAAAGAAAGTGCCAATAAAGTGCAAAAAAATAATGCTGTAAACTTTCAGCTATAAACAGGGTTGCCAGATTTTCAGTGAGCAACAAGCGACTAAGCCTTTAAGACTTCAGCCCCTTATCAAAAAAGTAATTAAAATAATCACATAATCAAACATACGTTACAGCAGAACGAGGGTTAATGATTTTGACGTTTTTTAAATAGTGTTTGATCATTAACATAGATTTAAAGCATGAAAGAATGCTAAAAGTCTATATTTCTGTCATTAGTGAGTATATTTTCTTGAATTAAAAATAGAAAAACGGCTAAAAGTCATCTCGTTTATGCGTCAAAGTGACTCTCAGGAGCAAAACCAAAAAATTCACAAGCAACTTTCCAAAGAACAAGCTTAAAGTCGCTAAAGAAGCGGACTTGGCAACTCATGCTATAAAATGTAATATTTCTGCGATTAATTTTACAAACATTTCACATATTTGTGATAATAGATTGTGTTTACGAGGCTTCACATTGTTTTCCAGATTAAAAATATTTAATTTAACGGAAATCATCAGATTGAAAATACTTGACCATCATCTGAATTTAAGTTTTCTACAACATGAACTCAACCCTTTAAACCAAAAAAACTGTTGCATTGTCATATTGTTGTCTAAATATTGTTATTGAAACATGAGAAAAAATAATCAAGATGTTCATTTTTGTCATTATCACCCAGCCTTAGTAATTTTGTAAGTTTCTATTTTTTTTTTTTTTTTTCTGAAGGTTTTTGGGAACATCAGGACAAAACGTAACTGACATTCAGAAGTACAGCAGCTTAAACAGTCATCTGGAAATTTTGGAGGAAACTCTCCATCTAAGGCACCTCGCACCAACTGCCCCTGACACTTTAGGTTTGCATTGCTGTATAATTTATCACTTACCTTTATTTTTTCCAGAGTCAGAGCGTTTTTTCTCTTTTCAGGCTGTTATCCTTATTACCAAAAAGACCCGTTCATTTTGCAAGAGTGTCCCCATGTGTACTTCAGTGGAAATACCCCAACCTTCGAGTCAAAGATCGTTAAAGGTGTGTGTGTATGATTTGTATCATGTTGTTCTCTAATGTTGCTGGTTGTTACCGTGGTTTTATCTCTCATCAGGTCAAGAAGGTCAGGAGGTCCTGTTGGTAGCCGTCCCAGAGTTCAGCAGCACACAAATGGCTTGCATGGTTAACCTGTGCACTCTTGAGTGTGAGCCAATCAGCTTCTCTGCTTTCTCCGCCGATGATGAGGAGAGCGAGATGAACGTCAGCCACTAAAACACTAGTAAAACCAAAACATTCAAAGACATTTATGACAACTGTGCCTCGACACCAGGCAACTTTGTTAAAGGAGACCTATTATGTAAAATGTACTTTTAACCTTGTTACTGCAGTGTTCACTCATCATGACTTTACTCAAAGTTGTATTTGAATTGCTTCATACATGTTTGAGTAATCTTGTATTGTCCTGCAGCTGATGCTCCAGAGCTCAGAAAATCCCTGTCTTCACCTAGCACCTATCCCTGCCACGTCTGTATTTACTTAGGAGTAAAACATGTCAAGTTCAAAATGGCATGTTGCCAATTACCAACAACAAAAAATAGTAATACTTTTTTTAAATCTGTGGCCTTTAAATTTAAAGTGCCTATGACAGGTTGACCTACTTGTTTCACTTTAACAAAGTTAAGATTTAGCCATTTTTTTAGGATTAAAAATGTATATTCTGCTCACAGATTATGACATCATGCTAGGGAGTTGCTTAGCGACAATGTAATAAATTTAGCTAAAACTCAGGTAACAGGTTTTTACTTCTGAAGGCATAAATATACACTAAAACACAAATTCTTTAAAAAAACATGTTTATACGGTCATTAAAATGTGTTTATTGCGAGAAAATGAAAAATGTCCTGGTCTCCCTAGTGTGATGTCATCAGTTGAGAACTCTGCTCTACTTCCTGTTTTTTCAACAAATTTTCAAACTTATCTTACCAACTTTTCTTTTTCTTGATTCATGCAAAACTAATTGCTATTTAAACCTCATACTAAATTCAATTAAAATGGGAATTTTTTGGAAATCTGTCTTTCGGACTTTAGATTTACAATGAAGAGGTGGAGATTATCCATTCTGTCATTTTGAACAGGAAGTCTATGGACCAGTTTCTGTTTCTAAGCCGTTTTAGATCATTTTGTGTTTTGCAATGAACAAATTGTAATTATTGATCTACATATGCCATAGTTTCTTCCTAAATATACAGAAAAATCACAATAGGTCTTCTTTGAAATGTTTGTATATCAAATATAATCGCTAATGATGATGTAGCATGCTTTGGACTGCTACTATCTAAAAAATATATATTTTTAAACATTGTTAAAAATGGTTGCAATGTAAATGATCCCAGCTTCTGCATTATTACTAGTGTCATTTTTAATGTGTCAAAAATAAACCTTACAAAATGTGGTGAATAAATAGCTGTTTATAAAAAGAGACAGTTTATTTATACACAAATAACAATATACAAAATATGTTTTGGAGTGGATTCATGTATTCAAACTTGCCTCCATCTTTGTATCAACAGTGCAGTGAGAAAAGGGTCTTGTAAAGGCAGATGTAGCTTTAATAGTCATCAATCTTATACTCATAATTATAATCCAGGAGGGAGTCTGTGAACCCTAGAGGCGTGGTAGACGGTCCCACTATCAGCCACGCGTCGTACCAGGAAGTTGTAGTTTCTGGAGTTGTGGGAATTGTAGTTGTAGTAGTTGGAGGTAACGTAGTTGTCGCTCTCAACCTCAGTAGCCTCTGTCTGCGGAGGCGACGCAGGCGAGCTATCCTGATCCTCTTCAGCCGGTCTGGGTTCAGCCGAGAGCCGCTGTTGACCCTGTTTCCATGGACAACGGTGGTTCTGGTGTTGCCGTGGGTGACCAGGCGGATTGGTTTGTTCCCATGAAGAGCCATGATCTGTGAGTGATAAAATAAGTAATTCAATAGTTATATATCAGAATCAATTAACTGCAGTGGGGAATTATTTATACAAAAATCAACTAAATAATAATAATCTTAATCAACTAAACACTGCCATGAGTTGGTTGCCCACTGTCCACAATGTTCCTCTGCCTAAGGCCCATAGTCAGATAGGATAGACTCTAGTCACCAGCAACCCAAAGCAGGAACAAGCAGTAAAAAAATTATGAATCATCTAAATCCCTGGTACAAGTAAATATGTTTACATTTTAACAACCCTGAAGTACATGATCATGTTTTGTAGAATGTATAATTAAGGTTATCTGCTGCACATGTCCCATTCAGAAAGAGATGCTGTCCGTAGTTAGCTGGGGAAACTTATTTGATTAAAACAACAAAACGGGACGAGAACTAGCGGTTTGGGTCAAGTTTGAACCGGTCTGACAGACGTCTGGCTCTTGAAGCTTGAGAGAGTTTTTCTCGCTGTTTTTTCATTCACCTGAATGCAACGTGTATGGGTTGAAGGGTCGACTTTCGTTCATAAATCTTGATTTAGCAGCATGCCTTTTGTTTTCGCACAGTGATAAACTCTTTTAGTTAGCTGACAACAGAGCTGGCAAGTGTTGCTGCTACAGTTTGTGTTAATCAGCTGCGGCTCTTTTTGCATACTGGGTGTGTGCATCTCCCATGTTGATAAACAAATAATCCTTAGTAGTGTTCAGAGGAGCCATAAGAAAGAAGGACAAGCTCCAAATTTGCAAATGTAATAAGACAGACAGCGTTTCGATCCACACAGGATCTTCCTCAGGTCAGTGGTTTCATATTATTGTGCACTCCCCTATATACACTCTGTTCACTACTGGAGCACAAGAACAATACAAACAATTTTTTCATACTTATTTACCCAGTGCCCAGGTAAATTTATACAAATTAATATGTCACATACTTATCAAGATACATAATTCTCAAAGGTTTATAAAAATGTTATCTCATATTCCTGATTAAGGCCACTAAGTAGGCCTATACATATAAAAACTTTCTGCAGGAGCAGCCTGTTAATATGTCTTATTTGGGATTTTGACTTGTTCTATCCCAGTGTATTTTGGAGAGGAGACAGCATGTTGTTCTTCTTAGAGGAGCCACACAATTAATTTACTTATCAAAAACCATCAGATCTAAAAGCTAAGCAATTGAGGCCTGGTTAGTACTTGGATGGGAGACCGCTGGAATGACAAGAGTCAACTGTGATTGTGTCCTTGGGCAAGACACTTAATCCACATTGCCTCAGTGTCTGCGTACACTGGGTGAGTGGATCCTTGATCGTTGAGCACCTCAAAGGTGAAAAAGCGCTATGTAAATAGTGACCAAATATCTTGTATTTATTTAATTTTTGTTAAATAATTTATGTTTGAGACTTATTATCTTTGGTAGCCACAACTAGGAAAAAAGTGGTAAATTGGTTGAGTTTGTGAAACTATGACAGCATTTGATCTACTTTTGTATTGTTTTTAGTCTAATTTGGTAAAATGAACTTTAAAAAAATATATACAAATACAATTTGATTTGAAATGTGTAGCAACTGGAAATGTCCTTCTCATTTGACAGTGAGGGTCCTGAACCTGAACTGCACGTCTGTTTTGAGGGTTCTAGCCTGGACACAAACAAGCAGTGGTTCTGCTATTGGCACATCAGACTGCACCGAGTTTTATGTATGCGCTGTAAATGCATTTAGACTGTCTCTGCTCATGTCTCACCTGTTTAATACGATCCCAGTTGGACTTGGCCAGGTTGAAGCTGCAGGCAGTGGCTCCAGGCTGGTATCCAACCACACACAACTGAGTCTTTGGAGAGAAACCCTCGGCTCGGGCCGTCACACGATACTCCCCCGGGTTCAGCAGCCTCCAGAAGTCCCCTGTGGGCGCTGCAGGGACAAAAAGATGAAAAGTGTAGCATTTTATTATTGTTTTTACAGTCATTTTGTGAATAATTTGATGATCTGACCTGTGGTAACATCGTGATTTACTCCCTCCACAGAAATAGTGGCGTTTCCTATTGGGTTGCCCTGCTCATCTTTCACAATGCCTCTTATTCCGCGGTGCACCTTTAAAAACAGACAATTCACAATACTCATAATTATTGTTTTTGTGTAAATATTGTTTTACAAACAAATAGGATCAGAAACCAAATGTATTGAGAATACCACTGACCTGCTCTAAAAAGATAAACATTGCTTCTCTGTTTTTCTCCCATTCTCGCCTCAGGTCAGTTTCATGTGGAAACTTATCGCAGCCCAGGAAAATGGACAGCTCAAAACAGTTGGTGTGCAGATAACTGAAGTCATTCATGCCTGGAAAGAGCGATGCAAACAGTGACCATTAGGGTGTGCTATTGTCAAATTATACTCACGTGGACAAAATTGTTAGTAAACCTCTGTTAATTAAAGAAAAACCCTCAATTGTCACTGAAATCACTCGAATTTGGGAAAATGTATGTTGAAAAGGCACAAAGCTTAAGGGAGAATATCCTTTGGACAAATGAGACAAAGCTGGAGCTTTTTGGTGAGACACATCAACTTTATGTTCATAGAGAGAGAAAAGAACACCTAGTGAAACATGGAGGAGGCTCGCTTATGTTCTGGTGCTGATTTGCTGCATCTGACACTTGAATCTGTGCAAGGTACAATGAAATCTCAAGACTATCAAGGCCTTTTGGAGAGAGATGTGCTGCCTGGTGTCTGAAAGTTTGGTCTCAGTCACAGGTTATAAGTCTTCCAACAGTAGAACAACCAAAAACAGCCAAGAATGTCTCAGAAAAAAGCAGTGGACTATTCTGAAGTGGCCTCTATATATGAGCTCAGATCTGAGTCCCATTGAACATATGGAAGGAGCTGAAACATGCATCTGGAGAAGACACGCCTCAAACCTGACACAACTGGAGCAGTTCGCTCTCCAGGAGTGGGACCAAACACCTGTGACAGGTGCACAAGTCTCACTGATAGTTACACAAATCATTTGATTGCAGTGATCGCCACAAAAGGTTGTGCAACAAAATATTAAGTTATGGATACCATCATTTTTGTCCACGCTTGTTTCATTAGCAATTTAAAAATAATAATTCTATTGATAAATGATTCAAAAGCAACAGCTGTTTTAATTGTTTTAATAAAGGGGGAAAAAAAGTGACTTTTGTATGTTTTGAGTCATTTCAGTGACCATTGTGAGTTTTTCTTTTATTAACGGAGGTGTAGGCTACCCAAATTTCTGTTCACGTGTGTAATTGAAAAAAAAGAGTCCTCGTAATAAAATATTATTATATTATTATTATTATTATTATTATTATTATTATTATTATTATTATTATTATTATTATTATTATTATTATTATTATTATTATTAATAATAAGCAGACAAACAAACAAACAATAACAACAACATAAAGAGAACCAAAAATACTCTGGAGTGATATAAAATGATATTTAAGTCTTCACATTAGATGTTTAATCCATACAGGTATGATGTAAAATCTACACCACAATATAAATATATATATTTTTAAGTAATGTAAATATACATTTTTGACTTTTTATTCCTGTTCTAACATTGCATCATCATCAGGATGATGTCATTAGTAGATTGAGCTTTTGTTTTTAAATTCGTAAATCATCCAGACTAATTTTAACATTTCTGCAAGATTAGCCGGTAGATGGAGCGCTAACTCAATCCCTGATGTGACTGTTTATGTGTGCTTTACTACATGTTTTGGTTCTGGTGCTCAGGAAAATAATGAATCACATTTGTCATTTAATACAGGCTTATATCTATTGGTAATAATTTGTGACTTTTAATGCCATTCAAAGCAATTAAATTAAATTTTATAAAGCTATTTAACAATGTATAAACCATAAAAATTAAATGTCTCAAATGAAGTTAATTAAATAAATAATAAATAAAGATAGACAGGCAGACAGGCAGGCAGACAGACAGACAGACAGATAGACAGATAGATAGATAGATAGATAGATAGATAGATAGATAGATAGATAGATAGATAGATAGATAGATAGATAGATAGATAGTTAGATAGTTAGATAGATAGATAGATAGATAGATAGATAGATAGATAGATAGATAGATAGATAGATAGAAAGAAAGAAAGTGTGTGGTGCCTTGTCTATATAATGTTTGAGGAACAATGGAATCATACTTCTGAGTATTAGCTGTTTGCATGCAGACAAAGATATTTTTGTTTGTGAAGAAATCCTGTCTCTACAAAATTTGCAGACACTGAAATTGGTTCATTAATTATTTCCTTACTTCCTGTGACTGGCCTCCACTTGGCTCTGTTGACGATGCCGTATGCGCCCGGTGCTGTGTCCCCGTGGCAGGACCCGTGGTAGTTGTGTGTCATCGTCAGGTGGGTGGAGGCGTAGGACACTGCTAACCACCTAAACAGGGATTCATCTGCTGTTGTTCTGGGCTCGTCCTCGGGTTCGGTGTACTCATACCCTCCTCCTGCACCTCTCCTCCTCTCCTCGTCTTCCTCTTCTCTGTGTCCGTACCCCTGGCTTGGGTCGTATCCATGCTCGTATCCGCGCTCAGGCTCGTATCCGCGCTCGGGCTCGTATCCACGCTCGGGCTCATATCCACGGTCAGGCTCGTATCCGTGGTCAGGCTCATATCCACGGTCAGGCTCGTATCCTCGCTCGTATCCGTGGTCGTATCCGTGTCCGCGCCACTCCTCCTCTGGTTCGGAGTACCCCCTGCCCCTCCAGTCTTCCTCAGGCTCATCCTGGGAGCCGCGGGCCCATGGGTTCAGATCAAAATCTGACGTATATCTGTAAAACAAGATGGGACCGGTGTTAACAAGAAATATTCAGCAGCTTAAAGGAACCATTATGTAAGATTTTTATTTAAGATTTCATAAACATGACCTAAATGTGACACAGATACAAGGTGAACATGTTCAAATGTAATCTTAATTTTACTGAAAGTCACTGTAAATCTGACCTATTAATTAAAAAAGCAATGGACATCATGTTTTCATTTAGTGTTTTGGTTTTTGAGACAATTAACCAATCAGAAATCCGAATGAGCCTCACATTACTCTCATTTGTGTTGCCAGTTTGGTTTCTTAGAGCCTAAAGCTGATTTTGATCCACGAGTCAGGAACATGTTTGAGTTTGAAGTGATGTTGCTCCACGACACAGACACAACTGTGATAGGCCCGTGCGATTGTTTCCAAACAGTTCTCATTAGGCTCCACCCACATACGTAGTGTAGGCATGTGCACACTCGTTCCCTAAGCACTCAATCACTACATAGCCCTGTCTTGTTTAGTGGACTAGTCAATGCACTAATTTATCTGGTCTTTTGGATAGAAAGGGTCGGCAAAAACGATCGGCAAAAGTCGATAAAATTAACATTTTCAATAAATACTGATCATGTTCGTCTGACACGCACATATTTATGGACTACGAATCATATTACAACTTGTCCAGTCCACATTAAAACATCAAACCGATTGAAAAATTCATCTTTTACAGCCCAAACTAAAGTAAGCGGCTAACGTTAGCATCTTTATGGCTAACGTCTTTCAGTTATGAGTGTTTTATTATTCCAACTCAACAGTGCATTTAAGCAACATTTTATCATCTTTCACTCAGTCGTGTTGCTTCCAGTTAAAGACCTGTCAGATTTTCGCAATGCATTGTGGTCTTGAGGCTCACTACTTTTCCAGATGCATTGTGGGAACTACTTTTGGACCTGCTGGACTTTGGACACCTCTACAAAATGGCGTGACCCCTGAATAGTGCACTATATTGTAGTTAGGGCGCACATTGGGACATTATTATTCATTCTTTTCAATGTAAAGGCCTTTTTACTCACTGGCAACCCAAGTACGTTTGTGAATGTAATACCTTTTTTTTTCCTTTAATGGAAAACTATGTAAGATTAGATGAGCCCACAGATACAGGTAAGTATGTTCAAATGTAATATTTTTACTAAAAGTCATTATTTTTAATGACAGAGTAACCGGTGCCGGAGGAAAGAGACTGTCAGGTGATTATCCATGATTCACCGCAAACTATGTTCCTGATTGATTAAAGTTCCTAATCATCAATATCATTCACACTCTGGCAACCCACGTTTATCTGTGATTGTAATATTGTTTTATACATTTATCGTGTTTTGCAGTATATTGAACTCTTTGAAAACAAAAATTATGTGACAAAAACATACTGTTACAGTCTTCAACAACCATGAGATGAAAGATAAAGTGCCACAGGTATTAAGATAAGAGACATTTACAAAGAACAGAGAGTATGTCATAAAGATATAATTAAGTGTAGTTTACTGTCTCTTCTTGCGGCTGTGGGCTCTCTGCTCTCTGTTGGCTTGTTCATGCGTAAGTTGTCATAAGGATAAGCCACAATTGTCTCCCCGCCCTGAAAGTTCGCTCCCAGCACAAATGGATAGCTTCTCATCCAGGAGATTATGGCCTTGGTCTCCGCTGCAATCTGAAACAGAGCAGAAGAGATCAAAGAAAATGTCCACAAGCAAAGTCTGACTGCTTGAAATGTGTACAAAAGACTTGAACTGACAAACTAATAAAAGAATCATTATGTATTTTAAACCTTGTCTTTACAGATCTAATCTTCCCAATTTGATGTTTGTAGTCAGAATAAGGCAGGAGATATTGTTATTTGAGAAGATAAAATTTTAGTTTGGTCTCCAGAGTTTCACACTGCAACCAGACCGTCTATGAAGCTGTCTCTACTGTCATCCTGGCTACAGGAGCATAGTTCACCTCATGTTTCGGCTCAGTCCAGACCAAAGGTTGCCAGGGTTATACAGGGTTAGGGTTATCACAGCAGTTGATCATTTGTTTATCCTTGTCATGGTGACGGCCACAGAGCAATGTTAGACAGTCGGGTCCGGAGGGACGGTGACTGTCCCTCTGGACCAGAGGGACAGTCACCTCTGGGTCCAGAGGTGACTGGGTCCTTGAGGTGCATTTTGTGAATGCACCACAAGGGTGCATTCACAAAAGTGTATTGTGAATGCACCCTAGTTAAAGGGAATCCTGACTATAAAGATAAATAAAATAATAATAATGCATTGGATTTATACAGTGCTTTTCATGACACCAAAAGACGCTTCACATTCTGCATTATCCATTCATTCCACACTGGGTAGTGGTAAGCTACTGTTGTAGCCACAGCTGCCCTGAGGCAGACTGACAGAAGCGAGGCTGCCATTTTGCGCCATCGGCCCCTCCGACCACCACCAACCATTCACACACACACACACACCAGAACCATACTAGGCAATGTGGGTGAAGTGTTGCCAAAGGACACAACAACGAGTTCCTCCTCTGTTCACTCCACGGTGGCACCTGAGGTTCCCCATGGTCTCCCATTCAAGTACTGCCCAGGCCCAACCCTGCTTAGCTTCTGAGATCTGATGGGATTAGGCTTTGACGAGCTGATAGCCACAATAATATGGCTAAAATGCTAGTACTGCTTACTAAACTAAATTGCAAACAAATATAAACTGCTTACAATTTTTTATAAATTTGTCATTTTTTATGTTGTTTTCAAGCCACTGGGCGCCGCCATTTTGGTTGATGACATGAAATAGTGTTTCCATGGTTACTCCTACAATTCATCAGGTGAACAGTTCCACAAAATCACCACTGACAGTGTCCAGTTCTTGCCTCTTCCTCTCAATTATCTTCAGTCTCACTAAATTCCACATCGTCTTCCTGTATTTGGCCAGGCTCTGGCTCAAACTGAAAAGGTTTAACTGAGGAATTCATGTTACCTGCTAACGCCTGTTACCTTGACAACACTATTTTATGTCACAACCTTAACAAAATGACAGCCTCCGTGTAATTTCTTTAAAACACAATTTTAATAAAACTACAAATACGTCCATGGTATTTGTCCTGTATTTATATAACTGATGATATTATAAGTGTTTTGGGTAAACATGTGATTATATCCAGGGTTTGCTTTAAGGGAAACGGGTAAGTTTAGAAAAAAGTTTTCGATAAAGGTTAAGTTTAGGGAAAGGGTTTGAGTACAGGTTAAGATGAAAAATATAAATGTTTTCACTTGTTTAGCAACAGAAATTAACTCATTGCCAAAGCAACCAGCTCACTTCTGTCCCTCCGGAGCTGACTAACTAGCACTAACCATTCTAACTGACCGTGGTAATCTGAAAGAGCGCTTACTGAGCTGTTGGCCTCCAAATCTTCTGGAATCGGTATGTGATGGTTTGGCATCAGCTTTGGCACAAGCCCTTTGTCCTCAGCGTCCCATAAGATTGAGTTTAAATCTGGAAAGTTCTCAAAAATGTCAAAACCGTCTTGTGTGAAGTGACCTGTAGTCCAGCCACTCAGCTCTGATCCCTGCAAAAAAAAAACAAAAATTATAATAGTTTGGGATTAAGGCCAAGAATCAACCATGAAAATTATTTTTGCTACACAGGATATACAGAATTAGCCAAAACTAGAAAAAATTAAACAAAAGGGCCACTTGGGGTCACGTTGGGTCACTACTGGTAATATCTATCTTTTAAAGGAGACTTATTGTGTGTTTTTTCATGTAGTTAATGTAGAATTGTAGCATAAGTAGATCCATAATTTACATTTTGATTAGAAGTAATATCCGTTGACAACTGCAGAACTGATAAACTCCACCTTTTCACTGCAAACTTTAACTGTAAAGAGCAGCAGATATAATTTACATGTTTTTATTGTTGGAAAGTGGCTCAGAAAGTGATTTTTTTAAACTAATTGGTCTAACTGAAAATTCTGTACCACTTTATAATAACTACACGTTAATTAGCCCTAGTAAATGCTTAATTAAGCATGAATAAAGAGTAAATAATTCATGAACAAATCAACAATTAAGGGATGAAAACATTTATTAAGGCTTACTTATGAAGTTAAGGTTAGAATTTAGGATTGAGGGGTAAGGTTTGTGGTAATTAAGCAGTTACTAAGCCTTAATAAAGGTTTTCATTCATTAATTCTCATTTGTTCATGATGAATTGACCCATTATTCAATCTAAAATCTTAAAAATCAAGTGTTTCTGAAAATTCTATTAACAGAATGACGTTACGTTCCCAAAGCTCTATACAACTGAAACTTTTCCTGGGTTGTCTTTTTGCCACGGACCGTTTCAAATGCTTTCTCGTGTCCGTCGGGGTTGAGGGAGGGCACCAGGTGGAGTCTGATCCCCTCCACAAGCCGCTGGACTCTGGGGTTTCGGTCTTTGAACTCTTTACACAGGAACTGCATCAACAACAGCAGCAGCTCCCGGCCCACTGCCTCGTTTCCATGGAGACCAGCCGTGAACCGGACCTCGGGCTCACCTGTACAGAAAAAAATACAAAAGAAAATATAAAACTATAAAAAATATTGTAAAATTTTCTTCTGAAATGATTTTGAGGCAATATTTGTGTTGTCTACTTGCAAAGGAAGCAAAAGCAATAAAATTAATTAAAGTGCGTATGACATGATTTGATTAAGATTTGACTAAACATTGAGCTTGTTTTTACCCAATTTGGTTGCTTTTAGGAAGTTTATTATTGTCTTTTGTCCAGTAAATATGACATACAGTATGTGGAGGGGAATCTACAAATGTTACCTAGCAACCACATTGTAAATCTGGGCCAAAATCAACATAACTAACCAGAAGTGACAACGTGACAAAGTATTATAACTTATGAGACTTTAACTGTGTTAAATTATTGCTTAAACTCCCAGTAAAAAGTGTTAACTGTGTGTATAATGTCTTTTTGATGACATATGTGGAGGGATTCTGTTGAGAACTTAAATTATTTCTGTAATTTTTACCTTTTGTTTGTCAATTTCTTCATAAATTGCAACTTAACTGCTGTAAAACTATGATAAATATTTACCATAAAGACTAACACACCAAACTAAGTCAAAATTAGAAAAATGTGTTAATCTGTCATATGGGCTTTAAGTAAAAGTGGAAAAATTAAAAAAGAACTGCTGAAGCTCATTTATTTTAGTAAAAGTACAAAAGAAAACCATTGCAAATTTACTTAAAGTTGGGGTAACTAACTTTTTTAGTTGTAAATGCGTAAACTTTGTGTTTTCCGCTAAAACGTATGATAAATATATCTCACTTTGTGAGAGATTTAGTTCCCCGTGTACTGTTGAATAAATGAATAATAAAGAATTTTAGTTCTCATCGGGAGTCGAATGCTGCGCTCTGATTGGCTGTGCTTGGGTGGTCCTCTCCAGTTTAACTTTGCTGTTTGTAAGAAGTGTTTTTTAAGCCATAATTGCAACCAAAAATGAATACTAATTGATATTAACCGTGTGTTGAAAAATGTATGAGAGGAAGTTGTCGGATTTAAAACCTGCATCATGTTTGCAGTGTGAAAATCAGCTACACAAAGTAAAAAGTAGAATTACACAGTTGGTGTTAGCTGCATTGTAGTGTAAAATGGGCTTTACAGTGGAACACATATAATAAAATTATATTTAATCTTGTGGCAAATTCGAAAGTGTTAGAAATGAGGCAGTTTTCAGGACATTTAAAATGAAAAACTGTGAAATATGTCTCAATAAAAAACAGTATGTGGACTTAAAAAAAGTAACTAACTTGTTTTCAAATTATAGGGAGTATAACAGGGTTATTCAACATTTTTTTTTACTAGGGCCAGAATGTTAGACACTACTGCTATAGTCTCTGTTGGATTTGAATGGCTCTACAAAATGTCCGAACCAGCACTGAACCAGAATTAAACCAGTACCAGCCAAGTCTGAACCAAGAGTAACCAGCATAAGGCCAAAACCAGGTCAGATCTAAAGCAGAATTATACAAAAACTAAAATGGGACCACCTCAGGTCTTAATTCTGTCTACACCCAAATTAAAGAAGAGATATAAATATATGTGCAATATTTGAAAGATGGGTTGAGGTCCGGATCAGTTCTTTGGAAGGCCAGTATTGCCCCCAGGCCTTAAGTTGAATAGGCTTGGAGTAGAATGAACAGATATTTTGTAAAAAGTCATCAGTAAAAAGTCATTGAGTAAAAATACTTAGCTACTTGCCTATTTCATGTTCTGTGGGATTTCCAGAAATAATCATGGCGATGATGTCCAGGCCATTGGAGCTGTGACCAAGACTGTAGATACTGGTGATGTTTGGACACTCGTCATGAACTGACTTCATCAACTAAACATATAAACAACCAAAAAGCACAATTTACCACAGATAAAAACAAAGGCGGGACCACATCCTTGTTTTGCATGTTTTAAATACGTTTTTGGCCTTAAGGCCAAGTCAAGTGCCAAGTCACTGACCTTCAAGTCCAAAGTCTTAGTCCAAGTCAAGTCTCATCAAAAAAGTTGAGAAAAACTGTAGTAATAAGTCCATTTTAAGTCATCATAGTGGCTCTCTTCTCTACATAATAATGCCCTCTGGTGGTCACACTGTGGGACATCTTCAGCCACAAACCTTCCTATGGCTGACCAGTACTTATCTAATTTTCTTACAAAACAATAGGCCTGAATATACTCACAACAACCATGTCTGAGTAGCTGTGATGTTTGAATTTGAGATAATCCACTGGAGTCACTTCATTCTGCCGGTACTGAGCTTCAGACGGATCTATTCATAAACAGAAAAGTTACTGCAGTGCCTTAAGGATTGATAGAGGTCGTTCGGATTTAAGATTCACACCCAAAACGGGACATCCCAGGACCTCCAGGCGCATGCACAGGAGCCGTTCCAGCTCTGAGGGATGATGCGGATGTAACGGGCCAACACCGGGTAAGCCAAGCGGTTCATCACTGGAGTGTCCTTGTCGTTGTTGGCAAAAATAACTGAAAAAAAAAAACAATGAGACAATCCGGAGAGCTAATATTTATTTATACAACAAGAGCAGAGAACATTTAATCTAATATTTATTTTTATTCTCACCCAGTCATCGTATCCGTCGTGGATAGTGGTCCATTCTCTGCTGTCGTTGCTGAAGGCCACGAAGTATGACGTCACAAAGTCACTCCTGAAAGAAAACACTTGTTGTTGACTTATATTTACGCCCGCAAACTTTATTTCAATTCAGTTTATTTTTGTAGAGCTCAAAATTACACAACAATAGTCCCTAATGACTTAGCAAACAGAAAAAACAAAACATTGAAACAGTCATTGGTCAATAAAGAAAGACATCAGAAATAAATGATACAAACTAAAACTAATGTGTTACACTTACTTGAGTAACTTTTAAAAGAATATGTATTTTTCAAAGTAGTTTTGAAGCAGCTAACATCTACTTGATTATTACTTCTTACTTCTCTGTCCACCTCTGATTTTCTATTACGTTCCATCAGGTTTAGTGTCTCTGGTATTGTCCTCTTTATGTTAATGTCTGTGTGTTTAAGCTCTTACTCATTTGCAGACGCTCGGCCCTGTGTGATGACTCCAGTGAACTCTGTCTCTCTTCGAGCATCGATTTCAAACCAGTGCGTCTGATCGTCTGAGTTTGCACACCACGCTCCGCCTCTCATGCTGTCCTCATCGTCAGAGCCCTGAGAACCACACACACCACAAACAACATCGTTTTCAGACAAGGTTAAGGCTTATTAACATTTTTACTATTTAATCCAAATTACTGTCTTACAGGTACATCGTGTAACGTTTTCAACTTGAAAAAATATATGTACGGTTAATATAAACTAGAACAAGAGCTGTTTTAATTAATTGAATGTTTTTGTTGGACCTCAAACATTAAAGGGTGTCTTTGCTCTGAGCAGGCTTGCATCTCCCTAAAATCCACTCTTTTATGTCTCAGAGATAATGTAGTAGTGCTTGAGACATGATGGTCTTGGTCTTTTCTCGGACTGGAGCACATTTGGACTTGGTCTCGTCTTAGTCTGGAGGGTCTTATCTTGAACTCTGTCTTGTCTTGGACACCCAGACCATATTTCATTACCACCAGGAGCTCGGTGATCTGTTCCTGGCACAGTTTGCAATAAGCACTGCACAATAGTATCATGTAGACACTAATAATTGTAGAAAATGATAAAGGTGGTCTTGATTTGGTCTCGATGGGTCGCTGTCTTGATCTCCATCCTCAGTGGTCTTGGTCTCCATTAGTGTAGTCTTGACTACCACACTATTCAGAGAAGAGCCTCCTCTTGCTTGCTAGTTTTTGTTTTTTCAACCATAATATTACACAGTGTGGCATGAAACTGATGTATATCAACATCGAATACCCCAAACTACTGTTTCTATGTCAATAAAATTCTGCATTTGATTTTTCAAAGATCAAGACAAGACCAAGACTTTAATCTGTCGAGAACGAGACGACACAGAGACTGCAGTCTATTGCAACCAAATCAAGACCACCTTTGTAATGTTATACATTTATCAGTGTCTTCTAGATTCTACATGATCTTATTGTGCAGTGCTTATTACAAACTGGGACATGTCACTGTTCTACTGGTGCAAGTTTAGCAAAGCGTGGTGGTCATGAAAATGTGCTCTTGGTGTCAAAGACAAGACCAAGTCCAAGACAAGACCAAGTCCAAGACAAGGCAGAGTCCAAATGTGCTCGAGTCCGAAACGAGACCAAGACTTTAAAAAAGCTGTCTTGAGACCAGTCTTAAGACCAAGACTGGCCTCAAGTACTCCTACACTACCAGATTGTGCCTTGAAAAAATTTCAATTTTATAGATGAATTCAATAATTTACAGTTTTTAGGATATATGTAGAGAGCCTGATAAATTTTACTAAATTTCAAATACTTTTTAAAATCAACATTCAATACTTTTAAAATCCCTGTAGATACTTTGGTCTAAACCAAAAAAAAAGGGGAATAAGGTTTCTTTATAAAGTAAGCTTTGATAAGTTGCCGATAAGAGGATGATCACTCAAATGTTTCATTGGGCCAAAATGAAACTCTGGTATGTTTTTGATGAGGTAACAGCATTCAAGTCTTGCATAATATTGGCCCTTTAACAGTGCTGGGTTATTCTCAAAGTCTTTCTCGAATTACTATAAACAAAGAGTTAATGAAACAGACCGGCTCCAGCAATGACAATAATTATTTTCCAACGTGTGTCTGGCAGCTAGTATTTATTTGGAGGCTTGGCAGTAAGTGATGGCTGCTGCAGATGGAGACACAGATCAGACCAGGGCAGTGTTCTGGAGGCCTGTGGAGGGGGGTACCTGCATGTTGAGACGCGCCCTCTGAGGAGAGAACCTGTACTGGGACACAGACGAGGCAGAAAGCTGGTCCGGATCAATCCTGTGTGACTCCATCCCCAGAGGAGGACATTCTGGTGGAGAATTAGACAAAAATCTAATTGCATAACTGGTAAATCTTTTGTTGATACGAAAGGAAATTGTGATTTACTTTTTGGCTCTTTGTAGATGCGAGGTCTGTTCCTGGCACGCTCCTCCGCCTCCTTCAGTTTCCTCGCCCGTTCTGAAATATTAAACTAATTATTAGATGCATAACTTCATATGATTAATCAATTACAGTAAAGGTTTTGCCAAATCTAATCCTTTTATCAGTGTGGCACATTTCCTCATTCCCTGAAGAAGTTTTGCAACAGACTCTGAAAATTGTACATTTACAACAACTGTAGAAAAGGAGGTCTCTGTTTGGCTGTTAAACTGTATATATGGCGTTTAAATAGCATATAAATAAATGTCTACTGTTCCAAGTCACATTTGGCAGTTCTAGTCCAAACTGAGCAAGTTTCAGGTCAAAATAGTCAGAAGCCCTTGTCATTTCCTGTTCAGTTGTGACCTCAGCGTGTCTACTCAAAACTGTGTGCTGATCACAAACACCTGCTGGCAAGTCAATCGTACTGCTGCTCTCCACTCTCAAACTGTGCTCACACTGCGTCCAGTCTGTACTCCGGCCCAGCGTCTGAAGGCTTTCCGTTTCTCAGATCTCGGATCTTTTCTATTGGAAGGAACTGTTTTGATGAAGTTGTGACAAATGGGAAACCAAGCGAGCGCTGGTGAAGTGCATTCGAGGGTTTTCAGATTGAAATCATTACGACACGGTGGTGCAGCGATTAGCACTCTGGCCTTATAGCAAGAAGGTTCTGGGTTCAACTCCCAGTCGACCCGGGGCCTTTCTATGTGGAGTTTGCATGTTCTTCCCGTGTCTGCGTAGGTTTCCTCCTACCACTAAAACATGTCCATTAATGCCTCCCCTGACCCTTCCCCCAGGGCTCCCCTGCAAAAGAGATTCTTAATCTCAGTGGGACTTCCCTGGTTAAATAAAGGTCAATACAAATTAAATATTACACTACTGCTAATATACAAACAGGTAAAAATTATAGACATGAACAACTATTTAAAACAGAGGATGTAAATAAACATTCGTGCTTATCCACTGTGTGACAAAAAATCAGTCAACAGACAAAGAACTGATGTGAAATAAGACCAAAACACGACACACGTGTTCTTTGTTTTCTACACGTGTGTCAGTGATCGTTTGAACGATCGTCTGGTCTCGCGATGCTGGCAATGTTTGTACATACATATGCATAATCTGGTCTCAGTGTGAGTGACCAATGAACCCAGACGAATCTGGATCTGGATCTGGATCTGGATCTGGACTGGAGGCAGTGTGAGCCCGATGTCAGGTCCTCCTTTTACTTCTGCTTTTCTAGCAGTCAGCTCTGTTTGAAATGTTTTTGTGGGTGGAGTCTAGTGGCTTAGTCTTTAAAATCTAAAACCTACAGGTGAAAAGGAAGAGAACTTATATTTAAAATTATCACGTTGTAGAATAGTTTACTCCCTTTTTTTTTTTTTTTTCAATCAATCAATCAACCCAACATTTAAGTAAACAAGATCTGACTAATAGTAATAACATGGTTAGCTGTATCTACAATGGGCAAAATCCAACTATTACAGAATTTGTTCTTCAGATTCCTCGGTAAACTCGTCTCACAGAAGTGTTACTCTTTGCATTTCATCTAAATGAAATGATAAAACATTTTTAAAAACAATTTGATTGTTTCCACATAAATGTCTGTCTATAGAGGGAGCAAACTGTTGTTGTGAAGCTAGACATCAACACTATTTACCATAATGTCTGCATTATTGAGCGTACATGAATATAAGCCGCACCAGTACATATATAAGTAAATCTATGAGAATCTATAATTTTGCTGCATTGTTGTATAAGCCGCACAGTTCAAAGTTTGTGAAAAAAGTAGCAGCTTATAGTCCAGAATTTACGGTAATTGCCCTTTCTTGACTGATTTTTTCACAAAGTGTTGCATTAACTTTAAAGTGGAAAAGACAACATTTACTAATTTACAGCTACCCACAACTTTCTGAAACTCTTTTTGTTTAGACATGAAAGACAGATTGAAAAACTTGACCTCAGCACGCTAAAGCTGCCCGTGAATTTCACCTCTGACCTTTGCACTGAACCTCACACACAGCACACGCCCCTTTAACCTCCTCCCCGGTCCACACAGTCTCACATATCTCGTCACGCCGGGCCCCTCTCGCACCCCTCCCGGCCGGCGCTCTGACACAGACGGGCCGACACGTGGCAAAACCCAAACGTGTGAAGGATTACAGGGTTACAACATCGCTGCTCTCGTGCGTCGTCGTGTTTCTTTAGTTTTAATTTGTCCCGTCTGCTGCACGTCCCGATCACGCACACTAATCTCCTGCGTCTGATAACAGTGATGGTCAATGTCTCTCCAGCCAAATATTCAAAGCAAATGTCTTCTTCTTCACGAATGGAAGAAGAAGTGCACAAAGTTAAGGCGAGACACTGCAGATGAATAGAAAAAATAAATATAATATAACTTCTGCAGTAGTTTGCTTGTATTAATGTGTTGTATTAAGTTTTTCGTCATGTTTTCATCTAGAAAAAAAGGCTTTTTATGTGGAAAAATGGTCAAGAATGCACATAACAAAAAGAGCAAAACTGGAAAAAGTGAATAGAAAGAGTTAAATTTAAATGCATTGATTCATTCTGTTGACATTTTATAGATATAAAGGAGAGATTTTGGATTGAAATTATGCAGTTAGTTTAGTCTTAAAATATGAATAAATCAGGCTAAGAAGTAGATATTAACAAACACTTCTGTAAAAATGATCAAAATCTTCTTCAGTCCAAGTTTCTAAAGTTTGGCGTGTGTCGGAGCTGAAAATTTGAGAAAACGCCCATTAAACTTACAATCTTTCATAAACCTATATGAATAAAGTAATATAAGGTAATACTAAATAATAAAACATATTTAAGAGCAGGTTATTTCCACATGAAAGTATAATATCATTGCATATTATGGGAATAAATCTACTATATGTCCACAAAGCATTATTTTAACTTTCCTTTTTCAGTGGGATTATGCAGATGTTTTTTTTTCCCTTTAGAAAATTACACAGTGTTACTTTAACTTTTTCCTCAGTGGGCCAAAATGAATGTTATTTTTCCTCGAAGGGCCATTATGAATGATGTTGCAGCGTTCACCGGCCAAACCTAATATTATGTTTCATCTAAAACGTTTATTTGCAATAAGAAAATAATTAAATAGTATTTTATTAACATTTTTAGCAGAATAAAACTGATTTGGTGTACTTGGACAATCCTTTCAACCGAAAATGTAATCAGACAGGACATTCCTAATACATTTCAGAATCACTTTGAGGGCCAATTAAACCCCTTGGAAGCACCACTGCTTTAACCAATAGTTGCAGTGTTAGGTTTAGCAACAGACTGTATGAATATGTTTAGTGAGCAGTTTTGAAGCATAAAAAACTGACCAAAACACACTGCTAAATATAATTTAAAAAATAAATAAAGAAAAAAAGTCAAAAGTATCATTATATCACCATCAGTTTAATGACCAGCTTTTTGTCAGAGTAAGAGGCCACTCTAGTCTCCTCTATTAAGAGGAAACACTGAGTTGTATTTCAAAAATAATATTCATATTGTGCACTGCTTGTTTCTCTGCCCTGCCACTCTGCATTGGTTTTATGTTTTCATGTACAGTTTTAACACTGTTATCTGTTACTGTACTTTGACTCCAGGTCAGAGGCCAAATACCTCAGTATCATATGCAGTTTGACATAATTGTTGAGTGAGTTATGAATTGTGTTATGTAACAAAAGTTCACATCTGGGTTGCCTTACCCTTCTCCTCTCGCTCTCTCTCCTTCTCCGCTCGCTCTCTCTCTTTTTCCATCCATTGTGAGTCTGTCTCACTGTCTGTCTCCTTTTTCCCTGTGCGGAAAACAAGACCATTACAGACGATTTTTAACAGAGATAACAATCTGTGTTTGTTTTAAATACTGTGGATGCTTTTAAACCCACTGTGCACTGGATATTTTCAGTTCAACTATGAAGGCGTGATGCATAGTTTTTCCTTAAACTAAAGGCCAAGAAACACAACAATCCAGTGTTAAAATATGTGTGTAAGATTACATTACATTTAATGGAATATTTACTTTTTTTATTATGTAAGCATATTTAGAGTTATGTTTACTTTCCTTGACACATAAAAATGTATATTTACACAGTTGTCTGCTCTCAAACTAAAAACAATCCACCTTGTGATGTCAATAAGACAAACCATGCTCCACTGTGTTTAGAAACATCATACAGCTCCAGTTCTGAAATTGCACAGCTTTGCAGCTTCAGCTCTTGTTTTAGGTTTGCTTAAACCGTATCTCTTGCTAGTGCATTATAAGAATTGAGACTTTCAGTGGCAATATCAAATTAAAGAGCCCATATCACACCATTTTAAAATGTATTCATCTGTATTGTGTTGTATTGATCCAGTAATATATATAGATAGATAGATAGATAGATAGATAGATAGATAGATAGATAGATAGATAGATAGATAGATAGATAGATAGATAGATAGATAGATAGATAGATAGATAGATAGATAGATAGATAGATAGATAGATAGATAGATAGATAATACTTTATTGATCCCTCGAGAGGGAAATTCATTCTCTGCATTTGACCCATCCTGCAGAGCCGCTGGGGCGTCTGTCAGGAGCAGTGTGCTGCCGCTGAACGGCGCTCGGGGACAATCTCCATGATGTTGTGCTTGGCTTCGTCAGGGCCTTAGCTGGAGGAGCAGGTGCAGTTGGAGGTAGAAACTGGAGTGTGAGACAGATGACAGTCAGGTGCAGGTGGAGCAAGTAGATTATGTAGACACATCACAGTCAGGTCCAGGTGAAGCAGGTGAACTTCTGTTGTTTCAGTCAGTGATAAAATCTTCCTCTGCAAAAGCTTCGGCTGCAGCAGATGTAAAAGTTCTGTAGCATTTCAAAAGTCCAAAGCCAGCAAAGTTAGCTTTCATAGCTTCATGTACCATCTCCATGGTTACAAGACAAACAAACAACTATATTCACAGAATCCAAACTTGTGTCTGTTGAACATCACAGGATGGATGAAATCCCAAGAATCAAACTATTTTCGTCCTCGTCCTCGGCTGCTTCAGGTGTGAAAGTCTGCCATTTTAGAGGTCCAAAGCTAGCGTAGGTAGCATTAGCTTTTGCATGGTCTCCATGGTTACGAGAAAAAACAGATGTCTTCTTTTCACAAATCTGACAGTACTTATCTCATGTTTGTAGAACATCAGAGGCCACACGTCTTATTGGTTGAAGTCCAAAGTTTTCGTGCCAAAAACTGAGCTAAAAAACAAAAAAG
Organism: Mugilogobius chulae; assembly: GCA_038363315.1. NCBI lineage: Eukaryota > Metazoa > Chordata > Actinopteri > Gobiiformes > Gobiidae > Mugilogobius > Mugilogobius chulae. The sequence goes on from CM076397.1 coordinate 28,535,604, forward strand.
TTTCAAAAGTGCTCAGTGCCTCCAGAGAGACTGCAAGAGAGCAGCCAACCACTCCGTTTCAAAAGATGCAAAAAAAAAAAAAAAAATATATATATATATATATATATATATAGATATACCTGTATGATATATATGTAACTGTATGATATATGTCAACATAATTTTTGTATAAAATAGTTATTTGCATACGCTGCACCTCCCTCGTTTTCATCTGGTGATCTGGTGCTTCCACGGCTCTGCTCCAGTTCGTCTCACTACATTTATGTCTCTAAAGTCTGCAGAACTTTGTAACCGCAGTGGCATCATCTTGAAATAAGTGGAGAGTTCTTTGCACACTCTGCGATTTAAAAGTTCATATTTTCAACACATGTCCACGATCTATCGAGCATCTTCAATGAATAAAGAAAATGTAACGAAAAGCATGCAGTGAAGCCCACAGCCAGTTACACACAGAGCAAAAAGTGCTGGATTGCACACTGAGCTTACCTTACTAAATTTTAGTTAAAGGGCAGATACTATCTAGCCAGGCTGGTGCCACCTAGTGACTCCACTCTATTTCATTTCACTTCAGCTAATAGGTCAGGTATCACAGGACAGCAAATGGTTCCCAGAACCAGCAAGTATGATCGTCCAATCAGCGAGTGGTGTGTTGGCCAGAACCAACTCGAGTTGAACTAGCAGACTGTATACTTCTCTTTCGTTGATCTTATGTGAAATATTAACTTAGAAAATGATACTTCACCTTTTAGTCTACAAGTTTACCACTTAGAAACAGTTACAATCACTGACACATGTTTGTGCTTTACTTCCTGGATGACAAAACGACCAAAAAGCAGTGAAAAGTTAATGAAACAAAAAACTATCTGCACTTTTACTAAACAGTGTAAATAACATCTCACTATTTGTCCTGTTTAGTTTTTCTTTCAGACTCTTTCATTTTCTTCTCATCATTTAGACTCTATATCATTAAATGTGTTGTGTTTATGTACATACTCTGGCCATATTCGTCATAGTCGTCATACCAGGTCCCCTCGTACGGAGCGGTGGCAGTGGGCTCCTCTGCACAAACAAAACAAAAAGATAAATTGTCAGTCACTTTCTTTAAGCCAGACGTAAAGGGGAGCTTGGAGGAGATTATACGGTAAATCCGCATAGCTTTACAAGTTATAGCTCTAATTTGCTGGAACCACGACATCTGCTTTTCATTTGGACGGATGTAAACGCCACTGCTACACCCATCGTCTAATTAAGTTGTTAAATATTTAATTTACATTTATAACAGAGGAGCAGACTGATGACAAGCGCTTTTTAATTTGTTGACAAGGCAAAAACAAAGCAAACCGCCCACTCCCCCAGCCTCGAAAAGTACGACCGCTGGACTCAGACGCTGTAATGTAATTCCCACATGGTCTACAAATTACTACTAATATTCATCTGCTCCGGTCTTTAAAACACAAATGGAAAAGGACATTTTATCTGCGTCACAAAAGCCCAAGTAAAAGCCTTTATTTCAAATGACTGGCAACGACTTGGCAATTTGTTTGACATTTATTTAGCCGACTTTGAGAGCTAAATGTCTGTTTTATTTCACTATTATGTGCAGGACTTTGGGAATATTCTTGTTTATAAAAAGCACAAACTGGATTGGATTTAGAAGCTTAAACATTTGAAATGAGCAGAAAAAGTGACTCAGAATCTGTGTTAGATCAGACTATATTCATTTGCAAAAATATTTTTATTTTTTAAATTACAACACTACAAGCAAAACATGAGTTATTAGTATTACTATTATTATATGTGTGTTTGCTTTTTCCTTATACTGAGGCATAAAGACAGCACTAAACTGCACAATCATGGACTGAACGACATGTTAATATTTAATTTAAAATTTAAATGTTACGTCTAAAAACATGTTAAAATTTGAATTTATAAAAGGGAAATTTTCAATCAGAACTAGTAGTAGTTCACTCACAAAAAAACTAAATCCAAATCTCCACAGTAATGTTAATACTGTATATCAATAAAATTAACACTACAAGAAAGAAATAGAAAAACTTGTAAAACATTTTTTCTTACATCAAACTACATTAAAAGTTTCAAATGATTTCAAATGAAAGTTTTCCTTTTCTGTAGTGTCGTGCCCTAAATTAGAAATATTTATATGTAGAGGGGGTCTTGGGGTTTTCCCCAAGAATGTCTGAATAAATGATCCTTATTCTGGTGCATTATATATATATTTTTTAAACCAAGGTCTTTGGGAATACCTATGCTGATGATTAGTGCTAGATTGTCTGATCCAGAGGGACAAAAATGAGCTGGTTGCCATGATAAAGAGTTTATTACGGTTGCTAAACTGCCCAAACTGTTATATTTTTTATCTTAACCTTTACCCAAACCTTATTCCTAACCTTCCCATTATCCTAATTTACCTGTTCACCCAAACTTCACTACCGTCCCTCCGGGCCAGACTATCTAGCATTTACCATATGCTAACTGCCGTGCAAGTAGTTCCGGCAACAGTTGAATCACATTCTAAATCACTGCTCTGTGGTCATCACCATCAATGAGTTATTATAATGACTAGAGAGAGCGTAGCCATGGTAACCTATAGCGACAATTGTCCAGTTCCAGCAGCCATCTTCTTTTAGAGAGAGTTTACTAAACAATCTATCAGGAAGCTGATAATTTAAAATACTTTTTCCCTTTAAATACTTTGATAACTGAACCTTGTCATGTTTGTACATTTTTTATGCTTCTGTTCAATCAAACTAATGTTAAAACATTTAGAAAAAACATACTTTTCATTTTGTCTATTAAAATCTTAGTAAAAATCTTGGTAATTAAAATCTGTTATAGTAACAGCAGTGAAGTGAACACAATAATTATGAATTCACAATTCAGAGGAAAAATGATCAAACACAGACAGAAAACAGTTCTCTGTATTATTGGGACCACAAATCAATAATTGTATGTTTAGTTGCTCCCTTTAACCTATGAATTATTGTTATTATGACTTTGTTTATACATTATTTTCAATTAGAATTCTGCTGGAGGCATTTTCTTTGGGTTTAACAGATAAGTTTAGGCTTCATGTTACTAAAATGGGTAAGTTTAGGACTGGGGCTTGGAGTAGGTTAAGATTTACATGTTAAACCCAAAGAAAATGTCGTCACGTGGCTTCAACCAAAATTTGTGATTATTTTACACTATACACATTCCGTTGTATATCTACGTTTTGTTCTGAGACTGGGCTAGATAACAGCTCATCTTAACATTTGCTTAGATTGTTAAACATCACTTTGAATTGAGTTCTACAGGAGATTTGGTCAAAGTCCCACAAATCCATCCCACACAGAATAGTTTGTTTATGGTTTGGTCTAAAGGTCTGAGAGACGATGATTTACCTGGGAGAGTTTCGACTTTTATGTCCGGGCTGCTCTCTTTGTCGTCCGGAGAGGGAAGTTTGTCAGGGACCTCATCTGCAAAAAATCAGTTTTTAGACCAAATCATGCAGACTAAGCTTTTGAGACAGGTGAGATATGAGCATTTTAATCTAGTCAGTACTTGAGGCGCCAATTATAAACTTGAACAAGAATGTATTAACTTATTTTTATTAATATATTCTGTGTATGAACATGCCCAACTCTACTGGCTCTTCTGAAAAACAGCATTGGCTACAAGCTGGCACTCTGTGTTTCTGAGAGACGTTCAGCCACAAAGCACTTTTCTGTGTTATTCATTTTAGACAGACTTTGCAAAAATCCCATAGAGATAGAAAGAAGCACATTGAAACACTAAAAACTGAAGCTAGCAAACTGGTTCAACAACATTTAATATTTTCTTAAAATAATCACATATTGTGCATGTTTTTAAAGCTTATTTTATGTCTTTGTGTTAAACATATTTATTGTTTCCTGAAAGACTATTTTCTAATGTTATTCTCTTCTCCTGCTGTTCTTGTAACTGTGTTTCAACACTGAAAAGAAGAATAAGATCAAGGAAGCTCAACTTTCGACAGTCTTAAAAAAAAAAAAAAAAAAACTTCAGTGGCTTTTAGCTACAATATTTTTTTAACCACAAACTTTTCCAACCAATGGCTTGGTTTTATTATTACTGCCTATTTATGTAAGACATGTGTTCAAAATGTTCAAATTTTATGTGTAGATTTGTAAATATAAAGTAGGCCTATAGTTTTAAAAATTTTGTTTCAAAATGTTGAAAATAACAGAAAACGGTAGAGATGACATCACACGAAAAACACATTTGTGACTTGGACTGCGTATTGTCAAGAGCCGTCCGACACGATACGTACCCATCACATGATTCCCGATACAATTCCCTTAATACAATACGTATCAAGATATATTTTACTGACCAAAATAGGAATATATATATAGAAAGTTTTGTATTTTACCTGTAAAAATGTTTTCCACATGTTTTTGAGAACAGCTCTTCTTAAAATCAGTGTTAAAAATGTAACTTTGATTATGTAGCCTAACAAAATGCAGAAGCATTGTATTTTCACACTGCTCACACTATACAAGTCTCCTAGGAATTCTCATTTAAAGCAGCAGGCCAGGTTTAGTGTAATATGTATTATGATCGATCTAAAATCCTGATACGTGTCCTGATATACCTCCCTGTTTCGATACACGTATTGTCGACATGTTTGTCAAGATATCTCCCAATACGATACATCAAGCACAGTCCTATTTGTGACCCAGTATAGATATGTTTAACATAGGTTTGGTCTTATGTGTTTTTATTTCTCGAAAAATAAGTAAATCTGTTTGAATAGAAGTAGTTTGGTTCTGTATACGAAGTGGTTGCTTCCTGTTGTGATGTCATAATTTATAATCAGGAAATAAAAATTATTTGCAGAATGTTTAGAAAAACCTTAAATATACCTGTGATTTAGTTAAATGACTAGTCCAACCAGTCAGAGGCTATACTACTACATGAGCTAATGAATTTCTCTACGTACATGTTGCATCCCAGTAATCGCTGTCATCTGTCCTGGTCTTCCCATCATGCTCTGGGGTGGGAACAGTGGGCTCCGGGTCTTTCCATGGGTCATAATTGTCGGTCACTGAAGCGTACGGGTCACTCTCGTCAGGTTTCCAGTAGTCGTCGTATCCATCAGTCACAGTTCTCTCTGTTTCAGGCTGGTCTGGTTTCCAAAATGCATCATACGGGTCTGTGACAGGGGCAGCGCGGTCCTCCTCCTCCTCAGGCTTCCAGTAGTCGTAGGGGGCGTCTGTGATCGGGGGATCGGTCTGCGGTCGGGACGAGGTCGGGTCAGGCCCCCAGTAGTCATCGACATCGTCTGGTTTCCAGTAGTCATTGTCTGACAAAGTGGAAAGTCAGAGAAGGAAAGATCACACAGTTAAATCTATTTTTACCTCATACGCAAAGAGAAATCTGAAACTTAGCTTAATTAATAACATTTTACAATTCACTTTTTGGACAACAATTTATTTACTTGGAAACAAAACATGGAAGTAGAGTATAGTTAATTAAAATGTCATTGCTCAAGTGAAAGCAGGGCTAACTGCAAATTAAATGATGTCCAAGAAAGTGAGGTAAACTGGACAAAAAGTCTTCCAGAAAAAATCAGTGACGTAACCGTCTTCATTGACAACTGTTTTTTCCTGTATAAACCGCGGTAGATCCATTGAACCTCTGCGGCGAAACTACCTCATGAATCATATCCAGAGGAACGCCGAGTCAATCAACACGTTGCTCGTTGTCGTGTAAAAGAGAAGCCAATCTGACATAGAAACGTCACGAATTCGTGAAAACTCGTCAAATAAACCGCCCCTAGATCCAGTCAGCAACACATCATATTTGGGGGCGTGGCCTGCTGTGGCGGAAAGTAATAGGCAAAGTCCTATGGGAAACTAAACTTGTCACTTCTTTTGAGACGTTTTCTGAGTATTTTTAGCACAACTAATTCAAGTAGAGTCAGAACGAAGTTAACATCAAATTTGTTAATGTGGAGTTATCTCGGAAAAGTAAACATAAAGTTCTATTGCCGTGAAAATGCCCTTGGCATCACATTTAGCTCGCACCTGCTGTTAGGATTGTTGGATATATTTACAAATTTGGACATTTGAATCGTTGGATCAGTTTATTTATCTCCATGTCGCAATTTATTTCCTTCAGTCCACATTTGCTGTTGTAATTGTTGAGGAGTTAGGTGATGAAGTATAGTGAGTGTCTCACGACGATCTAAACACGGGAGTCTGCGGAGGGAGTCCGCTGCGGCTACCGTCGCCCCAAAGGCAACACCAGGGGAAGCTCTGAAGGTACCGCTCGGGTAGCCTGTTTGGAACGTTCGTCGGGGCTACTCCGTGGGTTGGCTGTGATGGAAAGGGGCCACCCAGCCTCGTGGAATGGTTCAATTAACTTTTCATTGTGAGGGGCATGGAGGTGTGAGGAGGTGGGAAGAAGTGCCAGGAGGTACAAGGAAGGGGGAGGAGGTGCAAGGAGGTGAAAGGAGTTAAAAAAAGACAGGGGAGGGGTGATTTACGTCAAGGAGGCGGGGCGAGGAGGCGTGGCGAGGAGGTGCAGGGAGGTGCAGTTTTTAGTAGACTTTGTGGTACATTTCCTCGAAGGCTACTTTTCATTGAGAGGTGCATCAAGGTGTGAGGAGTTTGGAAAAGGTTTGAGGAGGTGCAAGGAATCAGGGGGAGGTGCGAGGAGATGCGAGGAAGGGGGAGGAGGTGGGGCAAGGTGGTGCAAGGAGGTGTGAGGAGGTGCAGGGATGCGGAATCAGGCTACTAGTAGCCCCAAAAAAGTGACCTCGAACAAAAGCCTTGGAGGAATTTTTCTTCCTCCGATAGCACATTTTTTTCTAAACACTTTGGTCCTTAGGTGAAATATTCTCCTCATTTGTAAAGTATTTAAAGTATTTTTTCATTTTAGACTGAGATGGTGAAACCCCATAGAAATGAACTAAACAAGAAATGAACAGGCCAGCAGGAAGTTAGCATTTTTGAAAATAAGAGCCAACTGACTTTAGTGCACAGAGCCTATTCAAATATACAATAATGTAATTCAAATATTAAGTGTTTAAAGACATATCCCGGGCTAACCAGCTATGTGCTAACTCAGATCCACAGCGCGGTTGTTTTCAGTCTAAAAAGCACATCTATAACTTCAAAATCTGCAAATCATCTTAATAACTTTGAAGTTTGAAGGACTTTAAACAAAAATGTAGGTCTTAAGCTCATGACTCACAACATAGCTGATTAGCCTCAAGGGTGTTTTCAAATTTTGAATATACAGTATATATTTTTTTAATCCCTATGGAGATTTTACTTGAGAGCCTGTACTATCTGAACCGAGCTCCATTATTATAACTGGTTTAAATGCATCACAGTACTGTCATAGATCTTCTCCACAGTTTATAGTTCTGTCTCAGCCACAACACTACTTCACACGCTGGAATGCCTGCGTCACTCACCAGGATCGGGATAAGGGTAGTCGGTGTAGGGTTCGGGCTGTGTGGGCGGCTCAGTTGGAAAAGCTACAGAAGCCAGACACAAAAGCAGTTAGAATTGAATCTACGCTGACAGTTTAACTCTTGATCTAATGTCCAGTCCTCACCTGTTGTAGTTGGAGCCACAGTGGTAGTTGTCTTTTCTTTCTTCTTGCCCTTCTTCTCCGATTTTGGCTTTTTGGTGGCGTTGGGGTCTTTGTTTTTGTTTTTCTTGTCTTTTTTCTTCTTTTTGCCCTCCTCCGGAGCTCTTCTCACCCTGACTGTACAGACATTTCAAATTATTTAATTTTCACAGCAAAAATGCACTAAAATGTCTTGTTTATAATGTCAAAATCTTACTTAGCTTAACTTTGCTACTGTTTAAAGATCCTATGTCATGTTAGAATAATGTTCTTATAGTTTGTTTCATTCACAAGTGTTCCACTAATCCTACGTTTAGGCTGTTTTACAAAATGCTCTGTTCCATCTTGTGATGTCATTACGTAGCTAATTTTTTAACCTGGATTAAACACCCTCATTATGCAATACACATAGGTAAAATTGTGTTGTCACTTCCTTTTGTAAATTTTGAAGTTTTACAATGGTCCTTTTGCTACGTAGAGGTGCATTGTGTAAATTTCTGAGGCTGAAAAGTCAAATTCTGTAAAAGCAGAAAGTTAAAGCAATACTTTTTGACATTCTGAATAGGAAAAAATGTGTTTTATACCATAAAGTGAAGCAAAAGTACAGCAAAAGGAATCACATTTTTATGGAAACAGACAAGAAGAAGCCCTCTTTTAAGGCAAATCGTGGCCCATTTTGTGGTCGTCTAAGCTCGCTCAAAGTAAATACAAAGATTTTATTGTCTATGTAATACAACAAATAAATTTAAATGACTAAAACATGCTTTTATTCAAGTCTATTTTGGTTTAAAAAGGTACACAGTGCACCTTTAACTAAAATTCAAATAGAGATCACATAAAAAGTATCATTTGAAAATTATATTTTGACACCTAAAAGTAAAAGTATCCGCTGTGAAATAACTGTAGGTAATGTTCAAATAAATACAAGTTTTACTTAGGTACAGTACTTTTACATGTGTACTTTGTTACTTTCCACCGCTGAAAACAATAGCTGTAGATTCAAAGCCAGGCAAATCCGAAGTTAAAATGAAAAAAAGTGATTCTAGTGAAGATATGTGCAATTTCCAAACACAAGGGCGCTCTTCCTGGATGTCCATTCAATGATGTCATTAGGTGGACCAGCGTGTGTACAAACCATAGGTACAACCATTATGACTAAATATGCAAGATTTGTTTTGTTGTTAAGTGTGAATGAAACAAAACACAACTTGAAGTATTTTTCTTCAAGTATTAATATACCTGATATATTACACATATTTTGCATTATATTACATTATCTTTTAAGAACCAAATACATTTTAGCAACATTTTCTCTTTATTAAATCTCAACTTGAATATTTCTAATTATACCACAGTCAGTAAGAATGTCAATGCTAGCTGCCGTGCACTAAAAATGCTTAACGCACAGGTCGCTCCGGCAACAGCTAAACCACATTTTAAATCACTGCTCTGTGGCCGTCACCATGACAATGGATACACAACTGATCAACTGCTGTGAGGGAACTAGCTTTGTTTAAAACACAAATATAACTTTTATCCTAAACTTTTTCAGACTGTAAGCAAGATTGTAAAGAATCACAGGTGAGCTATTTGTAGCCGTGATGTAAGCACAATAAACAACTTGGCTTCTATTGAGTTATTATAATGACTAGAGAGAGCGTAGCCATGGTAACCTATAGCAACAAATGTCCAGTTTCAGCAGCCATCTTGTGTAGGGAGAGTCGACTAAAGAGCTTGTCATTCCCCAATCGGAGTTAGTGCCTAATTTGAGTCAAAAGTTTATCTGTGCATGCCCAGAAGCTTCTGCTCAACCAAACTAATGTAAAAAAAATAAAATAATCTCGAAAAAATACTTTTAATATTAGCTATCTTCTTTTGTAATAACAGCGGTGAAGCAAGCACAGTATTTGAATATTTATGTTCACAATTCAGTGGAAAAATGATCTGACACAGACAGAAAACAGTTCTCTGTATTAATGTAACCATAAACATATAATTGGCTGAGTGCAGTTGTCTTGTTTTGGTTTAAAATACTACATCCTGTACATACAACGACTTCCTGTTCAATAGTCTTCAATGAGGTTTTCACTACATCAGTTTAAAACTAATAAATCCTCTTTAGATCAGACAGTTGTGGTGAATGTTACAGAAAACATGTTAAAGACTTTACATATCAGAGGAATATTTCATCAGAGAACACTTCTGTGTTTAAAACAGACATAATTGTGTCTAAATGCTAACGCTAACAGGAAATGGTTGTATGTACAGAAGTTAGCATTTTTGAACAATCGCAAGCCAACTGAAATTCCGTGCATACAACCCATTATATTTTCTATTTCTTTTACCTTCTTAAACTATGAATTATCTGACCCTATTTTTTACATTATTTTCAATTAGAATTTTGCTGCCTCTCCCCTCGCAAGATGGCCGCCCCAACTGCCACGGCAACAGGCCCCATGCTCTCTCCAGTCATTATAGTAACTCATTGCTTGTCTAAAAATAACCCTGGTAAAAGTAAAAATCCTGTTAAGACTGCTTTACTTGAGTAAAAGTACACAAGTACATTATATTCATTCATTCATTTTCTACTACTTGTTCCCATTAGGGGTCGCGGGTGACTGGAGGCTATCCCAGTGACTTTGGGCCTTAGGCGGGGTACACCATTCACTCTCTCATTCACTCACAGGGGAAATATACAGTAATGCTCAATTAACCCAACACTCGTGTTTTTGGAGGTGACACGGGGAGAACATGCAAACTCCACCCAGAGAGATCGTGAGATGTTGACATGGTCCATGGGCTTTACAATGCAATATTTATAATGACACTTTATCCAATAGTGAGGTTAAAAAAAGTTTTGGTTTGCACTAAAGTGACTAATCTGATCGACTACAGATATTTCTTGAAAAAAACGTAAATCGTAAAAAAAAAAAAAAAAAAAAAAATCATGTTTTGGGGAAGGGCAAAATCAAATTGTGAGCTCATCTCTGTGACAATCTGCTTCGTCAAATTTTGATCCATATTTCTCATTTAATGCATCTGTTCAAATACAGACACATTTTTCCAAACTTTTTTTGCCAAGTCCACTTCTTTATAGTGACTTTGGGCTTGTTTTTTTCAAAGTCTCTTGTATAGGTTGTGTTATTTGAGCTGCACTTTCAAGTCATAAACAGAGCAGTTTTTCCAAACTTTGATCTACAAAAATATATCTATTTATGTCTAAAAGTTGTTTAAATGTTAGAAAAAAACCTGTTTTGTGGCGACACACAAAGATCTAATTAAAAGATTATTTTAACAACTTTTTATTAAAGTGTTGAGGTCACTGCAGCCTTTAACAAAGCATAAACTTGTATTTACCTCAAAGCCAATAAAAAATAAACATGAATTGTGATATAAACATTTTGTTTTGTTTTGTTTTTCACCTTATCCCATTTCACATTGAGCTGGGCAATATATTGAATTTGAGATAATATTGTAATAGTTGCTTTGAAGATATGCAGAAATGGAATATCCAGTACATCGTTTATAGTAAAATATGCTTTAAAAATAGTTGTTTAAAGATACAAATGAAGAAAGTTACAATATTGTAAATAGGGATGCACCGATCCGATACTGGGATCGGATATCGGTGCCGATCCAGGGAATTTTGCTGGATCGAGTATCGGCTTCATGATATCGGTTCAGTCGATTTAATTGTTTAATTATAATGAGACTAATTTAGAGGTTGGCGTTGATCCAGAACATCTAAAAAGTTTGACACTTTTTCAGATTAAGTTAAGTTGTGACTTGCACAATAAATAGCTGTTACAGAACACTAAAGGACATTTCTCTTCTGTTTTGATAAGAACAGATACTTGCATCAGTATCGGTTGATATCAGGTATCGACAGATACTTAAAGCCAAGATATCAGAATCAGTATCGGAACTGAAAAAGCTGGATCCGTGCATCCCTAATTGTAAATGTTCAAATAAATGTAGAAGGTGGTATTTTAGACAACTGATCACTCATTAATGTCCTAATTGCCACATTTATTTATAGTTAGAAAGCACATTGCAAATGTATTCAAACGTTTTTTACATAAAAATCTCGTTTTGATGCTTTTTCTTCATGAATAACAATTTAGCATGCAAACCTCTGAGTTTGTGGTCTGTTTGAGTCAATTATTTGGTCAGAACCTTAAGACACTCACTGGTTTTGAGAAAGGGGAACATTTTAGTCGACTAATTGATTGATAGCACATGTCTTAAGTCGGCCAAGAAGATTACAAACTCATTTTTCTGATCATTAAACTTCAACCAATTCTTTAATGTGTTTGAACATGTTCCTGTTGGTTTGAAACAATATCATCTGAATATCGTAATCGAGATGTGCCAAAAAATTATCAAGATATTCATTTTTGTCAATATCGAACTCAAGTAAAGTGCAGATCTTAAAAAAAACAAACACTACTGCCACTTAGAAAGGAAACCATAAAACCAGCTAAAACAATGCCCTGCCTTGTATTTTGATTTTAAGGACTGTAAAAACGCACCTAAACTCTGGCAAAGCAATAATAGTTAAACACGGTTGCAGACGGTGGAAAGGTTTAGTGAAGTCTTAAACGTCACCTGCCAGGATGCTGTTGTCTGTTTTGAATTAGTCGCCCTGGGGTGTGTGGTGTGTGTGGTTTTACTCACCTGCACTAAGTGTGTCTAGTAGTTGACCAATCTGAGGCTCGTCTTGGGCTGTATCTGGGAGCTGCACCCCTGTCTGGCTGTCCTCAGGGGGGTGATGGAGAGACACAATCCCCCTGCGCTCTCCCCACGCTCAGGCACCAGCACTACACAGGACAAGACCACCACAAACACAACCACAGTCTGTTTTTTCATCTTTGTAAAATGAGTGTTTCAAATCTTCTTTCCTGATGTTGCATTAACTTCCCATGTGGTCCTTGCTCCAGCTGTAGAGAGGTCTGCGCTGCTCCGCTCTGTCAGACCAGGCTAGATGCAAAAAGTGGGAGGGGGTAAAGAGTTTAGAGGAGGAGGAGGGTAGGAGAGGTGAGATGCAGCGAGACAAAACCAGCTCACCAGACAAATGAAAAGACTGGGCTCCCAAGTGTCCCGTGGATGTGGTCAGCTGAAAAAAACAATGTTTAAGACTGAAGGGGGAGGCTTCAAGCGGGGCAGCAACAAGTCAGAACAGGTGCAGCCAGGACAAGACAGGACAGGGGGGTAAAGTCAACAGGGGGTCTGCAGTGTACAGGCTACTGATTATTTCTGCACCAGGCCTGATGTTAAACCAATAAAAGTTTTAAAATGATAAATACCAAAATCAAAGTTCACTAGACCTTTTACAATGACTTTTAAATGGCTTGTTTTTGATGTTGTAAAGTGGCTATGTGACCATTTTGAATGCTACATGATTTACTTTTGAGTAATTACAAGTAAATACAGAAAAGTGGGCGGAGATAGGTGGTAGGTGAAGACTGATCATTAGAGCATCAGCTGCAGAACTACAGGAGATTATTCAAACATGCACGGATCAATTCAAATACAACTTTGAGTAAACTAAAGATGAGAAAAAACACTGTTATAACATGGTAACAAACTCAGAAAGTCGGGAGTCGAATGCTGCGCTCTGATTGGCTGAGCTTGGGTGGTCCTCTCCAGTTTCACTTTGCTGTTTGTAAGAAATGTTTTTTAAGCCGTAATTGCAACCAAAAATTAAAACATGTCGATATTAACGATGTGTCGGAAGATTTATGAGGAAATTGTCAGATTTAAAACCTAAATCGTGTTTGCAGCGTGAAAACCTTTAAAGCCCATAGCTATAGCAGATTTTGACTTAGTTTGGTGTGATAAATATTTATCATAGGTTTACAGCAGTTAAGTTGCAAATTATGAAGAAATTGACAACTAAATGTAGAAAATTACAGGAAGTAATTTAAGTTCTAAAACAGAATCATTCCACATGTGTCGTCAAAAAGACAATTTACACAAAACTGACACAGTTCCCTAGAGTTTAAACAATGATTTAACACAGTTAAAGTGTTATAGGTTAGAATAATTTGGGTGGGGACCATGATCGCATTTTAAAGAGATGTGAAGCCTCCCGAATCTTCACCCTACAGACTTTAAGCCCACGAGGCCTTAACGATGAATTTCTATTGAATGTAATGTTGTAATCAACATTACATTCTCTTCCCTCCCACTGAGGTATTTGTGAGTGGAACACGCCCATAGAAAGCGTTTTTTTGATGTTTTATGCACTCTACATGAAAATAATATGTTTTTTAATCTTATAATAATCTTCTAATTATGTCATGAATTTACAACGTGTAAAAAAATCATAAAATATGTCTTTCTACCGTTATATGCAAAGATTCTCCAGTCACTTTGTGTAATAGTTTTAAAATATTCTGATTGGCTGGGAGCGGAAGACCCTGTCTCCTTTATACCTGACGAAGGTCAGTTGACCGAAACGTTGTATGTAAACATTTTTGCAGAAAAAGAGTGAGACAGTGTGCGGGATTTCTTTCCTACAAGTATCTGCAACGTTCCTACGCACCTGTCGCCCCTCGGTGTGCAGAGTTTCTCCTTCAACAGGTTAGAATAATTTGTCACATTGTCACTCCTGTGTTATTTATGTTGATTTTGGCCCAGATTTACAATGTGGTTGCTAGGTAACATTTGTAGATTTCCCTCCACATACTGTATGTCATATTTACTGGACCAAAGTTAATATACCGGTAATCAAATTGGGTTTATTTGGGTTATTTAATAGGGCTGTACTCAATGTATTGATACGGGGATATATCGTGACAAGCTCATTGGCAATACGCGTATCGTTACTGGGAGTGTATCGGGATATGTACCGCATCCTTTAATTCATATAATTTACACTTCTGAACCTGGACTGCAGCTTTAAGGCTGAAACAACGACTTATTTGTAAGACACTTGTAATCTAACTTAAAGAGCAGTTTGAAAAAACAATTCCTCCGCATTTTGTTATTCTACATAATCAAATTGACATTTTTGACACTGATTTTAGAGACGATTATACTCAAAAACATGTTTTTACCAGCTAAGATACTTTTAGTTTTTTCTACATTGTGGATGAAAAATAAATATCAATGTACTGAATTTTTTCTGCATCATTAAAAATACCTACTTAGCATATTTTTATTTTCTAAATATATCTTGATACATGACATATTGAGGAAATTATATCGAGATTTACGTGTATCGGGATACGTACCCTGCTCTATTATTTCCAGAGCTAATGCTAATCTAGTCTTTAGCATGTTGTCAGTCACATTATTACTGCCTGAACTTGAACAATTTATTCATTTAGTAATAAAGTGACTAAGTTTCAATTAAGTTTACAAGAAAAATGTCGTCATCTGGAGCTTGTTTTGGTTAGTTCCAATGGACTTGGACTTGGCCATGTTAAATATTCTTGATCTTTCACCTCAGAGCAGCAGCACGGGGGGGTTGAATTCCAGTTTAAGGAGGACGATTTTGGGGAGTAAACTAAACACTCTGACAAATCACCGCAAATGTGAATGAAAACAAAAAACAGACAGACAGCAGAGCCCAAATTCTTCTTCAGCCCTGGACTTGTTTTGGTTGGTCGATCTGGGCTTTCCATCTGATCTCTGTGGCCGTCCTGTCATTCTTTCCTCGGCGTGTTGAGAAGTCGGCATTAGAGACCTTTCGGAGGAAAAAGAAGGAGCAGGAAGGGGCCTGGGAGGAGGGAGGGAGTGAGGAAGAAAAGTGATCGAGCAGATGATAGACACGTCACCTTGATCTGGTGTTTTCTTTGCCCGTTTGTCGGTCTGCTGCTCATCGATTTGCTGTCTGAACTTGTCGTAGCTCTAGGATAAGAACACACAACTGCAAACTCAGCAGATTTCTCCTGCCTTTGGTAACCAATTAATCAGCTTCAGTTAGCTCGTAATAACTTTTGATTTGTGGCTCATTCATGCACAGTTTGGTGTGCAACCCAGTTCTCAGAAACACAAGGAGCAGAATGAAGAAAATCAGATCATTACTTCATATTCATCTGTAGTCATGATCTATTCAGTGTTCTCTTAGGCCTACGTATGACATGTTAGTGCCTTATGAACCATCTTGCACTCTAAGGACTCAGGGACCGGCCTCTGCTGGTGCCCAGAGTCAGGACTAAACATGGACCAGAGTCAGGACAAAACATGGACCAAGTCTGGACTAAACGTGGACCAGAGTCAGGACTAAACATGGACCAGAGTCTGGACTAAACGTGGACCAGAGTCAGGACTAAACGACCAGAGTCAGGACTAACGTGGACCACAGGACTAAACGTGGACCAGAGTCAGGACTAACGGACCAGAGTCAGGACTAAACACGGACAGTCAGACTAAACGTGGACAGTCAGGACTAAATGGACTAAACATGGACCAGAGTCAGGGACTCAGGACTAACCAGAGTCAGGACTAAACATGGACCAGAGTCAGGACTAAACGTGGACAGAGTCAGGACTAAACGTGGACCAGAGTCAGGACTAAACGTGGACCAGAGTCAGGACTAAACGTGGACCAGAGTCAGGCCTAAACATGGACCAAAGTCTGGACTAAACGTGGACCAGAGTCAGGACTAAACATGGACCAGAGTCTGGACTAAACGTGGACCAGTCAGTCAGGACTAAACGGACCAGAGTCAGGACTAAACGGAGTCAGTGTGGACCAGAGTCAGGACTAAACGTGGACCAGAGTCAGGACTAAACGTGGACCAGAGTCAGGACTAAACTGTGGACCAGAGTCAGGACTAAATGTGACCAGAGTCAGACTAAACGTGACCAGAGTCAGGACTAAACATGGACCAGAGTCAGGACTAAACATGAGGAACCAGTGTTTCAGTTTTACGCAGCTATGATTTGGGTCTTCCTGATAATGTAAGACAGGCGTCTACTGTGATAATGTTCAAATCTAGGCAAGAACATTTCTGTTTGTGCACAACAAGAGATTTATGTGCTTGTTCCTTTTAAAACTAATTATATGATTTATTATATGATATTATTCTTTTGAATCATATTGTTTTGTTCTGTGATTTACATTTTCTTACTTTGTACTTTGACTACTTTGTGTGATTTGTGCTCTACAGATAACTTGTGATAGTATTTACCAGAGGTGTAGACTCACTATTTTGATGACGTAAGACTTGATAAAATGGACTAAGATGGAACTCGACTTGGACTTGAAGTGAAAGACTTGAAAACTTACTTGAGATTTGCAAACAATGACTTGGTCCCACCTCTGGCTTTACTGCAGACATTTTCAACACAGTTCACTTGAAATTTAGAATCTCATTTTCAGAAAAGCCTTGTTTAACTATATAGTATTTTCAATGAATTATTCAGTGACTATATCTATTAAACTTTAATTGATAGAACTGAAATTCTGTTATTTCTACAGCTTTTGCTCTTGGGCTGGCATTAAAATTGAAAGATTGCAGTTCAGTCATGTCAAATCTTTAGGTTCAATAAGTTATTGTCATTTTTACATCAACAACTAAATTACATTAGAGCACTCCTAAGTCAACCTGGCAATGTTTGTACTTAGTGCAAGTGTAATTGTAAAGTGCAGAATGCAGGCTGCAATGTCTGTTAACAAGTTTTGGCCGACCAAAGACATGTTCATCGAGTGATTAATCGACTAAACAGAAGGCACTGCAAATCTTTGAAGCTAAGAAATATCTTCTGATCTGATCATTTATCAGAGTTCATGCAAAAACAACAATTTATTCAGAAAATGTATAAGAACAGTGCGTTTATGTCAAAAAAGGCAAGCAAATCTTCAGCGTATTCACTACTTTTATGTTGCAGTTCAACATAACTCTACATAATGTAACTAAAAGAATGGATCGTCTTATGAGCATTTGGTCAACTACGATTCCATCAACCGATTAATCAACTAAACGACTAAAGAACTACAACACTACAAATCTTCAACTACTTAGCTGTGCTTTCTGAATCAGTAACTCAACACTAAACATCATTGGACCTAAAAACATGTGGTTTCAGATTCAGGCAACTTTATTTATCCTTCCAGGAGCATTTCAACACAATTTGAGAAGAGCTGGAACAAAGTCCATGCGTTCCACTACAATACGACAACTGCCACTGCAAATCCAGATAGGTTTGCCAAGTATACACAAACACAAACTAAACTTTAACAACATCTGAGGGCAAAAGGTCCATCACATGTCCACAGACCACACAGGCTAACTCTCTCCAGTCATTTGCCTATATTTTCCTTAATCTGACATCACTCTTATTTTGGGCCGCGTATTCCTTCAGGTCAGCATATGTCGGGGCAATATTCACTGCATCTGCGCGCTCTCTGCAGCCTCGGGACCGCGTCAGCATCTCCCCGGCAGGAAACAATGACGACAGACGGAGGGAGGGTCCGGGGGAGGAGAGGGAGAGAGAGACACAGAGAAAGGAGTGCAGCAGGCTCACTAGGTACAAATGGAAACAGTCTTAAAACCATGTCAATTGTGCATAAAAAGTCAGCATTTTATCAAAAACGTATTTAAATGTTCTCTTTTCTTTATTAACTTTAAACCTTGGTGATTTGATCAGTGTTGTAGGACTTAAAAGTTAATTCACTGCTGATAAAATCTATTNACAACTGTTTTTTCCTGTATAAATCTGCGGTAGATCCATTGAACCTCTGCGGCGAAACTACCTCATGAATCATATCCAGAGGAACGCCGAGTCAATCAACACGTTGCTCGTTGTCGTGTAAAAGAGAAGCCAATCCGACATAGAAACGTCACGAATTCGTGAAAACTCGTCAAATAAACCACCCCTAGATCCAGTCAGCAACAAATCATATTTGGGGGCGTGGCCTGCTGTGGCGGAAAGTAATAGGCAAAGTCCTATGGGAAACTAAACTTGTCACTTCTTTTGAGACGTTTTCTGAGTATTTTTAGCACAACTAATTCAAGTAGAGTCAGAACGAAGTTAACATCAAATTTGTTAATGTGGAGTTATCTCGGAAAAGTAAACAGAAAGTTCTATTGCCGTGAAAATGCCCTTGGCATCACGTTAGCATTTAGCTCGCACCTGCTGTTAGGATTGTTGGATATATTTACAAATTTGGACATTTGAATCGTTGGATCAGTTTATTTATCTCCATGTCGCAATTTATTTCCTTCAGTCCACATTTGCTGTTGCAATTGTTGAGGAGTTAGTGATGAAGTATAGTGAGTCTCACGACGATCTAAACCCGGGAGTCTGCGGAGGGAGTCCGCTGCGGCTACCGTCGCCCCAAAGGCAAAACAGGGAAGCTCTGAAGGTACCGCTCGGGTAGCCTGTTTGGAACGTTCGTCGGGGCTACTCCGTGGGTTGGCTGTGATGGAAAGGGGCCACCCAGCATCGTGGAATGGTTCAATGAACTTTTCATTGTGAGGGGCATGGAGGTGTGAGGAGGTGGGAAGAAGTGCCAGGAGGTACAAGGAAGGGGGAGGGGTGATTTACGTCAAGGAGGCGGGGCGAGGAGGCGTGGCGAGGAGGTGCAGTTTTTAGTAGACTTGGTGGTACATTTCCACGAAGGCTACTTTTCATTGAGAGGTGCATCAAGGTGTGAGGAGTTTGGAAAAGGTTTGAGGAGGTGCAAGGAATCAGGGGAGGTGCGAGGAGATGCGAGGAAGGGGGAGGAGGTGCAAGGAGATGCAAGGAGGTGCAAAGAGGTTGGGTGAGGGGCAGATCACGGGGAGGAGGTGGGGCAAGGTGGTGCAAGGAGGTGTGAGGAGGTGCAGGGATGCGTAATCAGGCTACTAGTAAAAAAAAAAGCACATCTATAACTTCAAAATCTGCAAATCATATTAATAACTTTGAAGTTTGAAGGACTTTAAACAAAAATGTAGGTCTTAAGCTCATGACTCACAACATAGCTGATTAGCCTCAAGGGTGTTTTCAAATTTTGAATATACAGTATATATTTTTTAATCCCTATGGAGATTTTACTTGAGAGCCTGTACTATCTGAACCGAGCTCCATTATTATAACTGGTTTAAATGCATCACAGTACTGTCATAGATCTTCTCCACAGTTTATAGTTCTGTCTCAGCCACAACACTACTTCACACACTGGAATGCCTGCGTCACTCACCAGGATCGGGATAAGGGTAGTCGGTGTAGGGTTCGGGCTGTGTGGGCGGCTCAGTTGGAAAAGCTACAGAAGCCAGACACAAAAGTAGTTAGAATTGAATCTACACTGACAGTTTAACTCTTGATCTAATGTCCAGTCAGTCCTCACCTGTTGTAGTTGGAGCCACGGTGGTAGTTGTCTTTTCTTTCTTCTTGCCCTTCTTCTCTGATTTTGGCTTTTTGGTGGCGTTGGGGTCTTTGTTTTTGTTTTTCTTGTCTTTTTTCTTCTTTTTGCCCTCCTCCGGAGCTCTTCTCACCCTGACTGTACATACATTTCAAATTATTTAATTTTCACAGCAAAAATGTACTAAAATGTCTTGTTTATAATGTCAAAATCTTACTTAGCTTAACTTTGCTACTGTTTAAAGATCCTATGTCATGTTAGAATAATGTTCTTATAGTTTGTTTCATTCACAAGTGTTCCACTAATCCTACGTTTAGGCTGTTTTACAAAATGCTCCGTTCCATCTTGTGATGTCATTACGTAGCTAATTTTTTAACCTGGATTAAACACCCTTATTATGCAATACACATAGGTAAAATTGTGTTGTCACTTCCTTTTGTAAATTTTGAAGTTTTACAATGGTCCTTTTGCTACGTAGAGGTGCATTGTGTAAATTTCTGAGGCTGAAAAGTCAAATTCTGTAAAAGCAGAAAGTTAAAGCAATACTTTGTGACATTCTGAATAGGAAAAAATGTGTTTTATACCATAAAGTGAAGCAATACAGCAAAAGGAATCACATTTTTATGGAAACAGACAAGAAGAAGCCCTCTTTTAAGGCAAATCGTGGCCCATTTTGTGGTCGTCTAAGCTCGCTCAAAGTAAATAAATCTAAATGACTAAAACATGCTTTATTCAAGTCTATTTTGGTTTAAAAAGGTACACAGTGCACCTTTAACTAAAATTCAAATAGAGGGGCAAAAGGATCACATAAAAAGTATAATTTGAAAATTATATTTTGACACCTAAAAGTAAAAGTATCCGCTGTGAAATAACTGTAGGTAATGTTCAAATAAATACAAGTTTACTTAGGTACAGTACTTTTACATGTGTACTTTGTTACTTTCCACCGCTGAAAACAATAGCTGTAGATTCAAAGCCAGGCAAATCCGAAGTTAAAATGAAAAAAGTGATTCTAATGAAGATATGTGCAATTTCCAAACACAAGGGCGCTCTTCCTGGATGTCCATTCAATGATGTCATAAGGTGGACCAGCGTGTGTACAAACCATAGGCACAAACATTATGACTAAATATGCAAGATTTGTTTTGTTGTTAAGTGTGAATGAAACAAAACACAACTTGAAGTATTTTTCTTCAAGTATTAATATACCTGATATATTACAGGGCATGACATTAGGGGTTTTCAAGCACTTGCCCACCAGGCAAGTGGCCACAGTATTTTACTTGCCCGACACCCAAATCTACTTGCCCGGAAAAAAAAAGTTTTTTTTTTTTCTAAATCAATATAAAAATAAAAGTGCTAATGACATTGACATGTCCATAATAACTTATTTTTATATGCACACCAACGTGGCCATATTTTTAAGTACAAAAACATTTGGTCTCGTTTTAGTCTCTAAATCTAAAATGTAAACCTGATGAAAAACAGAAGCTATCTTTGGTCTTTTTTTTAGGCCTACATGTTTCTTTTCAGTGTTGTTAGAACCAGTAGAACCAATTTTTTTTTCACACTTTTTTCCCAATGAACTAATTACAATCCTGTCGTAATGACTGTGAATCTACTGTAAAGTATCTATGCTTTTCTGTGCATTGTCCATGTTTTAAAAAAACTAGAGCCATTGTGACAACACTCTAAACTGTGATTCACTCATCACAATGTTGTAAATTTTACTTTAATTGGAAAAAAGCAAAAGGATGTTCTTCATGAGTCAGATATTTTGTGCAATAAAACATTTCAGATTAAATATTTTACATATGAATGTGTGCAGACTCAAAGAACATTTTCTTTTCAGATTTTACAAACAATAATCAATCCTTGGATTTCAACCATTTGAAGAATGAAACAAGCTTCAAAAAAGGTTAAAAATGCATTTTAAAAACTAAACACATTTTTAGTTTCAACTTTTGAAACCCAAAACTACCCAAACTAGTGTCATTTGTGCCCAAACTGCAAACACCAGTTTTATCATAGACTTAAAATCTCTTTTTCCTCCTTGCAGAGTTTGATTAGTCAATCAGGCATCAAAGACTAATGCTGCGTTCAGACCAGACAGCTTTTAAGCGTCTAAATTTGCACGTTAAAGCGTATTTTGCGCAGAACATTTACGAAGCTGACGCCCAAATAGGCGTCCAAAACGCCCAAATGAGTGTCAAGGCGTTGGGGGACAAAAATACACTTTTAACGCCCCGACGCGCTTCTTCAAGTTCCCGCTTGTTTGCAGGCTTTGTTTTGCTCGTAGACAGATCACTGAGAGCGAGAAGGAGAGAGAGAGAGGCTGCTGCTGTGTCACGTCCTACAGCAGCTTTAAACATTTTGAATAGATCCATGTGAGGCTTTGTCAGTCCAGATTGTGTCCCGTGTTGTTTGTTTTGTGTCTCCAGATTTTCAGAGCAACGAGCGACCGAGCTTTTGAAAAAAAACCCAAACCAAGCGACCTTTAGTTAAAAAAGTTCATAAAAGACTTGAGTAAACAGTCGTCCTTTCCTCTTGATGTGAGAGGAGAACAACAGCATGTCACATGTCACAGGAGTGACAGAGTCTCTGATTGGCTGACGCCGACTTCCAACGCGTCTGAAGATGGATTTTCACAACTCCTGCATTCGCCGCAGCCTCGAGCGAAGTTGTGTCCGCCGCAGGTTTGAGCTTCCACTTCACAAGACACCGTGTTTTCAGATGCAGAAACAGACGCCAATACGCACCGCAAATACGCTGTCCGGTCTGAATGCACCATAAAAGTACAAAGCTTCAGGTTCACAAACAGTCCAGACAAATGTTTGTGTCTAAAGGGCTCAAAACAGTTTCAGTTTGAATTTGTAAAATTTTTGTTGGACTGCGATTTAGGAAAAATAATCCAAAATATTAAGGGGTTAACTCACATGACAACAAATAGTATAAATTTAAAAATCCCTCTTTGTCCTTCATTAATATGATCTACTTTTCAAAATGTCATAGAAGACAAGCCACAATACAACAATAACAATTACAAATTTTAAATCTGCTGCTTGTTACATTAAAATCTTACAATGAAGAGGCGGAGCTTATCAGTTCTGCAGTTTTGTACAAGAAGTAAATAGACCTTTCTACTTCTAAGCTGTTTTACATAAATTTTGCATTTTTAATATGTAAATTACTGACCTATTTGTATAGATTATAGTTCATTCTTAAATACATAAAGAAGCATTAAGATAGCAATATGTCCCCTTTAAAAATGTTGTGTTCGTATCAACGTTTTGCCCAAATGGATATTTACATTCTGCATTTAGCTCATCTTTTAAAACCCACTCATCAAGATTTTTAACATAAACTCAAAAGTTTGTTTGTAATATGTGTTTCCACGAGTGGAAACATTTCTCATAATCTCAAAATGTTTGTATATTCTTTTCAAAAGTGCTGATAACCCACCTTACCTTATACAAAATGGTTGCAAAAATTAAATTAGATTCAATTAAAACAATATGTAAAGAAGATAGATGCTTTGAATTCAAATCAACCTCTGAAGATCTCTCTAGGTGGTGTTTGCATGTTCTCTCCATGTTACCATGGGTTTTGTTAGGGTGTCTGTATGTTAACCCTCTCTTGAGTTGGCCACTGTCCAGGATGTTCTCACAACTAAGTCTTAAGTAGAGAACAAGTGCTGCTATTGAGCAGTCCTACATTCTATTTCTTTAAGTCCTTTAGATGCCCTGGTGCCGGGGTTGTTCATTTTGAGTTGAGTCTGGAATTTTCCACTAATTCTTATCAGAAACAGAAAACAGTGATGGAGACTCGGGAATGATTTGAAGAGCTGCTAGTTTGGGTTAAGAAAAACAGTGTCTTTTGTCAACAAATTTAGTCCGTCTTTCGATTTTCAATTTACTTTGTATTCTGTCATTATTGCCATTGTTGCTTACTGCATTTTATGTTTATACTTTAAACAATTTAAAAACAAAAACAGGCCCATAGGCTGCACAGAATATGCCTTGTCTCACTGCTACCTTTGAGAAATAGAGCAACAAAGATAAAAAGCAAACAAAAACTACTAAAATTGAAACATTTAACTTCTTTACTATGCTATGATACCCTGTATAAGAGAATATATTCAACTAAATAACCTTTACTTCAATTTGACATATTAGTTCCATTCTCCAAATCTAAGAAATACAGTCTGGTAGTAAAGAGCATAGAGTTTTGACCATTAAAAATACTGCAGATACAGTATTTAATTCTGTACTAGAGAACATTCTAACAAAACCAATCATCATCATGGAGTTACCAAGTCATGGAGTCTAAATCAGCTTATTCTGGCTTCTAATCTGTGTGGTGTTCAGATAGTGTTTTATTTTGTTTTGATTATAGTAAATTTAATGCAAACTAGTTTCAGGTTCAGACAGTTACAAACTGGCTGCTCACTGCAGTGGCCACTGACTTTTTGAGAACAGGACTAAGTAACCTGCATTTGAGAAACACTTGTAGACTTCACTACAGACAAGTCAAACGCTCATAGTTTAGATTTTTTAAATAATAAAAAAAATTTTGATGCTGATTTTTTTCACTTGCCCATTCGGGCAACTATGGAGAGCAAAGCACTTGCCCGAAAAAATTATTTACTTGCCGCGGGCAACGGGACAACCCTTAATGTCAAGCCCAGTATTACACATATTTGCATTATATTACATTATCTTTTAAGAACCAAATACATTTTAGCAACATTTTCTCTTTATTAAATCTCAACTTGAATATTTCTAATTATACCACAGTCAGAAATGTCAATGCTATAGCTGCCGTGCGCTAAAAATGCTTAACGCACAGGTCGCTCCGGCAACAGCTAAACCACATTTTAAATCACTGCTCTGTGGCCGTCACCATGACAATGGATACACAACTGATCAACTGCTGTGAGGGAACTAGCTTTGTTTAAAACACAAATATAACTTTTATCCTAAACTTTTTCAGACTGTAAGCAAGATTGTAAAGAATCACAGATGAGCTATTTGTAGCCGTGATATAAGCGCAATAAACAACTTGGCTTAAATTGAGTTATTATAATGACTAGAGAGAGCGTAGCCATGGTAACCTATAGCAACAAATGTCCAGTTTCAGCAGCCATCTTGTGTAGGGAGAGTCGACTAAAGAGCTTGTCATTCCCCAATCGGAGTTAGTGCCTAATTTGAGTCAAAAGTTTATCTGTGCATGCCCAGAAGCTTCTGCTCAACCAAACTAATGTAAAAAAAATAAAATAATCTCGAAAAAATACTTTTAATATTAGCTATCTTCTTTTGTAATAACAGCGGTGAAGCAAGCACAATATTTGAATATTTATGTTCACAATTCAGTGGAAAAATGATCTGACACAGACAGAAAACAGTTCTCTGTATTAATGTAACCATAAACATATAATTATATTTTCAATTACCTTCTTAAACTATGAATTATCTGACCCTATTTTTTACATTATTTTCAATTAGAATTTTGCTGCCTCTCCCCTCGCAAGATGGCCGCCCCAACTGCCACGGCAACAGGCCCCATGCTCTCTCTAGTCATTATAGTAACTCATTGCTTGTCTAAAAACAACCCTGGTAAAAGTAAAAATCCTGTTAAGACTGCTTTACTTGAGTAAAAGTATACAAGTACATTATATTCATTCATTCATTTTCTACCACTTGTTCCCATTAGGGGTTGCGGGTGACTGGAGGCTATCCCAGTGACTTTGGGCCTTAGTGGGGTACACCCCAACGAGTGGCCAATTCGTCGCAGGGTTGGGCAGACAACCATTCACTCTCTCATTCACTCACAGGGGAAATATACAGTAATGCTCAATTAACCCAAACACTCGTGTTTTTGGAGGTGACACGGGAGAACATGCAAACTCCTCCCAGAGAGATGGTGAGATGTTGACATGGTCCATGGGCTTTACAATGTAATATTATAATGACACTTTATCCAATAGTGAGGTTAAAAAAAGTTTTGGTTTGCACTAAAGTGACTAATCTGATCGACTACAGATATTTCTTGAAAAAAACGTAAATCGTAAAAAAAAAAAAATAAAATAAAATAAAATCCTGTTTTGGGGAAGGGCAAAATCAAATTGTGAGCTCATCTCTGTGACAATCTGCTTCGTCAAATTTTGATGGACATTTCTCATTTAATGCATCTGTACAAATACAGACACATTTTTCCAAACTTTTTTTGCCAAGTCCACTTTATAGTGACTTTGGGCTTGTTTTTTTCAAAGTCTCTTGTGAAATGTATAGGTTGTGTTATTTGGGCTGCACTTTCAAGTCATAAACAGAGCAGTTTTCCAACTTCGATATACAAAAATATATCTATTTATGTCTAAAAGTTGTTTAAATGTTAGAAAGAAACCTGTTTTGTGGCGACACACAAAGATCTAATTAAAAGGTCATTTTAACAACTTTTTATTAAAGTGTTGAGTCACAGTGGTCAGCCTTTAACAAAGCATAAACTTGTATTTACCTCAAAGCCAATAAAAATAAACATGAATTGTGATATAAACATTTTTTTGTTTGTTTTTGTTTTCCACCTTATCCCATTGCACATTGAGCTGGGCAATATATTGAATTGAGATAATATTGTAATAGTTGCTTTGAAGATATGCAGAAATGGAATATCCAGTACATCGTTTATAGTAAAATATGCTTCAAAAATAGTTGTTTAAAGATATAAATGAAGAAAGTTACAATATTGTAAATAGGGATGCACCGATCCGATACTGGGATCGGGTATCGGTGTCGATCCAGGGAATTTGCTGGATCGAGTATCGGCTTCATGATATCGTTCAGTCGATTTAATTGTTTAATTATAATGAGACTAATTTAGAGGTTGGCGTTGATCCAGAACATCTCAAAAAGTTTGACACTTTTCAGATTAAGTTAAGTTGTGACTTGCACGATAAATAGCTGTTACAGAACACTAAAGGACATTTCTCTTCTGTTTTGATAAGAAAAAATAAGCAAATTCCGTCCTTGCATCAGTATCGGTTGATATCAGGTATCGACAGATACTTAAAGCCAAGATATCAGAATCAGTATCGGAACTGAAAAAGTGCATCCCTAATGTAAATGTTTAAATAAATGTAGAAGGTGGTATTTTAGACAACTGATCACTCATTAATGTCCTAATTGCCACATTTATTTATAGTTAGAAAGCACATTGCAAATGTATTCAAACGTTTTTTACATAAAAATCTCGTTTTGATGCTTTTTTCTTCATGAATAACAATTTAGCATGCAAACCTCTGAGTTTGGGTCTGTTTGAGTCAATTATTTGGTCAGAACCTTAAGACACTCACTGGTTTGAGAAAGGGGAACATTTTAGTCGACTAATTGATTGATAGCACATGTCTTAGGTCGGCCAAGAAGACTACAAACTCATTTTCTGATCATTAAACTTCAACTAATTCTTTAATGTGTTTGAACATTTTCCTGTTGGTTTGAAACAATATCATCTGAATATCGTAATCGAGATGTGCCAAAAAATGATCAAGATATTCATTTTTGTCAATATCAAACTCAAATAAAGTGCAGATCTAAAAAAAAAAACACTACTGCCACTTAGAAAGGAAACCATAAAACCAGCTAAAACAATGCCCTGCCTTGTATTTTGATTTTAAGGACTGTAAAAACGCACCTAAACTCTGGCAAAGCAATAATAGTTAAAACACGGCTGCAGACGGTGGAAAGGTTTAGTGAAGTCTTAAACGTCACCTGCCAGGATGCTGCCGTCTGCGTTGAATTAGTCGCCTGGGGTGTGTGGTGTGTGTGGTTTACTCACCTGCACTAAGTGTGTCTAGTAGTTGACCAATCTGAGGCTCGTCTTGGCTGTATCTGGGAGCTGCACCCCGTCTGGCTGTCCTCAGGGGGTGATGGAGAGACACAATCCCCCCTGCGCTCTCCCCCACGCTCAGGTACCAGCACTACACAGGACAAGACCACCACAAACACAACCACAGTCTGTTTTTTCATCTTTGTAAAATGAGTGTTTCAAATCTTCTTTCCTGATGTGCATTAACTTCCCATGTGGTCCTTGCTCCAGCTGTAGAGAGGTCTGCGCGCTCCGCTCTGTCAGACCAGGCTAGATGCAAAAAGTGGGAGGGGGTAAAGAGTTTAGAGGAGGAGGAGGGTAGGAGAGGTGAGATGCAGCGAGACAAAACCAGCTCACCAGACAAATGAAAAGACTGGGCTCCCAAGTGTCCCGTGGATGTGGTCAGCTGAAAAAACAATGTTTAAGACTGAAGGGGGAGGCTTCAAGCGGGCCAGCAACAAGTCAGAACAGGTGCAGCCAGGACAAGACAGACAAGGGGGTAAGGAGACAGGCAACAGGGGGTCTGCAGTGTACAGGCCACTGATTATTTCTGCACTTGGCCTAATGTTAAACCAATAAAGTTTTAAAATGATAAATACCAAAATCAAAGTTCACTAGACCTTTTACAATGACTTTAAATGGCTTGTTTTTGATGTTGTAAAGTGGCTACGTGACCATTTTGAATGCTACGTGATTTACTTTTGAGTAATTACAAGTAAATACAGAAAAGTGGGCGGAGATAGGTGGTAGGTGAAGACTGACCATTAGAGCATCAGCTGCAGAACAACAGGAGATTATTCAAACATGCACGGATCAATTCAAATACAACTTTGAGTAAACTAAAGATGAGAAAAAACACTGTTATAACATGGTAACAAACTCAGAAAGTCGGGAGTCGAATGCTGCGCTCTGATTGGCTGAGCTTGGGTGGTCCTCTCCAGTTTCACTTTACTGTTTGTAAGAAATGTTTTTTTAAGCCGTAATTGCAACCAAAAATTAAAACATGTCGATATTAACGATGTGTCGGAAGATTTATGAGGAAATTGTCAGATTTAAAACCTAAATCGTGTTGCAGCGTGAAAACCTTTAAAGCCCATAGCTATAGCAGATTTGGTTGGTTTGGTGTGATAAATATTTATCATAGGTTCACAGAAGTTAAGTTGCAAATGAAGAAATTGACAACTAAATGTAGAAAATTACAGGAAGTAATTTAAGTTCTAAAACAGAATCATTCCACATGTGTCGTCAAAAAGACAATTTACACAAAACTGACACAGTTCCCTAGAGTTTAAACAATGATTTAACACAGTTAAAGTGTTATATAGGTTAGAATAATTTGGGTGGGGACCATGATCGCGTTTTAAAGAGATGTGAAGCCTCCCGAATCTTCACCCTACAGACTTTAAGCCCACGAGGCCTTAACGATGAATTTCTATTGAATGTAATGTTGTAATCACTGACCGCTATCTAGGCCTCTCCCTCCCACTGAGGTATTTGTGAGTGGAACACGCCCATAGAAAGCGTTTTTTTTTAAATGTTTTATGCACTCTACATGAAAATAATATGTTTTTTAATCTTATAATAATCTTCTAATTATGTCATGAATTTACAACGTGTAAAAAAATCCTAAAATATGTCTTTCTACCGTTATATGCAAAAATTCTCCAGTCACTTTGTGTAATAGTTTTAAAATATTCTGATTGGCTGGGAGCGGAAGACCCTGCCTCCTTTATACCTGACGAAGGTCAGTTGACCGAAACGTTGTATGTAATAAACATTTTTGCAGAAAAAGAGTGAGACAGTGTGCGGAATTTCTTTCATATAAGTATCTGCAACGTTACGCACCTGTCGCCCCTCGGTGTGCGGAGTTTCTCCTTCAACAGGTTAGAATAATTTGTCACATTGTCACTCCTGTGTTATTTATGTTGATTTTGGCCCAGATTTACAATGTGGTTGCTAGGTAACATTTGTAGATTTCCCTCCACATACTGTATGTCATATTTACTGGACCAAAGTTAATATACCGGTAATCAAATTGGGTTTATTTGGGTTATTTAATAGGGCTGTACTCAATGTATCGATACGGGGATATATCGTGACAAGCTCATTGGCAATACGCGTATCGTTACTGGGAGGTGTATCGGGATACGTACCGGCATCCTTTAATTCATATAATTTACACTTCTGAACCTGGACTGCAGCTTTAAGGCTGAAACAATGACTTATTTGTAAGACACTTGTATCTAACTTAAAGAGCAGTTAGAAAAAACAATTCCTCCGCATTTTGTTATTCTACATAACCAAATTGACATTTTTGACACTGATTTTAGAGACAGTTATAGCCTACTCAAAACATGTTTTTACAGCTAAGATACTTTTAGTTTTTTCTACATTGTGGATAAAAAATAAATATCAATGTACTGAATTTTTTCTGCATTATTAAAAATACCTACTTAGCATATTTTTATTTCTAAAATATATCTTGATACATGACATATTGAGGAAATTATATCGAGATTTACGTGTATCGGGATACGTACCCTGCTCTATTATTTCCAGAGCTATTGCTAATCTAGTCTTTAGCATGTTGTCAGTCACATTATTACTGCCTGAACTTGAACAATTTATTCATTTAGTAATAAAGTGACTAAGTTTCAATTAAGTTTACAAGAAAAATGTCGTCATCTGGAGCTCGTTTTGGTTAGTTCCAATGGACTTGGACTTGGCCATGTTAAATATTCTTGATCTTTCACCTCAGAGCAGCAGCACGGGGGGTTGAATTCCAGTTTAAGGAGGACGATTTTGGGGGAGTAAACTAAACACTCTGACAAATCACCGCAAATGTGAATGAAAACAAAAACAGACAGACAGCAGAGCCCAAATTCTTCTTCAGCCCTGGACTTGTTTTGGTTGGTCGATCTGGGCTTTCCATCTGATCTCTGTGGCGTCCTGTCATTCTTTCCTCGGCGTGTTGAGAAGTCGGCATTAGAGACCTTTCGGAGGAAAAAGAAGGAGCAGGGAAGGGGCCTGGGAGGAGGGAGGGAGTGAGGAAGAAAGTGATCGAGCAGATGATAGACACGTCACCTTGATCTGGTGTTTTCTTTGCCGTTTGTCGGTCTGCTGCTCATCGATTTGCTGTCTGAACTTGTCTTAGCTCTAGGATAAGGAACACACAACTGCAAACTCAGCAGATTTCTCCTGCCTTTTGTAACCAATTAATCAGCTTCAGTTAGCTCGTAATAACTTTTGATTTGTGGCTCATTCATGCACAGTTTGGTGTGCAACCCAGTTCTCAGAAACACAAGGAGCAGAATGAAGAAAATCAGATCATTACTTCATATTCATCTGTAGTCATGATCTATTCAGTGTTCTCTTAGGCCTACGTATGACATGTTAGTGCCTTATGAACCATCTTGCACTCTAAGGACCTCAGGGACCGGCCTCCTGCTGGTGCCCAGAGTCAGGACTAAACATGGACCAGAGTCAGGACTAAACATGGACCAAAGTCTGGACTAAACGTGGACCAGAGTCTGGACTAAACGTGGACCAGAGTCAGGACTAAACACGGACCAGAGTCAGGACTAAACACGGACCAGAGTCAGGACTAAACGTGGACCAGAGTCAGGACTAAACGTGGACCAGAGTCAGGACTAAACGGACCAGAGTCAGGACTAAACACGGATCAGAGTAAACCAAGTCAGGACTAAACATGGACCAGAGTCAGGACTAAACGTGGACCAGAGTCAGGACTAAATGTGGACCAGAGTCAGGACTAAACTGGACCAGAGTCAGGACTAAACGTGGACCAGAGTCAGGACTAAACGTGGACCAGAGTCAGGACTAAACGTGGACCAGAGTCAGGACTAAACGTGGACCAGAGTCAGGCCTAAACATGGACCAAAGTCTGGACTAAACGTGGACCAGAGTCAGGACTAAACACGGACCAGAGTCAGGACTAAACATGGACCAAAGTCTGGACTAAACGTGGACCAGAGTCAGGACTAAACGTGGACCAGAGTCAGGACAAATGTGGACCAGAGTCAGGACTAAACGTGGACCAGAGTCAGGACTAAACGTGGACCAGAGTCAGGACTAAATGTGGACCAGAGTCAGGACTAAACGTGGACCAGAGTCAGGACTAAACATGGACCAGAGTCAGGACTAAACATGAGGAACCAGTGTTTCAGTTTTACGCAGCTATGATTTGGAACAGTCTTCCTGATAATGTAAGACAGGCGTCTACTGTGATAATGTTCAAATCTAGGCAAGAAACATTTCTGTTTGTGCACAACAAGAGATTTATGTGCTTGTTTCCTTTTAAAACTAATTATATGATTTATTATATGATTATTATTCTTTTGAATCATATTGTTTTGTTCTGTGATTTACATTTTCTTACTTTGTACTTTGACTACTTTGTGTGATTTGTGCTCTACAGATAAACTTGCTGTTATGATAGTATTTACCAGAGGTGTAGACTCACTATTTTGATGACGTAAGACTTGATAAAATGGACTAAGATGGAACTCGACTTGGACTTGAAGTGAAAGACTTGAAAACTTACTTGAGATTTGCAAACAATGACTTGGTCCCACCTCTGGCTTTACTGCAGACATTTTCAACACAGTTCACTTGAAATTTAGAATCTCATTTTCAGAAAAGCCTTGTTTAACTATATAGTATTTTTCAATGAATTATTCAGTGACTATATCTATTAAACTTAGAACTGAAATTCTGTTATTTCTACAGCTTTTGCTCTTGGGCTGGGCATTTAAAATTGAGAGATTGCAGTTCAGTCATGTCAAATCTTTAGGTTCAATAAGTTATTGTATTTTTACATTAACAACTAAATTACATTAGAGCACTCCTAAGTCAACCTGGCAATGTTTGTACTTAGTGCAAGTGTAATTGTAAAGTGCAGAAATGCAGGCTGCAATGTCTGTTAACAAGTTCTTGGCCGACCAAAGACATGTTCCATCGAGTGATTAATCGACTAAACAGAAGGCACTGCAAATCTTTGAAGCTAAGAAATATCTTCTGATCTGATCATTTATCAGAGTTCATGCAAAAACAACAATTTATTCAGAAAATGGACAGTGTGTTTATGTCAAAAAAGGCAAGCAAATCTTCAGCGTATTCACTACTTTTATGTTGCAGTTCAACATAACTCTACATAATGTAACTAAAAGAATGGATCGTCTTATGAGCATTTTGGTCAACTACGTTCCATCAACCGATTAATCAACTAAACGACTAAAGAACTACAACACTACAAATCTTCAACTACTTAGCTGTGCTTTCTGAATCAGTAACTCAACAACTAAACATCATTGGACCTAAAAACATGTGGTTTCAGATTCAGGCAACTTTATTTATCCTTCCAGGAGCATTTCAACACAATTGGAGAAGAGCTGGAACAAAGTCCATGCGTTCCACTACAATACGACAACCTGCCACTGCAAACCAGATAGGTTTGCCAAGTATACACAACACAAACTAAACTTTAACAACATCTGAGGGCAAAAGGTCCATCACATGTCCACAGACCACACAGGCTAACTCTCTCCAGTCATTTGCCTATATTTTCCTTAATCTGACATCACTCTTATTTTGGGCCGCGTATTCCTTCAGGTCAGCATATGTCGGGGCAATATTCACTGCATCTGCGCGCTCTCTGCAGCCTCGGGACCCGCGTCAGCATCTCCCCGGCAGGAAACAATGACGACAGACGGAGGGAGGGTCCGGGGGAGGAGAGGGAGAGAGAGAGACACAGAGAAAGGAGTGCAGCAGGCTCACTAGGTACAAATGGAAAGTCTTAAAACCATGTCAATTGTGCATAAAAAGTCAGCATTTTATCAAAAACGTATTTAAATGTTCTCTTTTCTTTATTAACTTTTAAACCTTGGTGATTTGATCAGTGTTGTAGGACTTAAAAGTTAATTCACTGCTGATAATCTATTGCTGAAATTGTGATATTTTAGTAAGTAACAAAGAACAATAATTACACCAAAATTAGAAAAGTGCAAGGATGTTTATACACAGCATCTCTTTAGCTTTCTCTAAATAAAGAGCATTAAAAATAGGGCTGCAACAAGTTCATCGATTAATCACAACTAATCAATTATTGAATTAATCCTCAACTAATTTAGTAATTCAATAATCTTTAATTGGTGTTTTTAGGTTTCCAAATATGCATGCAAAAAAAGTTTTGTGACTTCTTTTGGGCAACAAAGACATAGAAAATGTGTTTTTTGCTGCTTTTACTTAAAAAACACAATCTTAAATAACTCAGCTTTACTAGTAAACACAAATTTGATCTTGATTTGAAGAAAATTGACTAAAGTTGAGTCAAGAACCGCATTTATTTGCCGTTTTCAAATGAGAAAATGCTTGTCCTTCTTTATTTTTTAGCAAAACAATACATCCTTATGATTGTTCCTTTGGCAAATCTTTTTAAAGGCAGTAAAAATCTTAATTTAGTCATTTACTAACTCATAGTCTAATTTAATTTTAGGCTTTGTCTGGATCGAAATTTGTAAAAATCTTGAAGTCACGTGACTTTTACATTCTAAACAACTAATCGATTAATCGAAAGAGTAATCGTCCAACTAATCGATTACCAAAGCGATTGTGGCTCTAATTAAGGCCTTTCACACTGGCTAGAGCTAGTATTTCCTATTAGATTGCATTTGAAATATCTAAAGAAACATTTCACACATTTTCACTTTGGTGATTTCTATGATTGACTGGACACCACATTACTATACAGCTGTATTTAAACAAAATAAAGAACATTTTAGCTACCAAACATCTATATTAAATAATCTGTAGAATCTTGTGAACCTATTGTCCTTGCTCTGAACATCTACACACTTTTAAGCAGTTGTTTGGTGCTGAATATTCTTTTACACTTTACAATTGAAATGAATGATTCCTTTGGCACTAGTGTGTTTGTGTTTTTTTTTATTTCTAGTATTATTCTGGGAGATTATATTTTGATAGCAGCTTCCCCATAACCTGACCAGCCAGATGGTTTATCTCACGATATTTGTGAATTCACAAATATGAGATCTGGCCTTCCAGCCGCCCGATTGATTTGAGAGTCCGAACCAGCGGTCGTTCGGCCCAATCACATCACAGCAGCGTGGTTTTGAGGCCCAATCACATTGTAGCAGGGCGGGCTAACACGGGCTGTTAGCGCCCTGGTGCTGCCGCCGAGTCTAATTCAAGCTAAACAAAGATGGCTGCTTCCGTGGATGTTCGTGTTGTCTGCTGCTTTTGATGAGATTTTAGCAGAAATACAGAGTAATTTCTTTTTGAAAGAAGAGCAGTATGTGTGACACGTACTTGTTCTATCCCACGCGGACATTGGATACACCATTACGAGTTGCTGTGGTTGGCTAAGCATAAATAAGGTCGGCCGTTCACCCAATCAGCTTGAAGTATTTCAGTAAACGCCCCACCTTTTCCCAAACGCTTTCAGCTAGTCAAGTTCCAGATAAATTCGGTGGAAGAACTCAAATCATATTTCAACGCAGATCCATCTGGCGTGAGCCAGGTTAGCTCCCCCAAGGAGCATGAATGATCGGTCAAGTACGGAGCAAAAATATTATTGATAGAAAGAAAAAACGCAAGATTTTTTCAGCATGAGTGTGCAGTGATTCAGCAGGTCCAGCCCAGCTTTGTCATCTGGCTTTGTGGGCTCCGAGCCACTGTCTGATAGAGCACAGATGGAGGCAAAAAAAAACAATAACACACACACAAAACTCCCCACAAATGTCTTTGACCCAAAACCAAAATCCCCCTTTTTAACAATTTACAACAAGCAGTTTTACAAAGCAAGAAGCCGTTTGAGGCTGTTTATAGACTCTACTGCAGAAGCCTAAAGAAGAGGTGAAAGATACGGAGGTGGAAACGATATCCAGATGCCAACTTTTGAACTTTAGTATGGGATTGCGACCCTGATTTATGACCTTTACAATGCAAAGGCAACTCTACTTTTACTGCGCAGACCATTTCTAAAGTAAAGAGCCTAAAACCTAACAGTCGTAAAGCAGCTTTGCCAATATTAACATTTGCTCTGTCAAAACGTGAGCTACAATAGAAGCCTGTCAGAAGGATTTACATTAGAAAAAACAGTAAGGAAGAAAATAAAGGACAATCTTTAGAGTCAAAATGTGCTAGCTCAACAAAATACAAAAGATAGTCACAAAAAAAAAAAAAAAAGAATAATCACATTTTAAAGTTTTGTTTCAGTTGTGGATTTATTCAAGTGTGCACTCTAGTGGTTATTTTTTAATGCTACACCTAAATTGAAAGAGACGGCAAATTACTATAATAGTGTGGATAATGACAGGCGCAAATGCTTCTGGTATTTAAGTAATCATTTCAATAATTTTTCTGAAAAAAATTGCGACATACAACTGCCACAACAATATGGTTAGTTTGGGTAAAGGTTAAGATAATATACACAAGCAAAAAAAGCACAAAATCAATAGGTTTTGTTTTAAACTGCATTTATTAGCTTTCTCCATACAATACATTGAATGTACAACAGCACATACTGTATTCTGAAATAACTCTCAGTATAAAATAGGGCTTCTACAATCAAGGTACAGTCATAAAATGCTCTGAGGGACATGACGATGGCGGCAACAGAAAAAAACAAAAACAAAAAACGTCTTCTTCATAAAGCGCAGGATATTGAGAAGTGATTGTAATCCCGAGTAGACCACATCTCTCAGAGCATCAACGTCCTGCTAACCCGTTTTACCCCCTTTTTCATCTCTTGATTCACAATTTAGGGAGGTTATAAAATAAAAATGAAACAAATCATGACCGCTTAAAATATAACTTTTGGTAACGTGTGAATCAGATCATGTTTGGATACTTACTGATATATACCAAAGCGTACACAGTTGCTGACAGCTAATCAAGCCCATATCGTTACAATCGATAAACTGTTTGTGACTGAGAGAAGTTGGATCGTCTGGCGTGTTTTCCGGACACCGAACACTTAACCACAGCAAATGTGTACTGTACTATCACTAAAGCCACGAAAACTGCTTATTTCAATATGGTCAACGTGAGCAAGTCCATTGAGTTGTGATAATGAGCAGAGAGAGCGTAGTAGTCATGGTAACCTATAGCAACAGACGCCTAGTTACGGCAGCCATGTTCTGATGGAAATTGTACAAAACATCTCAAACTAAATAATGAACTTTTTAATTACATTTTCCTCTTAAATACATTTGCACTAAAGTTGGGGCAACAAACTCTTTTTTACAAGTAAATAATTTATACAAAAATATATGTAGTAATAACTGTACTTCTTATCAGGAGCCGAATGCAGCTCTCTGATTGGCTGTGCTTGGGTGTTCCTCTACACTTTCATTTTAATGTTTGTTAGAAGATATTTATTGACCATAATTGCAACCAAAATAATTATATGTCGATATTAACCAAGTGTGGAAGATTTTCTGAGAGGAAGTTGTCAGATTTAAAACCTAAATTGTGTTTGCTACTACACCTTTAATGCTCATGTTTAATCAAACAAATGTTAAACTTTAGGTGTTTTTAGGTATGAAAAACAATATAATAAATGTTCAGTGTTTTAGTGTTTTAAAACAGTTAGAGTTTTCTGCAATATTAGCACCGCGACTTTGTAACACATGTTATTTTACTCCTTTAATCGATTTATTTTACAACCCCGCTCCATTTAAGCAAAAACTATGTCAATCTTTTGTGCTTCGTTTGTGCTGCTTCAGTTTCGAGATCAACGATTCTTATATAGGTTGTATTTAGCACTTCCAGCCTCTCAGGAAGCTGAAAAAATGTCCAAAACGACCCAAAGTAGTGTCATTCATCTGTGCATTTGTTTTGGTTTCTGCTGTAAAAACTTGCATCTGTGCTGCTTTAAGTTTTTTAAAAAATATTAGCAATTTTATTCTGATTTCTTAATACCGCGGCTTACAGTTGGCCGGAGATGACGTCATTCAAATTCAACTGTCACAAACAAAAAATTATACATTTGTTTTATAAATATGATGCTACTAAAAATAAAATTGCCCAGCACAAAAAAAAAGCATAAATAATTTACGCCATTTTGGGGTGTTTTGTAGCTTTTTAAACTTAAATCTCAAAAACTAATGGAGCACAAACTAAACTTTTTGCAGCACAAACCACACTGCCATCACTTTGCATTGGTGGCCACATTAGCAAAAGTTATCAATATTTTAAATCTTTACATCATAAATTTGAGTAAGGTTCGGCTTAGGTTAAGTTATTTAGTTTAACTTCATAGATTTGGTGAAGGTATGCTAACCTGGGCATTTGGGGCTGTTTTTTCACTTTTTTCAATTAGGTTCGCAAACTGGCGTCCACAATTACCATGGCAACAGAACCAACACCCTCTCTAGTCATTATAAAAACTCAACGAGCCAGTCAATCTAAAATATCTTTAAATTATAACTGATATCTTTACCTGCAGCTGTGGATTATAGCATGTGAGCCTATATAGTAGTGTTGATAAATGTCGGTTTAAATAGAGTACACTTAACATTGATCAGCTTTTGTGTTAGTTTGCTATTATGTAGTGCTCACTTTGTCGGATATATATTACATTACATGTCCAATTAATATGCGAGTAGGCCAGAGTACGAGAAAAATAAAAAAGTCTTAGGCCTGAGAAGGCATCTCAAACCAATGTCAGGGGAGAAAGGAGAGATTTGTCTCAAGTTTTGAGGTAAGCAATGTGTTTCAGTTATAATGCCCTACTCACAATCATACAGTTACAATCATTACATCTTTTTATATACAGACTTCCTGATTTACATACACTGTACTGCTCCTCGCTTTTAAGAACAAAACCAAAACTAGACTGTGATAGTACTTTTTAAACGTGAAAAATGCCATGTTCAATTTGATGGCGATGATTTTTATGGCTATCGTTAATGGCCTGTTTCCTCTTGCATACAACGAACAAACGTTCAAATATTCACAACAGTGCAAAGCTTCTGTCAGTACACGATTTGAAATGCAGTCTGATTTGGCTCTCGTTCCTAGTGCACCCTTAAACATACTGTATATAGAATTTATTTTGCGTATAGTGAAAGGACCCGCCTCTCCACAGATCTGACATTGAGCTTGACCAAGTAGCACCACAACCTCGTCCCTGTGGAGATATCGAAATTTAGTCATGCTACTCAATTATATTTACCAGTGGGCCGAATTTTTCAGAGGACCGTGGTCCAAGGGCCGGGCTATAAAACTGAGCAACAAATATGTTCTACATTGAATATCAACAAACTCAAAATGGTTATATTTACTCAAATTCTTTTATTCATTAATACTAAATAAAACTAGGTTGCATTGTCACATAAAAACAGGATAAAATGGGTCAAAACAAACCCAGTCAACACCCAGACTTGTACTGGAGAAGTGTGGGACCAAACTCAATCCTAAACCAGGACTAAACCAAATTTATATTTGGATTACATTACATTTTGAACAAGACTAGATGACAAATCTAAGCCAGGATTAAACTAGGCCTACAGAGTTTAACCATTTGAGTGGAGCTGGTGCAAATGATGAACGTAAAGTTGTAATAACTAACTTTTTGTTGTAAATTAGTAAACGTTGTGTTTTTCACTAAAAAGTCTATAATAAATCCAGCACTTTGTGAAAAAAATTAGATCACTTAGTGAAGTCTGAATTTTAGTTCTCATTTGGAGCCAAATGCTGCTCTCTGATTGGCTGAGCCTGGGTGGTCTCTTCCAGTTTCACTTTAAAAGTGGAAAAAAGAAGGTTTTAAGCCGAAATTGCAACCAAAAATGTATACATATTGATATTGACACTGTTAACCTTAATTGTGTTTACAGTGTGAAAATCAGCTACCCCTAATAAGAGCAGCAAAGTCTGTCACACTATTTGGTCTGGTCCAGGCATGTCCAAACTGTGACCCAGGAGCCAAATGTGGCCCTTGAACCATTTTTTGTTGGTCCTCAGACTTCCTGTTGAATTGGACAAAAAGCATTATTTTTTACTGTCAATTGGAACAATTTTGTTATTTTAACTTAAGAACAACCATTTGATGTTATAAAAAAATATAATGTAAATGTTGTGAGGTATCAAAACTAAGTCAAAGGCAAATTTTTCTATTATGTGGCCCTCTGTTCCATATAATTTTCAAATTTTCAAACTTCTCAGTGGGCCGCCTTTTGAATAGCCCTGTCATACTGTGTTAGTCTAAAGGGAAAGCATTACCGTCTCCATGGAGAAAAGACGATTGCAGGCCCTCCACCAAAATTCCTACACACCTTTCTACTTTAAGCTGACACTATTTTAGACTGGTTAAACTAGTCCACGTGCCAAATCATTTCACGTTTCAAATCGAGTAAAGACAGGTTCCTGATCCATCCAAACACTTGAGAACAATTGGTAAAACTACGTCTTCTCATTTAACGGTTAAACGATGGAAGATGGGAAAGACGTTTAGTTGACAATAGATTTACATGCTATATAATTTATGCATACACATTGAAGGGGAAACACCAAATTTGATTGAGTGAATGGAGTTTCTAAAGTGGCATGGTGGCTCAAAGGAAAAACAAAATGTCCCAACCAATCGTAGGCATGTAGGTATCTCTTGTTGACTTCTTCTAACCATTCAAGTAAAAACGATCTCACATTTCATCAAACACTAACATCTGAGCTCCCCAAACGACATTAACAATGAAGGCATGATGTTCAGGTGAAATGGATGTGCTATAGAAGTAACAGTTTGAGCACTTGCACTGACACTACGGACTGAAACTGAGACGTGACATCAACATTTACAAAGAGGAGAAGGCTGGAGGATGCTACAGTACTAGTGCTACCTGAACATGCTACAGACTGAGACCACAATGACGGCTTTCACAGCAGCACACTTCAGGACCCAGCTCCGCTCAAACAAGAAGAATCTTAGCAGTTGTACCACTTCTAAAGGTAATGTACCAGTATGTATGTATTTAGGAGAGCTGGCTTCATGCGTGTGCAGTGGAAAGCACCTCATCTGTAGTCAGTTCCTGTCACACTCACACACACACACTCACATTCACACAAACCCTGAAGTTAGGAACGATTTCTATCGTCACACAGCACATAGTTTTTGATTATCGTCGAGTAAGAGCTGGGATTGCATACTGTACCACGTCTCAGAGGAGAGGCACCCTTCATCAATATCAGCTCCTTTGCGCGCACGCACACACACACACTGGAATAAAGTTTTTAACTATTAAAACAAAAAATAAAATTACAATCACATGCTTAAACGGAATGTAGAGAAAGCTCATACCAGACGTGGCCCAGCTAAAGGCCAATACGAAGCGTCTCGTGGCTGTGGCCAAAGGCTGGATGTTTACACAAGAGTTTCTGATGTTAATTCTTTAAAGTCTCTTTGCAAGTTAATAAAGATCTGAAGTGCTTTCAATTAGTTTCCCTTGAGAAAGGGCTACAAGACACATTTTAAAAATTTAATTAAAATATATTTCCTGACTTTGTAGGACATATTAACCTAGTTTAGACCCCAGCAGCTCACAACACACACTCCTTAACACACCTCTACCAATACCATTAGTTATCCTTTCAACCGTTCTGACTAGGGTCTATGAAAAACATTTCACCTGAATATACTTCATTAATGCTATGCTTGAGCACATCTTTAAAAGCAAGCTGCATTCAAAGCCTGCATTATATTTTATATTTTAACGGTGCCTACTATTGTAGTGTGCAACAGCAGCCATTTCGTCTTAACAAAGATTCTGCTCAAGGTTTTCCATTGACACCTCCCACAGGAGAGAATCTACCATAGCCCTAAAGGACTAGACTGTTTTTGAAACAATAACGTGTTAAACTATGTTCCTGACATCGTATGATGCGTGAGTTTGCATGATGGCAAGTCTCCTGCTCCTCTGGAGCAAAGGCCAAGCCTGTTAATGCTCACAAACCCTGGGTGACAGATTGTAGGGACATGTACATTTTGGACTTCTAGGCAGGTACAGTTTAACCACAAGAATTTGGCAGCTTATGATTTGGCTACTACATTGACAAAGTGCAAGCATTCACTTTTTTGTGACATCTTGTGTTTCTGACCTGCTATAGCTCTTGTTATCTGGTGTTAGATCTCTGTTTACAAAAATGTAACTTCACTTTTGAGACAAAGATCCTACATGTAGTCAAAGCACCGCAGCAACAATGAACGAAGCAGATGTGTTAAAAGATTCAGGTAGCAAGTTGCAGATCTGGTCTGGTGGAGTTCTTGGTCTTTGTGTAACAGAGGAAGCAACTTACACAACACGTTAATATATATACTCACAAGAGGACTGCACACTCGCACAGACGCACAGACACTCAGGCGCACACAGTCTCTCAGATCAGCTTGGCCTCTCCCTCCATGTCCGGCGGTAAATCACACACTCCTGTGAAGTGCATCTCCTTGGCTCTGCTGCCATGTCCTCCACGGGGCCCTCGCTCCCCCAGGCTGGGAGAGGACTGCTGGGCTTGGGGGTCTGGAGATGTCCCACGGGGGATGCCACCTGCCCGCCTCTCTTTCAGGAAGACCTCTAGTCGGCGCAGCATCTGCTTGGGGTTCTTTTTGGCAAACAGCTCCACTTCTGAAGGGTTACAAAGCACAGCAAATGTTGGACTCACACAGCGACAGCAATCTGTATAAACATGTTGTTGCTGTTCAGTATTGAGAATTATGGCTGTAGGTCTGTTACCGTCTTCTAGGGTTTACACATTTGTAAGATTGTGACATCTATGTTATTGTACTGTGTGCTAAAACTGTCTTTTTATTGTGGCCCCTGTGCAATTTTCACTGTCTAATCAGTGTCTTGTTATGCCACTTATAAGGATATTATTAGAATGAAGTGCTCCAAACAGACTACATTTGTGACCAATGTTTCAGAGAGATGCGTGTGAAGCGTGTGGCGGTGCAACTGTTTCTAAATGAGCCAAAGAGCAAGCCTCCGGTCTCTCCTGGTCTAATAAAACAATAAGTCTATTCATTGGTTTGATGGTCAAACTAATGAATACCTTTGAGTACAAATCCAGAGTCAGCGATGGTCTTCTGCTGGGTCTTCCACAGCTGGTACAGATGTAAATACGTGGCAACATAGAACTCATTTAGCACACCGACGACCTGCTGACGGCGGTTACACTCCCTGGGACAAACACCACAGAAAACACCACAGAGTTAGAGAAAAATGTGAAAAGAAAAAAAAACATTAGAAAAGGAGGAAAGAACAGACTTGGACAGGGCTTCCTCTCGGAGAACTTGCAGAGCGATGCGAGTCATGTTGATCGACATCACACTGAATGGAAAGTTCTACAAAAAAATGGTAACACTATTTATACACCTTAATTAGTCTTAATAATGTCCTAATAATATCTGGATAAAACTTAATTCATGATGTACAAATGATTAATAAATAGATTAAAAAGTTTATTTA
Source organism: Mugilogobius chulae (assembly GCA_038363315.1). Lineage (NCBI taxonomy): Eukaryota > Metazoa > Chordata > Actinopteri > Gobiiformes > Gobiidae > Mugilogobius > Mugilogobius chulae. The sequence goes on from CM076397.1 coordinate 28,578,881, forward strand.
GGCTTATTACTTCGAACCCCATTCCTCTGAATGCTAACCATAGCTTCTTAATTAAGTAGTTACTAAGCCTTAATAATGTTTTATTCCTTAAATCACATTTGTTCATGAATACAACAGGCTTTATTCAAGCTTAATTTGTGGTTTTACTAAGGCAAATTAAGCAGTAGTTATTATGAAGTAAGATAGCTTTTTAGTACTCTGTTCAGTTTTTTTGACTGGTCATACAAGTATTTTTTACTTGTACTATACTAGCAATATTTTTACTGAATATAAATAAAAATAAAATATAAAAATATGACTCTTTTAAATCGTTAACTAGTGCTCAGATTGTGCATAAGGCTACTCCACCTCCTGCCAGCCACAAATTTCAGCTTCATGTTTTTTCAGCTCTGGTTGTCACGTTTACAAGCTAAATCTATAGCCCTTAACCTCGAACTAACCTTGCATACAAATTCAGAGTAAAACATCAGTTGATTAGATATGACTATAACTTATACCTGTGTTGGATGTTGTGAGAGCTTGTAAATATCTCGAGCAAGTGGTAACATTTCTGGGTCCATAACAAAGTAAAGACTATGCATCAGACCCAAGAAACCTGTGCCGCGAAGGTCTGTGGCCGGGTCTGTACCTGCAAAACAAACAGAAACACATTTTTTTTTAACAGAACTCATAATATTGTCATTTATGTAACAATTTTGCTTTAGTAATAAGTCCTACCCTGAAACCCGATGGTCTCCCAGTGCACCCCAAAGCGTGGACAGTCTAACTTGCTGCCGACTAATCTCTTATATATAGTTTGAAGAACACGCATGTGGATGGGTTGGCTGTTGTCTACTGGGCCTGTGGAAGACACAAACACAAACAGAGATGTAAGATTACACATTTGGTTAAGAGGAGCAACAAACCATTACAGACAATATGAATGCACAATTTGAGGTAGAGTATATTGATTTTGTGGAAGATGTTATACAGTATGTTATTATTACTAAAGCCTTCTGCACACTACAGGAGTTTTGGCCGATTTTAAGCCCTTCTCAGGGTTCGAGGAGACGTGGCCAGAGTAAGGATTTTCGTAACAAATTCGTTTTTCTCTTTCTGTCTGTGCGTCACTGCAACATTTGTCAGAACATCATGGTGAGGTTCGCATGTTTACGCGCGCAAAGACTTTTACAACAGAAGCATTTGGTGCATCTGCCAACTCTTAAAAGTAAAATAAAGAAGAAACATTGCCTCATCTCTGGAAATACTGTATGTGCGGGATTCTATATAATCTCCAATGCACCTGCTGCTTAAATGATGTGAGAAGTAACTTTACTAGACTATAGAACATGACAACACTTAGTTTGTGAAAACTTTGTTATTTCATGCCCACAATGTTCTTTACTCTAATGATCATCAGCTCTGTGACCTTTATCCACTGGCATTTCATCATTGTTTGTTTCACTTTTATAACCGCGCACATGAAAGAAAACACTCTGCGCTTGATCACGTGGCATACGCACAATGGCAAATGCATTTTCAGTTTTTACCATTCACATTTCAACACCTGGAATAATAAATAAGGCCCTACATCAGGCTATTCAAATAGCGGCCCACGGGCCAAATGCAGCCGCGAATCAGTATGATGTGGCCCACCTTGGTAAACGGGCCATGGACTGGGCCATTGTAAAGAAGCCAGGGAAACACTCCGTATCTGATTTACATGAACAGTGGTGGATACAGCAACATAATGCTTTGAAATAAAGCTGGCCCATAATAAAGTGGGCCAAGGACTGGGCCACATTTCTGGTTAGATCTGGTTTCATAGCCTGCAGTACTTTTAAATCAACTTCATTAGCTAAAATTCCAATGATATTTGTTTTGTTCACTTTTGTTCTGGTTCACAAATTGTTCTCTAGTCTTGTTTGAGGTTCACCCTGAAGTAGCAAATATGTAGACCTAGAGTCATAGAGTTGGATTAACTGTAGGTTTAGCCTAGTCCTTTATCTGTTGTTCTGATTTGCTCACGTTCTAGTTTTCATTTATCTCTGCTAGTGTAAGCCTGTTGTAGGACAGAGCAATTTAGACTTATTTTCAATTTACTAAACATAAGTTCTTGGTGCAGTTTTGTTATTCGGCCCACAGACCATAGTCCTCTGTCCGCTGTAAAATGTAACTGAATAGCCCTGCTTTAGAGCAATAAAAAAGACGCAGCATTAGTTATTATCACTATAGAAACAACTCTGGTCTTGTGCACAATCTTGCTTCTAAAACTGCAATGTATTGTGCAACTGCCCGGCCCACAAGCCATGGTCCTCGATAAAATCTGGCCCTCTGAAAAAAAAGTTGAATAGCCCTGCCCTACCTACATACATACCATAAGAGACTAAAACAACAAACTAAATCATAATTAGAAAAAAATTAGACCAGAGCTGCACAAACTAATCAAAACCACAGCAATTAAAGGCGCAATTTTTGAAGTTCCCAAATGTCTTCACACGCAACAAAAATATGTGACTTTCTGCATACAAACTGATAATGAGAACTTGCTGTATTTTAAGCAGTGTGCGCACAGATACTCACACTGAGCGATGGCAAAGACCAGGTCCCTCTCCTCCAGCAGCTCTCGGTGCAATCGCGGAGGACCGAAGAGGAAGTGTGAGATGGCGGCGAGACCAGTCCTACGGATGGTAGGCTGGATGTTCTTCTACAAACAAAAGACACACAAATGGAGATTTAGCAAAATACCTCCACATTTTTATATATTGTTTAGAAATATAAGTTCTTACAAGTAAATCTCCAAGATCTGTGGTCTGGAAGTACTGCAGCGCCTCGTTAAAAGAGATGAGAGGAGTCGGGGTCGAATCTTCAGAGATCACTAGAAACATATTTTAACAAACGACATGACAAACCACCGTGAGCCACAAATCAATGTAAAAGTGAACTTTTTTTCAGAGATCTGACCTGGTTGTACACTTTCAACTGCTTCCCACTCCTGCCTGGCCTTTTCCAGCTCCTCATTTTCATCTATAAAGACAAGAGCACAAAGGCAAATGAACACAGATATAGAAAAGAGTCTCAATGTAAACATAAGCAAACTAACAGAGACTGTACATCTTTAAATCCCAAAGGAGAGCTCACTTGCAAATACTGCTAAGTCACTAAGATATGCTAACAAACTACAACGTGAAGCAAACATTATTGTATTCAGTTGGCAAAAAGCAAACTTCTGTACTTATGAGCATTTCCTGTTCAGTTCATTTCTATGAGGTTTCACTACATCAAGTTAAAACAAATAAATACTCAGAAGATCAGTCAGTGATCAGACAGTTGTGATGAATGTTACAGAAAACATGTTAAAGACTTTACAAATCAGAAGAATATTCTACCACTTGTGTATTTAAAAAGAGACGTGTTTGTGTCTAAATGCTAACGCTAACAGGAAATGCTCATAAGAGCATAAGCTAGCTATTTAAAATATAGACAAGCCAAATAATGTTCCGTGCAGAGCCTGTCATTCCCCAATCAGAGTCAGTGTGTGCATGTTGTTTTGTTTTTGTTTTTTTTAGAACTCAGATTTATTGCTGTGATTTTCAACTTTTATTTGACAATTTCTTCATAATTTGCAGCTCAACTGCTGTAAAACTATGATAAATATTTACCACAAAGACTAACACACCAAACTAAGTTAAAATTAGAAAAATGTGATAATCTGTCATATGGGCTTTAAATATGAGCCTAACCTTTGTGAAAACACAATATTTAGCCGTTATAAACTTAAGCAACAGTTGTCGCCTCCTGAGCTTTCACCTGCATAACCTCTATCATTATGATTTTGAAAAAAAAGCACTTGATAACACCAACATGCGTAAATTGTCAGAAGCACTGTCAGTTGTGTGCACATAAATAGTCTGCATTTTCCACTTGTTGACATCAGACGTTAGATGGAGGGATTTGATAATTAGTTCCTTTAGTTTTTCTTCATAATTGCAACTTGACTCACGTAAAACCACAGGTACTATCTTGCCAACATCACAAATGTAGTGTAAGCGGAGTGTCACCTGTAGGCTTTGGTTGGTCCGACGCTGCTGCCAAAGTCTGCAAGAGGCCGTTCTGCTTCAGTGCTGAAATCTGCACAAAAATGTTTAGTTTAGTGCTGGTTTGACTGACATTGTTAAACTGTGCCGGGGAGGTTGACTTACTGGCAAAGTTCTGAGGGGAGCGCTGCCATTGGTGTGGTCTGAGTTATTATGACCGATTATCAAACCATTCATGACCTGAAAAACATGTTTTAGAGCATTTTTTTAAGTTGTGTCCGTCATTAACACACAGAAAATATTGTGTATGTGACTTGAACAGTAAAAAAAAACAAAACATACCGGCTTATGATTTGTGTGTCCATTAATGTCTTCTATTGGTTTGCATTCATGGGACAAACCATTCAGACCCTGGAGAATAAAAAAAATACAGCACAAGTGAGGCAAATGTTTTAATGCAATTTGTGTTTTCTGGCAGCTCTAAAAAGTTCCCTCTGAAATAATTGTAAATAAAGGCAAGTTATGGCTGTTTTGTTGAGGCATAAACAAATGTACTCAGTGTAAGATTGTTGAAGGAGCATTAGGAGTCACCTTTTCACCATAAAGATGATCCTAGTCTATAGAATGTTACACAGAACGGCTTTAAACTTACTACTAAATTATCTACAGTGACATTGACTGGCACGGTGACGGTCTTTTCCCATCGAGACCCAGCTAAGCCAAGCAGGGGGGATCCTTATTACCCGGATAGGTGCCAGGGAGCAAGAGTTAATGTTATGGCTGAGAAACCAAACTGGGGATGAGGGAAATGCTTTGTCAGCCGCCGCCATGGCAACGCACCAAGCAAACGGCACCAGAGATTACAGCTGAGGTCGCTAGGGCTGTTGACCTTAGGACTTAACTTAAACACATGTGACAGAACTGCTTAAACAAATCAGCTCTTAATGGCCAACATTACACTATAACACTATAACGCAGGTCAGTAATAACAGCGTCTGATAGTTCCCCGGATTCAGGTCAAGGAGAGAAACAACTTACATTCATTTGTTTAATGCATGTATTATGCAGTGTAGTGTTGTCACAATACTGCAACAACTAATTTAGTCATTAAAAATTGTTAACTGTTCTAAAAGGTTCCCAAACATAACTAAACTAAATTTAAAAAAAACGGTTTATGACTCCATTTGGGCAGCAATGACATAGAAAATGAGTAAATTTGCTGCTTTTACTAGTAAAACCACAATCTTAAATAAGTCAGTGTTGCTAGTAAACACAACATTTATCTTGATTTAAAAAAATGTGACTAAAGTCGAGTGATTCTGAAAATTCTACAAATGAAATTTGCCAAGAACAGTAGCTACTTTTGCTATTTTCTATTTTTTTGCAAAACAATACTTTTTTTTTATTGTTTTATTGGCATTTTTTAAGGCAGTAAAAATCTTAATTGATTTAATTAAATTTGGGGCTTTGTCTCAAACGAAATTTTAGATTTCTTTTTTTTTTTTTTTCGGTCAAGTTTATAGAAACTCATCACCAAGTTTATAGAAAATTTACATTTTTAACACAGAAAAAATGTGTTTTTTGTTGTTGTTGTTGTTTAAAATTGTAGTGTTGCCTTAGTTGTTATATTTTTGTACTAGATCCTTCTAAAACAAAAACAAAAAATTAGGTTCTGTTAAACTTGCATTGCACAACTTTTGGTCAATAACGAACTTGAAAAATTTTTGTTTTTGTCATTTATATGTCTAAGTTAAACTAAAATACTAATAAAAAATCTGCGTTTTTTTCTTTGAGCGTAGTCCACTCATGTTTGTTTCAATAGAAAAGTAGTTTCTTTTGCAGATTTTTTTCATATTATGGCATAAAATGTTTTTAACTCCACTCAGAAAGTCCCAAAGTATAGTTTTAACTTTCTAATTAAATTGTGTAGATGACTTTTGACCTCCAGAATAGTGCACCTTTAGTTTCAATACTAGTTGTAGTATCAATTATTATCTCATTTTTGATTCTTTAGACAACCTTTATGCAGTGTGTGGAAAGTTGGAGTTATCAGAATGAAAATAAAATCTTATATAAATTAAAATAAAGAATTTACAATGCAAATGTATCTAATGTTTAAGCCAAAGCCAAATGGGATTTAAAGTGAGCATGCAAAACATAATCACCTCCTTGTGGGACGTGACATCAATGTCTTCCTCCATTGCATATATGTGCGGCGGCTGGAAACTGTGTTCTGGATCCTGGCCTCTAGAGGCTAGTGAAATCATAGCGCGAGATGGGCCAAAGATCCAATGACAGGACCACCATGGTTGTTGTAGAGCACATTTGCTTTTCCACTTGTTTTCTTCTCCACATTCACCAGTTTGCTTGCACCAAAAGTTGTCACTTGTGGCAGAAATCCATGTTATGAAGTAGTAATGTATATTCTGACCAATCAAAATCCAGTCCAGGTCTTTTTTGGGATGAATGCGTGAATCTCCGTCTACAAAAATGACTTTGCAGAACGGCTATGCATCAGTGCACAGCCTCCTCGGATAGCTCCTTGCTTCCTTTCCTCCGCAGATCTCTTTGGCCACTTAGTTGGCTCCTTTGGCCCGTCAGAGGCGCACAAAAGCTAGATAATGACATTGCTTTTCAGGGCTGGGCTCTCCCTGCCCAAGACTCTTCATTACTTTGGCACTCAGATCAAGACCAGGAACAAGACACTTTCGGCTACTGCCTGGTTACTTTCTCTGTAGTTACAAGTTTGAGCTCATGGAAAACAAAGTAAAAAGTGAAAAGGGTGCGTGGCTGCAGAAGGTCCGTGTGGCCAGTCTCACAGAGGGGACGTCATGTGGTTACAGCATCTAAAGATAAAAGGAAAAAGATAGTTAGTACAATCCAATCTAGTTAGATTCAATAAATTAGGTTCTGCATTTAGCTGAATTTGTCTTTCTGTACTGTAGGTTTAGGTTTCATTTTTCTAAGTCTTTTTTCATAAAACAGAAGGTTTGATCAGGGTTAGATCAGGGTTTCTCAAACAGCAGTATCTCCCTTAAGCCGGCTGCACACTACAGGAGTTTTGGCCGATGTTAAGCCCGACGTTTCCATCTATGACTTCGGGGAGGTGTGGCCAGAGTAAGGATTTTCATAAGAGTCGGTTTTTTTTGTTGTTTTTCTCCTTACGTCTGTGCGTCACTATCTGTGGAGCATCATCGTGAGTTCACATGCTGTACGAGCGCGAGGACCTTTACAACAGAAGCATTTGGTGCATCTGCCTTGTGACAGCGACTCTTAAAAATGTAAAATAAAGAAGAAACATCGCCTCATCTCATTACGCATGACATCTCCAACACACCTGCTCCTTAAATGATGTGCGAAGCCACTTTACTGGACTATTGAACATGGCCAACACTGTTTGTTTAGACTTTTCATTTCACCCCACAATGCGTCAGTGTAACAGCTCTTTAACTCTAATGACCCTCCACTCTCCTGTGACCTTTATAAACCTGCTTTAATAAAATGGTGTTTTATCATTGTTGTTGTTGTTTTGCTTTTAAAACCGCGCACATGAAAGGAAACACTCTGCGCTCGATCACGTGACACAAGCACTCGCTGCTGCACTCCTTATGTCTGTGTCGTCTCTGTTCTTACTGCGACATGATGCCACGTGAGACAAATAATCGTCATAATGTCCTTAAGTCTGTACTCTTCTTTTTTTTTTTCCAAAAATTGCTAAAGATCCTAACTCTCTACTGGCAGCTGCTTAGTCTGGGGCTTTGCAGTTCAATATTTGTTATTAGGCTAATCATTAATAGTACAAAACCCATTTATAATATTTTTTCAAGAAAATTCATAGATTTTATTTTAGAACTGTATTTATGTCACTGGAAAACTTTATTTTTCAATTATTAAACAAAAGATGTGGCTTGGTAGGTGAGCACTTGAGCCTCAGTTTAAAGAACAAAAGAAGATACCTCAAATATGCATGAATCAATAAAAATATAGCTCAATTCATAATGTTAATGAAAATGTTCTCTTTAAAGGGGCATTGTGTGACTTTTTTGAGGGAGTGTATGCCACCTGCTTGTCTCCATAGAAATATTAATACGTTGATGGGCATGCAGCATGTGGGGAAAATGAGAGTAAAAAGTGCCTTATTAAAAACGACTATATCTAAACAGTGCGCCTCAGATTTTACACATTTTTAACAAGGCAAGTTTATTAATTCTAAAATATGTACTTCGATGGGTATGTTCCACAATATGACTGCTACTGCATATATCGTTATACAGGCAGTAATGACATATTGAGCTAAAAAGTATAGTAGTTTCTTTCTTATAATACTGACTCTGTACATGGTGCGTCGATGTGCTGTTGATTTTTAGACAAACACAGAAACACCAGGTGTTCAGGTGAAATATTCTCCTGAAAAAGTCTTTAAAACATGATGTCAAGAAAACATTATTTTTAAAAATATAAACGAGTCAACTTTTTTATTTTTTTTAATTTATTTTCATTTACTATGATTAAAAATTGCAATACTTTTCGTGCAATATCTTGTGTATTGCTATGATTCATACTACATGTCATATATTGTTATAAAAGATCCAGCCTTTTTAGATATATGTATCTCCATGGAAAAAGAAGTAGGTACAACTAGACAAAGTTATGTCAGCTCTGTGAGAGGCAAGCTCTTAAAAACACATTTTGTTAATCAATTAGTTGGGTGATTATTCTTTTGATTATTATTCGATTTTTATTCTTTTTTTAATGATTAGTTGTTTAGAAAGCAAAGTTACATTATGACAAACTTTTAAGAATTTCGCTTCAGACAAAGCTAAAATTAAATTAGATAGTGAGTTCGTAATTGACTCAATTAAGATTTTTACTGCCTGAAAAAAAATTTTGCCAATGGAATGATCACAAACATGTACTGCTTTGCAAAAAATAGAGGAGGACAAGCATTTTTCTCATTTAAAAATAGCTACTGCACTTGAAATAATCACATGGATATCTGGATGTATTGGCAAATGTCATTTGTAGATTTAGAATCACTCATCTTTAGTCAAATTTACTCAAATTAAAATAAAAATCAAGATAACATTTGATTTGACAAGCAACACTGACTTGTATGTATGTATTTCTTTATAAGGCTAAATTATGACTTTATTACCTACCAATACAGCTGTTACTACACAATATAGCACATATTACTGATGCAATTGTACATGTTCAACTCACCCTCATCACTTTTACCACTGAGATTGATCAAATGACGTATTTTCACTGCCCCATTCTTGGACTTCTGCAAGTTTAAGGTCTCTTTCTGGCACGATTACATCATTTAAAGCGCAGCAGTGCTCACAATGACAGGAAAAATAAGTGTACGTGAGTAAAAGACAGTTCTCTCTTACATTAGTGGCGCTGAGGCTTTGACAGCTCCTGCACACGGAGCTAGCCCAGCACAAAGACTCCGCTACGGCGCGAACAAAAGACGGATGTAAGCTCAGCCTGCGTGCATTCAGACCCGCAAAAACACCCCGAAACAAAAGTACAGCTTAAACATCAAAAACGAGTGTGGTTAATTAGTTACAACGCGGTTTGCACGCGAAAAGCCAGCTGTCAAGCTAACTAAAGCACTAGCCGAAGCTGTAATGAACTGTAACGGGGAGATGGATGGAGTGTCTCAACAACAAAAAAGATGATTTCGGGCCGATTTTTACAACTTTGTATCTTCGCTGAATGTCCGTGCAATTTGCAAATTAGCGTGCTCTACGTCTAGCAGAAATAAAACAATTAAGAGTGTTTTGAAGTACCTTAGTTTGCGATTGTTTCTCCCTCCAATCTCGGCTTCCCTTCCCCCGTCCTGTGGCCACGGCAATTCCGAGTGCATCATGGGAATTGTAGTTCGCTGCACAGCTTTTGGATCATTACGTCATGGTTAGTCTTCTCTCTCTCTCTCTCCTCACCCTGCCTCTCTTTCTCTCCCTTCCTTTCCCATCTTACAGCATTACAGTCCGTCTATAGCTATGATGTCAGTCTTAAATTGTATAAAAGCTTCAGCAATCATATTAAGGGGCATTTAGTATTACAGACTTTACAGAGCAGCGCACATGCAGGACATATGCACGCAGCTTATTCGTTTGTGTGTGTATTGTGTGTGTGTGGGTGGGTGGTGCAAAAGATACACAATGTTGACCTAATAGTAAGTTTTATATTGTGTTATTTTTTTCACAGAACCAGATAGAGATTGTGCTGATTAAAACACAGCATTGTACATATGAGCAGTGAGTGGCAAAAATGCACGAGAGTCAATGATGAGAAGTTTGATATTAATAATATTAAGATCCTAACACATAGCAAAATAAGAAAAACAAACTCCTGCTGAATATTGTGTTTGTAGCTGAAAAACAACTTAAACCCATACGAGAGATTGTCACATTTTTCTAATTTTGACTCGTGATAGTCTTTGTGATAAATATTAATAAAAAAGTTAAGTTGCAAATTATGAAGAAATAGCCTATTCTGACAGCTAAAAGTGGAAAATTACTGGAAGTGATTTAAATTCTAAAACAGAATCCCTTCACACGTGTCATTGAAATGCAAAGACAATTTTCACACAACTGACACAGTATCCTGGAATTTAAACATTCATTTAACACAACTAAAGTGTTACAAGTTATAATAATTTTTATGTTGATTTTGGCCTAGATTTACAATATGGTTGCTAGGTAACATTTGTGGATTCTCCTCCACATATATCCTATTTACTGGACAAAAGACAATAATTAACTTCACCAAAACAAACTAAATGTTTGGGTAAAAACAAATAAAATATTTGGGTGAAAACAAACTAAATGTTTGGGTAAAAACAAACTAAATATTTGGTCAAAGCTTAATCCTAATCATGTTTACTATGTTTTTTTTTTTTTTAATAGAGTCTAATCTGTCACTTTAAACATTATTATTTACCATAGGTGTGGACTTGAGTCAGACTTGAGTCTCTATTTTGCTTACTTGAGACTTAACTTGATAAAACAGACTAAGACTTCAACTCCGACTTGAACATCAGTGACTTGAGATGACTTGACGCTTCTCCTAAAAAATTGTTTGTACATTTACAAACTGAAACATGTCCCTCTTCATTTAGTTTTAAATGGGATCATTTATAAATATAAAGTGTATTTGATTTAAAGACTTGAAACTGAAAGCAGAAGACTTGTACTTGACTTGGACCTGAGGAGAAAAACTTGAGACTTACTTGAGATTTGCAAAACAGTGACTTGATTCCACCTCTAATATTTATAATGAAACCAAACTAAAACACAATTGGAAAAGGGTGCAAACCTATGTGCTTTTAGCTTCAGTTTAATAGGTATTCAAATGTCCCAAGAAAATAATTCCTTCCTGATTTAAAGATGACCCATCTCCATTCAGAGCTAATATTGTGATTTTAAAAGTATTATTGAAACTGCAGTCTTTTATTAGTGTAGCATTAATACAGACCTATTCTTAGCCTCTCCATAGCAGCAGATAGGCCTGTAGCCCAAACAAATTAGACATGGAGATAACACTGCACATACTCACGATTGTCTGGCTATTTCTAGATAATACTTTATCTTGCAAAATAGTGTTTCCTAAACACAAACAATGTGTAATTCTCCAGGCATCATCAGGTTCAGATGAAGAGATTTCGAGCAGATGTGCGTCATTATCTTCTGCTGGACCGTTGAACAAGATTTGAAACACAAAAACGATGACTTTTGTCTAACCATATGTTCAGCAAAGAGAAAACGTTCAGGGCTTTAACTTAACAATAGCTTGCAACAGATGAATGCTAATTTAGACTGATTTTAATCTTTTTTCTGTTCTACGTCCAGTTTTGGAGTTTTGCGCAATAGCAAACATGTGGGATCTAAGACGTTTGATGTGAAAATGTTACACAATATGGAAATAAAGGAGAACAGATTACAGATGTTTATCAAATACAGCTTTAGATAGTGCATGTTTTTCCATTACAGCCCTGTCCAGTTGAGCGTATGAGACGTTGGATTTCAGTAGAGCGCAACTAACAATTATTTAAGGTAATCGATGAGTTGTTTAGAATGCATAAGTGACTTGAATAGATTTTTTGTTTTTACAAATTTGAGCTCAGAGATGAGATTTTAGGTTTGTCAAAAAGTATCGAAAATCAGATTCTCATCAACACTAAAACTGGTATTGAAACCTCATGAATGAGCAACCATACTCACATTACATTATATTACATTAACAGGACGAAGTTTGACTTTTTCTGACAATAATCAATTACCTCAGTGCAGTTGTCTTGTTTTGGTTTAAATTGCACATCCTGTACATACAAACACTTCCTGTCCATGCTTTCAATGAGGTTTTCACTCCATCAGTTTAAAACAAATAACTCGTCTTTAGATCAGACAGTTGTGGTGAATGTTACAGAAAACATATTAAAGACTTTACATTTAGAGATATTCATCTGAGAACACTTTGTGTTTAAAAGAGACATGATTGTGTCTAAATGCTAACGCTAACAGGAAATGGTTGTATGTACAGAAGTTAGCATTTTGAACAATCGCAACCAACTGAAGTTCCGTGCACACAGCCCATTATTCGACAAAATTAGTTGACAATTTTTTCAATAATCGATAAGTTGTGATTAAGTCATTAACTTTTAGCAGCTCTAGATGTCAGCAAAATGTAATGAACGTGATTTTATTTGAGATTTCAAAACTAATTACTTTGCTTGTTTTTCACCAGTTTTTTGGTTACATTAATAGTTGTTAACCTGGCCAGCCAGATGGATTATCCCGCTATACTGTGTTTGTAAATTTACAAACTCTTCCAGAGAGCCTTCCAGCAGTCGAATGGTTTGGAGTCCGACACAGCGGTGACCAGCCCAATCACATCGCAGCAGAGCGATTGAGGGAGGTTGGTTGCAATAACGACAGGAAGAACCGCCTGAATCAAACAAAACAAAGATGGCGGCTTTCGTGGATATAATGCTGCAGAAATGCTTTGAACAACCTAATTTTTGTACTTAAAACGGCACAGATCTCAGACATCACAGGGAAATTCAGAACAGTACCGTTTTTTCTGAGGCTCAGAGAAAAAAGTAGTAGTATCTCTCAGTAATATTTTTCTAGAATTTTAGTGAAGACAAACCTTTTTTCTTCACTAGCAGATTTTGACTAGTGTGAAACTATACAAAATGTTTACCAAAAAGACTCTCTCTCCAAATTAAGTCATAAATAGACAAATATGAGAAGCTATCAAAAGTTGCATGTATGCTATTACATACATAAAGCTATGCACCCAGAAACGTATACACTTTTTGTATCATCATATGTTTTATTTAGCAGTTTAGTCAACTTCAATAAATAGAGCAATGAAAAGCAGACAAGAGGAGAGCCACATCAGATGATTTATATAGACTTTAACCACTTTAACTGTAAATGGCTGCGGCACTTTGGCCTTTGTCTCTTAAGGGCTTGATGTTTTGTGCAATCATACATTGTCTTGTTGTGTTTCGTGTCAGCAGGCGGCAGAGGCCATGTCCATAGAAACATTAGCGGCCATTCTTTGTCGGAGGTGATTGGCAAAATCCATCTGCGTCTGAGAGAGCACTTTGTTTATGATCGTCTTCGGGATCCAGCCCTGATCCAGACAAAAGGACAGAAAGATTTTGATTAGCACCTGCAGAAAGGCTATCACTTAGGCTTACTTGCACTGAATGTTTAGTATTATTAGCTGATTTGTTAATATGATATAGGTATGTTTTTGAGTACCCCTGATAGTGATAATCAGTCAATATGTCAATTATTATGTCTTAAAGAGGTCCTATCATGAAAAATCAACTTTATAAGTGTATTAATCTGGACAGTTTTTATACAATAGCAAGGTATAAATCAACAATTGAAAGTGAATCTGCTTTTGTTGTCAGAAGACGTTAGCAACATAGCATTTATAACTGCAGCAACACAATGGCAGCTCTGATTCATTGTGTTCTTTGTTTTAAAAATGTGTTTTTACAAGATTTTTTTTAGTCTGTGCAGTAGTCCTGTTATTGATTATGATTATCAAAAAACAATTATGATTATTTCTGTAGTCGATTAATTATTGCAGCTCTAAAATTGCTGCCAAAAAATATGTCCCTTGAGAAAATAAAGTTGAATAGCCCTGTACTATGGGTTACCTAGGCAACGTTTCATGCAAACTGTACCTTGAGATCTAGACTTAGTAACCAGGTGAACTTGGTTTGATTAAAATCTTCGCCACAAGGTTTCAGAACTATACAGGTTGGCCCATTTTCCGCTCTAAAAAACAAAGAACAAACAGACATAACTTAGTGATTCTGTTCATAGATTATTATTATCATGGGTCTTAAAATCTCTTGTTCCACCTCACCTGACGACTCCCCTCTGCTCGGGCATGTTGGGATGCTGGGTGGACATTCCCGCCAGGAAGCAGGTGGAGCCTCTGCGTTTTGCACACCGCACGCTCACAAAGTCCCTGGGGCCCGACCACGTTCCCCGGAGTGTCGCCCGAAACCTCGTGAGTGACCATCGTGTCCTGTCCGATCTTCTGAAGTATCTATAAACATCATGCACATTTATATACTGTACTGAACATTTTTTTCCTTGTTTTTAACCAGAAGGAGAATTTTTATGATTGTACTTCCTAGTTGGAAATGTACAACAAATAAGAGACAGAAAAGGAGCTAGCATTCTGAGGGCTAATAGTATTATTGTTAAGAAATACACCACAAATTATATCATTATTTGAATAATTACAGCTTTGCTTTGCTTTGCTATGATTCCTGTTTCTATTGTTTAGAAAAATATTACAAGTAATAGATACAGTTGCTAACGGACGTCCAAGGGGTAAACTTAACATTGAGAGTGCATCCGAACAACAACTACAACAGCAAATGTGGACTTAAGAAAATATATTATGTCAAATATAGATATGAAGATATGGAGATGAAAAATGATCCAACAGCTCAAGTTTGTAAAATATCCAACAATGCTAACAGCAGCTGCAGGCTAAATGCTAGCTAGATGCTAAGGTGATGCTACATAGCGTCGCCTGGCTTATTTAACATCTACAGAGCAATCTGTTTACTTTTCTGAGATAACACCACTTCAGCAACATCCTTAAAGACTCAGTTGTGACTCAACCTGAAACAGTTGTGCTCAAAATACACTTAAATCGCCAGGAAGTGTCTCGAAAGAGTGAGAAAGTTGCAGTTCCCAATGAATTCTTGGATCTTTAACCATGAAATTCCCCCACAGTAAGCCACGCATTACCGACTGTACCACTCGGATCTCTCTAAATACAACCTTAGAGATAGGAAAGGCTAAAAGCTTCTGAAAGTAAATTTTACATAAGTCTCCATTAAAGGAGGATGGTTGCTGTAAGATTAAATAACCGTCGGATATAAATTTGATGATGCTTTCCTTGTGTCATTTATAGAAAATATAAAACAGATTCTGAGGTTCTTGAAAGATACTTGTTTGGGGCCCACTACAAGTTGGAGGTCATAAAGCACCTTCTACACTTGCCTAATAGCAGCACCGCCTCTGGACATAAGCAGGGGTAATTACGTAGTTGTGTTTATATTTTGGATGGTAATGTGATTTGACCAAAATAATAACTGTGTACTTTCCTGCAAAAATAACAATTTAATTTAACACATTTTCATCTTGTAATCAATAAGTGGTTCAAAATGGACTTTTTCAGTCAGGACAGTAGAGGGCAACACTGTGTCTTTAAGTAGGCTGTCTGATGATAAAAAAAAAAACACTTTGCAAAAGACCAAAGTTAAAGAAAAATTGTAATATATCATAGTGAGTCTCTGTATCAGGATATGTCGTGATTTATTGTATCGTGACATCTGTATGTGAATATAGTGATACGTATTGTATCGCCAGATTAGATGCAACACCAAGTAACATCTTTTATAAATATGTCAACAAAGTTTTGTTTAAACTTGGTTGTGTGCATTTTCCTAACTCCAGTATGTGCAGTTTTATTTTACACAATAAGTTTTATTTCTGTATAAAAAAGTCTTTAGTTGTAAATTTGTAAACTAAAATGTATACAGTACAATAAATTTGTGGAAAAATTACACTACTGAGCATTGTCTAACTGAGTAATAAAGAATTTTAGGTCTCATCAGGAGGCAAATGCAGCTCTGATTGGCTGTGCTTGATGGGTTTCTCCAGTTTTACTTTGTTGTTTGTAAAAAGAAGTTTATAAGCTGATATTAACCATGTGTGGAAGGATTTATAAGATGAAATGTCAGATTTAAAACCTAAATTGTGTTTGCAGTGTCAAAATCAGCTACCTCGTCTTTAAGTATTTTGTTAATTTTGTCTATAATTTCTACCACTAGAAGTCACTTTTACTCAGCTGCTGTTTTCTCACCTTGACCTGTTTGACGTTTGGATTCCAGTCTCCCATCTGCTCCATGTTTCCGACCAGCTCCTGGTACAGACTGTCCGGAGGCTGCTCCAGCGTCACCTCCAGCCGGAACACTTTCCCGATGTCTGGAAGAACTTTACTCAGAACCTTGTCTCCGTTCGCCTGAAGAAGACGACAAAAGGTACAGACAGTGCTGATTTTGTTCACACGTTATGGCTGAGGTATTAAACATTCCAACGTGTCTACAAAAAGACATCACAGTTTATTCAAATTAATTCCTTTTTGTACATTATCTGGTAAAAACAAACTCTTAAGATCCTCGACATGCTAAAGGTAAAGAAAACTCTATTATTTATAGCCAAATCAGCAATTCTGAGTAGACTTTATACTTGTAAAATTTGCCAATAGAACAAGTAATTTTAGTTCTTAGTGCAAGTACAGAAGCTTTTTCCTTTTTTTAGTTTGTAAGGTGTGTATTTTTTTTTTTACTATTTTAAGTAAAACATTACATATTTTATGCTTGTTCTATTGGCAATCTTAGTTGAAACCAATCAAAATCTACACAAAACATCCAAAATATAATATTAATATTATTCCAGACACATATTCCTTTTTTATCTAATTTAAGATGGTCATTTATTCCTGTGTGTTTAATTATCATACACATATTTGAATGAATTACAAAAGTGCAGCAATCTCACATTATTTTTATTTTCCTGTTTTATAAAGCACTTTGAATTACTTAATGTATAAATTCTGAAATCACATAAACTTGACTAGTATTAGAAAGTATACAACATCACTTAATTAATTTTAATGTAAGTTTTAGTGCACATTATACTCGATATTAAATTTTTGAATACACAACATTCACAATATTATGTATTATTTGATATATTGCCCAGCTGTATGTAAAAATTATTATTTTTATGAGTTCAAAAATTAAATTAGACACAAATTGCATGCACAAGCTGCAATGATGAATGACTGGATTGATCAATGATCCTCTCTGACAGTATTGATAATGGCAACAAAAATCTCATTATTTTTTAGGAATAATAATCCACTTGTCTCTTTTTATAATCATATAAAGTGATAATTTTTATCATTAGACAACCTTCCACAGTGCTGCCCTCTACTGTCCAGACTGAATAGGACAAATTTGAACCACTTACTGACATTAAATCAGTAGAAATCCAGGAAACAAAGCACCCTCATTAATATCGGAATAGTGAGTTTTGATACAAGTTTGAGTATTGCGATATATTTCCAAATCTGTATTTTCTGACACCCCTACTGCAAACACCAGTTTTACTGAATATATTTTGCACAGATAATTGTTCTCGCTTATGAGAGTCAATCAGGCATCAAAGGCTTAAACTACAGAGCCTCAGCTTCACAAAGAGTCCAGATACTGTTTGAATCTTACACAATCAGAGTACGTTTTAATAGGTTGGTTTCATACATGACATCACAACATTCTACAGGCCAACGTTATTTCAAATAGGTGGAGTGCAGGTAAAATGAATAGTGTTTAAATGCAGCAGATACAAATGAGTAATGGGTCTAAAAAATTAAAAATGCCTCTGCCTCCACCTGGCTTATAACTGTCAAGAATTCTACAGCGTGAACAACCTAAGACATCCGGAACACAGCCTATGGTTTTATTGTGTGTCTGGAGTTTGTACTCACGGCCACAGTCTCGACGGTCCAGCCCTCTTGGTCACTCAGAATGCTTACAGCTTTACTCAGAGCATCTTCTCCTTGTTTAACATAAGACAGTTCGGCTTCATTGAACCCTTCCTGTTCAATAAGCCGGGAACCTTGGCACAAACAGACACAGATTACTCTTATTTTATGTTATCACCTTATAATGAACATTTCAGTAAGTAAAAAATGAATAATCAAAAGAACGAGTGTAAAAGCAAAATGTAAAGACTTCTGCAGTGAAAACAGGTTTGAACCAGCTGCTCCATGACTGACGTTAAAAAGTTGATTGATTGAATTATTTGGTCACATGCAGTTTGACAAATTACACAAAATTATATTATCATTTAGACCAAATAGGTTTAGGCAGAAGTAAAACATACTTATGATGCCAACCTAGTGACAAAACAAAAGTTCCAAGACCGCAATAAATCAACAAGGAAGAAAAACACTAAATGTTGATGTAATTGGTGTAATATTTGATACATATTAAACCTGACACACGGCTGTAAAATGCAACAACATGGGCAATTTAATAAGGTAAGTGGGAGCGCCACTCCACAGATCTGACTTTAACTCCATGCTTGTCTCCATGGAGATTTTTAATGCCATACTGTGTAACATTCAAAAGCAAAATCATGTTCATAGGAAAAGATGATTGCAGTCAGTTTATTTTTTACAATGCTAACATTTTACTGACATGTTCATTCTAAAATGGTATGTGTCTAAAATAAAAAATAAGATCAGTCAGTGAACAGTCAGTTGTGATTGTCCCAGAAATCATGTTAAAATACTTTACAAATAACGAAATATTTCATCAATGAACCTTGTATCTACATAAAGAGATGTGTTTGTGTCTAAATGCTAGCGCTAACAGGAAATACTCACAAGTACAGAAGTTAGCCAATTTGAATACAAACATTCCAATAGGCATTTTTTGCGCTGCGACCATAGGCTAGTTCCGGTTTGTGGATAGTTAGTATCTCGTTTCATTCGTTCCTTATAGCAAATTTCTTGGGCGCTAAAATTACGGAATATTTAAAACTCACAAAGCAGACAGCAATTTCAACTACATCATCATTTTCGCTAGTTCAGAGCTTCACATACGAGGTAAATACTTCATCGGTGTATTTTTAGCAACAATGCTAAATGCTTGCAAATAAATAAACTTAAATATAAAGTGAACAATTTGAGAAAGAATACGTTAAATTCCAAGCTGATTGTTTTTGTAAAAGCTAGTTTAGTTTGTGGAATTATTTTAAGATTAATATATACAATAAATATAGGTTAGTATTAGCATAAAAATTTACTTCGTATGTAAAGGTCTGAACATGCTGCAAATGGTTATCTGGCTGTAACTTGTTATCTGCTTGTGGCAGTTAAATATGTCAATATTTTAGGGTGTTTCAGCTAATTCTCCATAGTAATAATGGAACAAGACCAAACTATTCAGACTGGAACTAGCCAAGCTGCAGTGTGAAAATGGCCAATACACCAAAGACAGGTAAACACTTACTGTAAAGTGAGCTTCTTCTGCGGACTTGACTTATCCAGTGGCTCGGTCCAGGACCAGCCAGTCTGTTCAGCTCATGGTGAATGGCAACCAAAGCATTTTTCCTTAAACCTGTTGGTCAGTAATAAACATATCTTACTGTATTGTTCCATAAGATTTTTTAAAACAGAGTTTGTTTTCAGATGTACTCACCTGTCATGTTCCTCATGTGCCTGTAGGAAATGCCTGCGCACAGTTTGACAGTTGCAGGCAGCATTTTGTCTTGTTTCCTGTGTGCTAAAGTCAACTCAACTCAACCAAAGAGAAATAAAAAGTTGTTGATTACAGTTTCCAAATCTGTCTAAACGTTTAAAAAGTTGATTACGAGCCACAAGTGTGCAGCGCAGAGTGAACCAAAGCTTGTTTCTGCAGCAGTTTGAAGGAGTGTGTGTATATATAGGAGCAAACCCCACAAGGACAGCAAGTTATCATGGCGTAGATAAGCATCACCTCACTGTCCCAACGGCTGTGGTGCCAAGGCCTCCACACGGACACGAGCTGCATGTTACAGATGTCAGAGATAACGTCCAGTGCCCAAAGCTCACACATACACTGTTTTTACTGCACTGGACTGTTTGGCCGTGCATCGGAAAGGACATCGGAAGTGACTCAGCCAAGTCTTCATGGTCCGACACAGATAAAACCTTCAGGAATATGAGGCTCACTGCTATCAAGGACTTTGAATAAGTATTATTGCATAAGCTACGGTGGCCCTGAAGGGAAGTCACGCACATAAACACAAAAGCAGGCACACAAATACAAAAGCACGCACACAAATACAAAAGCACACACACAAATATAACTGCACACACACAAATACAATAGCACGAATACAACAGCACGCACACAAATACAAAAGCACGCACACAAATACAACAGCACGCACACGAATACAAAAGCACGCACACAAATACAACAGCACGCACACGAATACAAAAGCACACCCACAAATACAAAAGCACGCATACGAATACAACTGCACACACACAAATACAAAGGCACGCACACAAATACAACAGCACGCACACAAACATAAAAGCATCCACACAAACATAAAAGCATGCACACAAATACAAAAGCATGCACACAAATACACACATATGCACAAAGCATGCACACAAAATTGTGTTTTTGAATTGGGGTTGAATTTGTGTGTGTTTATTTTTGAACTGGGTGCATGTTTTTGAATGTGTTTTTAAATTTGTGTTTTTGAATTTGTGTTTCTAAATTGTTGACTCTGTTTTTGAATTGGCCTCAGTGTTTCTGAATTTCAAGTTTGTGTTTTTCAAACTTGTGATTGTGTTTCTGAATTTGTGTTTTGGATTTTTGTGTTTGTTATTAAATTTGAGATGTTTTTCAATTTGATTGAATTTATTTGAAATTGTGTTTTTAAATTGCATTTGGGTTTTGGAATTTAAGTTTTTGAATTTGTGATAATGTTTCTAAATGCGTGTTTGTGTTTCTGAATTTGTGTGTTTGTTTTTAAACTTGCGATACTGTTTTGTAATTTGTTCATTTTAATTTGTGTTTTTGAATTTGTTTTGTGTTTTTGAATTTGTGTACATATTTTTTGTATTTGTGTGAGTTTTTTGATCTTCAGGGCCACCGTATGTGAATGTGTAATAAACATTTAGGGTAAAACAACAGAACACCACTTTGTTGAGACTGGATTTTTAAAATGTAATATGCTAGATTCCTTACTCTATAAAAAGTTTTTAAAAAAGTTTATTAAAAATAATAAAATAATAAAAACAATTGCCTCACTATGACACAGCAGATCTACTGTTCCAAGCCCGACCAAAAGCAGTTCAGTTATTTTGACAACCTTGACGACCACATCCAACCCAAACCCAAATTATCTAACATTAACATTGCTCCAGCTCTCTCTGCGTCAGACGTGAACCCAGTGTCAACACAGGCACCAAGTCTTCTGATTAATGAGTCTGATTTTTCACAAAGAAAATAAAAGCAGCCTCTACAGTCACCTTACGTCCCTCGTCTCCTGCGTCACAAACTAAAGTGTGAAGCTAAAATGCGTTAAAACAGGAACATACACTGGACAGTTGATTTTTTTCAAGGCCATTTTTTGTCAGTGGAGCTTTTGTTTTGCAAAAATGTATTATGCTCTCTGTACAAAACGTCAGTTGGCTTGATTATGTTCAAAATAGCCAACTTTTGTACAAGTATTAGTATTTCCTGTTAGCGTTAGCATTTAAACACATCTCTTTATAAACACACAAGAATCCATTGGTGAAATATTCTTCCGATTTGTAAAGTCTTTTATTTCAGAGACATACTTAATAACGTAATATTCACTTCCTTATCTTCTGTGTTTCTCTATTCAATTTAGACTAGCGAAAATCTAACAGAAATGAATTGGCTCTGTGCATGGAAGGCCATTTGGCTTGTTTTATATTATGCAAAGTTAACTTCTGTACTTATGAGCATTTCCTGTTCAATTAATTTCTGTTGGGATTTTACATGAGTGTAAAGTGAATAAATATTATGAAGATCAAACAGTGAACAGTGAGTTGTGGTTAAGTCTCAGAAAACATGTTAAAGACATTACAAATTAGGAGTATATTTCAATAATGAACTCTTTTGTGTTTAAAAAGAGATGTGTTTGTGTCTAGATTCCATGCACAGAGCCTATTAAAGTGGCTTTTCTGGTGACATCCATCAGGAAATTTACTCGCGGAAAAGGTGGGACGTTTAATGAAATACATTGAGTTGATTGACCTACCTTATTTATCACAGCAACAAATTGTATTGGCGTATCCAGTGTTTGCGTGGAATAAAACAATTGTCACAAACACCGCTCTGCTCTTGTTTCAAAAAGAAAATACTCCGTATTTCTGCTAAAACAGAATAAAACGCAGCTAAAACACATTCACGGGAGCTGCCATCTTTGTTTTGTTGACTCAGGTGCTACTTTCTGTCGTCATTACCACCCCGCCGCAACCTGCCCTGCTGTACGGAAGTCCAGAGCTGCCAGTGTGGAGTAAACATTTTTTCCAGCTTTTCTCGTTATAACGACTTTATATTTACGTTCAAACGACTTTTTTTTACGTTCAAACGAGAATATAATGTCGTTATAACGACTTTTTATTTACGTTAAAACGAAAATATATTCTCGTTCGAACGACTTTTTATTTACATTAAAACGACAATATATTCTCGTTAAAACGACTTTTAATGAAAATAGACAGCCCTTCCCATGATGCTCTGTTTATTAATCACACAGATTAAACAGGATTCTTCCAGTGATACTGCTACATATAAGATCTCATGGCTCCTCTTTATAAATACGTGCGCATCGCTTTGATATAAAATACGCCGACTTTCATCTTTCCTCATTTCTCCGCTGCCGTTTCTCATCTCTCTCTCTTTCTCTCTCTCTCTCTCTCTCTCTCTCTCTCTCTCTCTCTCCCCCGTCTCTTCGCAAAGGCCTAAATTCTCGATCGTCTCGATTGGCCAGCGCCTCGTCTTTTTAACTTATTCAGAACTCTGGTCCGGAGCAGGTTAAGCTACGGTCACAATGACCCGTACGACCTGCTACGACCTCTCTGCGAACGATTTTTTTCTCATTTCTTACGTCATTCTTGAGGCGTTGTTACGAAAAAAACAGCGCTCGCAGCCCCTTCGTAAGTTCGTAGATAGGTCTATGGTCTTGTTAAAGATTTTCTACGACCAGTCTACGAATGCAGAGACTAAAGCCTGTGTAATATGCCTGAGCGGGAGAGTGAAAGTGGAGAGAGACTGCGCATCTCTTGAGGCGCAGTTTAGCCTGTACAGGGATCTGTATGAAAGCCCACGGGCCTGGAGCACGCGACGGAAACGCAGCTAGCTTTAAACACGGAAAGGAACGGACAAGGAGCGCACGGGGAGGACAGGACAAGGAGCGTGAAGGGATGAGATCGCTTGAACACGACCGGACCGGACCAGGAGCCCACGGAGAGGAACGGACCCGGAGCGTGCAGGAATATCGCTTGAAACACGGCCAGACTGGACCAGGAGCGCGTGGGGAAAACGCAAATCGCCTGGAGATGGACACAACCACGGGGAGACAGCTGTAACAGACGTAGACATTTCGACAACTTCTGCTCGCTGGCGGTCTGGGAATTGCTTCAAACTTTTTTATATGAACACAATGATGTCAGTGGATTAGTCTTCAGCATCTGTCTTCGCTTTGGAAGTTTTGGCGTCTCCTCTGCAATACGCAGGTAAGAAACAAAGCGGTTTTGATGTTTTTACGGAGGTTTGACTTTGTGAGTTTGTTGTGTTTCGGGTGAGAGACAAACGATCAGAACAGATTTCAGACAAAGCCTACACAGAATATACATAGCTATTCATAAGCATATTTGTGTTTTGCTGGTGTGCAATTAGGTTATTGCTATTCTGGTACGGTTTACGAAAGGTTTAATAGCTAAAAACGCCTTGATAAAGGATTGAGTTGGACGTAGGGACATCGCGCAGCTCCCGTGCGATACACAATATATGTAGGATTACCGTAAAGACGCATTAAGCAAGCTTTAGGGCACACGCAAGGATGCCGTACGGCTTTATTTCCCCAAGAATGTCGTGAGTGTTGGTGAGAGCAGAAAGTCTGCCGTAAGAAGACTGTAGGAAAACAGTTTCCACTCCACGAGCCACGTACGAACCCCAGATTTCGTACGACCTGTAAGATTCGTACGACCATTTTATTCGTACGGGTCATTGTGACCGTAGCTTTATGAGTTTGCTGCATGTTGCCGTAGAGATCTGCCCCGATAGGAAGTGATCCAGTTTCGTAGGACCGCCAGACCAGGTTTAACCCAGAACTGACGTACTAAACCCCAAATCAAGCTTCGTAGTACATGGCTCTGAGCCATCCAGCTTGTGGCGCAACATGGGAAGAGCAGTCTGTTTATCATAAAAAAGTCGTTCGAACGAGAATATATTTTCGTTTTAACGTAAATATAAAGTCGTTCGAACGAGAATATATTTTCGTTTTAACGTAAATAAAAAGTCGTTATAACGACATTATATTCTCGTTTGAACGTAAAAAAAGTCGTTTGAACGTAAATAAAAAGTCGTAATAACGAGAATATTGTCGTTTGAACGTAAATATAAAGTCGTTATAACGAGAAAAGCTGGAAAAATGTTTACTCCACACTGGCAGCTCTGGACTTCCGTACTGCTGCAATGTGATTGGACCGTTGACCCACTGTGTCGGACTCCAAATCAGCTGCTGGACGGCCAGGTGGATTATCTCAAGTTTGTGAATTCACAAATATCACAAGATAATCATCTGTGCCCAGGACAGACAGGTGTCAGTGTGCAGCTCAGCTAGCTTGTTTGCTAACAGCACCTGAAGACTGTCACTTTGTACATTTAGCTTCACTTCTCCTGTGATATTTTTAGTTTTGAGATTGGAACTAAACACAGAAAAAACAATTATGTTACACAGCCTTTTTTTCGTTTTTCAGACAAGCAGTAGTGTAAAGTTTTACCATTTCACAGCTGTAAACTTGAGTTAGCCAGCTTCGACTTCTGACTGTTAGCTTTCAATAGTGTGACATAAGTGAGGTGTTGAGGTTTCTATTGGCAAACTTTTGTAAAAAATATAGCCTATACGTATAAAAATATACAATATTTATAACTGTGCACAATATTTATTTTAATAGATGTAACTGTGCTACATAATGTGATTCTGGTACAAAGTGGATAATGGACATTTTAACTGATTCACAACAAATAGGCTACAGTAATTCACTCCTCAAGCTGACTGAGAACATTTGTTATGAAGGGAAAGGTAATAAGATCAACTAGGACATTATGATAAAAAAGTGAGCCTTTTTCTTTATTTAACACAACTGATTGTTAAGTTTGTAAAAACATTTTCCCCACCCGCTTCTCTGATTAAATAGCTTTTGAAATTACTTTAAGAAATCACAATGACATAGGATATGAGCAAATCATTTTATTGACCTCACGACAACAAGATGAATTGTGATCAAAATGAAATTGTGATCTGGTTCCAAGTAAATGGTGATATTAATTTTTTTTTTTTTGCTGTATTGTCCACCTCTAAATTCAACTGTAATCTCATACGCTGTTGTTTTTCTACCACTGTTTAACATCACCTAATTTTCTCTACAATTCTGTTTATCAGATTGTAACTGCTTTGTCTTTTTTTTTTTTTAAATAGATTTTCCTTTTTGAGAAAATGTAATTTCTCCCCTTTGACTCTCATGCATTTTTACCACTCACTGTTAACATTAAGTCATCTGCAGTGCCTCTATACTGTAGCAGATGCAGGCAAAGCCCCATGTCTGTCGTCTCTTCTGTTACGGGACAATAGAAGAAAAGTGGGTCAAATCCCTGTCTCCTCGATTCACAAGAGGAGCATTATGTTTTAATGAGGCGCACCATCCTGGGACAGACTGCATTATTCAACTGACTGTCCAGCCTGCAGACCAAATGTTACGCTTCACACAAATTAAACAAATAAATATAGCCTTGTTTAGTTATTTTAGAAAAGATTAAGTTGACAGGAAGTGGAACAGAGTTCTAAACTGATGACAGCAGAGAGACATTTTATATTTTCTAACAACAAAAACTTTTTTCTGACCTTGAGTTTAATGGAGACCCATAGTTTTTAACCTTGTTAAACTCTCATCTCATTCATGAATGTTTGAGTAATCTTGTATTGTCCTGCAGCTGATGACTGAGTGCTCAGAGAAGCCCTGTCCTCACCTACCACCTATCCCCGCCCCTTGTCTGTGTTTAATTGTGATTATTCACAATATTCAGATTCATAGTAAAGCATGTACAGAGCCACTTTACAACAATAACAATGACAAATTTAAAATCTGCTGCTTATTACATTAATCTCATACTGACCAGGCAGGCTTATCAGTTCTGAAGTTTTGCACAGGAAGTAAATTAACCTCTTTCTATTTCTATTTTACATCAGTTTTGTGTTTTCAACAAACTAAATGTATATTATTGATCTACATCAACAGTGGCCACGCTCACTAATAGACCTCCGTGGGGGAAAGCTTACAGTGAGAGTGGATTAGAACAGAAGGTACCCTTGGGGTAGATGAGGTTTAGCCGTTAAACCCCTCCAAAAAAATGTTGCCACGTAGCTTCAACCAAAATGTATAATTATTTTACGTTTTGGCTTTTCGTAACATCTTAATGTAAAACATGCTTATCGTAGCCTACATTTCGGACATGTACGTTTTCTTCGGAGACTTGGCTGCATCTACAACACCAATGTGGACTTAAGGAAATGTATAGTGTCAAATATAGATACGATGACAGTGATCCAACGGTCCAAATATGTAGTATATCTAACAATGCTAATGGTGCTGAGCTAAATGCTAACATGATGCTGTTTTAGCTTCCTTAGGTCAGTGGTCTTAACATAGCATTGCCGACAGTATCCATTCTTCGTTTAAATCTTTGTATATTTCTGTCTGAATTTTGATACTTCTGTCAGCTATTTGCGTTACTAAAGCTAATGAATGTATGGCAAATAAGAAAAGACAGACGCCAGTGTGGAGTATTCAAACTATAGCACAGAGTTTATTGAAGGACACAGTGGACTTGGCTTTCACATGCACTCAGCACTTCTCTGTACATCACATTAAACAAGGAAATATGGAAGATCATCTGTTCTGCTGATCTGAATTTGAAAAAAGGCTGAAATTCTCACTTGAATTTGCAATCGGTTGTTGAACGTAACAAAAGACTGATTCAATAAGTGCATTTTGGCGACTTGAGTTTGATTGTTGAATCTGAAAGCTTGAATGAAGTTTGAGTAATCTTGTATTGTCTGCAGCCGATGATTGAGTGCTCAGAAAAGCCCTGTTTTCACCTACCACCTATCTCCACCCACTTGAGCTTCTAGTGTATTTTTATTTCTCAAGTTTAAACCGTTTTGGTCCATTTTCATCCGTATTTCAAATTCAAATAAAACAGATAATCTTCCATAAGCAAATCCCCTCCTCCTCGCACCAACACCCTCCTATATATTTATAGCTTCCCTTTTCCCACAGACTTGCAACACCATAAATCTGGGATCTTCTGGTAGAAACGATGGCGGAACATCAAAGTCCTAAAGTCTGTGTGGAAACCGGCGAGCATGCTTTACAAGGAGGCACTTCAGTCAGATTTATGCACTATAAATATACACATTTATCAAGTATGTAAAAGAAACAGGCTCGTGTAAGGTCAATTCAGTTACTGCATGGACCACTAGAAGAAGAAGAATAATAGAAGAAGAGAATATATTGAAATAGGAAAAAAGACATTCGTAAATAGAGAAGAGATGTAACCCTTGCTCTGTTTTAATTGGCTGTGTTGCTGTGAAAGGCCACTTCTTTGTGTGTTTTCTGTCTTCCTCTTTCTCTGCCCACTTTTATAAACAAACATGTATATATACGTTACATTATTGTGGAGGTCAGTTCAGACATGGTATGAGAAAATAAAACTGCCGGTGTAATTTATTTATTTATTTTTTAGAATTTATAGCTGCTGTAGTTTCTTTGCATAAAGTTAAGAAAACATGTTAGAAATAAGGGGTTTTATGTGGACCGATGGCACTAAAGGGGTCATCACAGTTGGATATGCGAACTGGAACAAATTCAGACGATTCACTTTATTTGCCAACCCTGATTGATAATAAAACTGTGATAAGGCTGTTTAGTAAAATGCACTTGGTCATTAATCTCCATTCACATCTTTTTCATCTGAGAATAATCTGTTTTTTGTCATTTTTACCAAAAGGAACAAAAAATAGATTTACTTTACTGCTGCTGGGTGTCAAAGTATAGTCTAAAACTGTCTTGTGTAATGGGGCGCTTCCACAAGCCCAGACCTGGGCAAACTGCAGCCCTGGGAACAGATGTAGCCCTCATTTATGAGAATAAGTGTTGCATTTATGACTGACTTTTGATTGACTTAACTTAATGTAGTCTTTTGGTCACTATAAATGCCCGAAAGACTACATTAAAAAACTATACAGTATTCTACAAAAACATTATTTTCCTTGTTTCAAACTGTTTCAAAC
Organism: Mugilogobius chulae; assembly: GCA_038363315.1. Taxonomy (NCBI): domain Eukaryota; kingdom Metazoa; phylum Chordata; class Actinopteri; order Gobiiformes; family Gobiidae; genus Mugilogobius; species Mugilogobius chulae. Next base: position 28,607,640 of record CM076397.1, read on the forward strand.
TTGTTTGAAGACGATGCTTCTTAATTTGAGCAAAATTATTTGCCAGTGTGTAAAGAATATGGATGGGACGATTCACTTAAGTCACGACTTGATTCAGTTTTTAATTTTGCAGCCATTATTTTCATTTTTATTCAGTTTTGTTATCTATATTAAAAAAATGTTGCCTTAAAGCATAAAAAAAAACAATAATTGGGGCCGATGTGTTTTAGTCCAGCTAAATGAAGGAACAGTTTTTGTTAGCTTATAGATATTAGGGATGTCACGATAGCAAATTTTAGTTTGACGATTATTGAGACAAAATATCACAATTTAGCAATGAAAAGAAACTGCTAATGTGACAACAACTTTAGTTTTAGATTTAGATTAAATAAAAAAACTTCATATAACATCTAAAATGTTTAAATGTGTATACAGTGAAAAACATAATTTTTCTTTCTTTATTTATTAGACTATTACTAATATTTTTTTTTGGCCTTTTTTTACTTGACCTCCTGCAGTTTGTTGAAAAATGTACTTTTCAGTACAAATTAAAAACACATGTATTTATTTGGGATATAACACAACAACATACATGTGTGTGCTAAATATTGTTGTTTTTTCTACAAACTGAGCTGTTGCCAAAACTGTAAGTGATGTTTTGTCCATTCAGTTTCTATAGAGTGAATTTAATTTTACTTCTTTTTTGTTCTTGCAATTATATAGTGACTTGAATAATCAATTAATCTAATAATCTTGACATCTCTAGATATAATATTTGTATTACCAGTTTCAGAAAATATGTCCAATAATGAATCTAGGGTTCATTAAAAATGTATTATTTTCTTTTAAATCTCTTAATGTGTTTATTTTTAACAACATTTCTGTCTTTCAACTTATAGAAAACAATGCTACTTTAAATTATTACGTTTTTAAGCAATCTATATCAAACTTTATTTATCATATTAGTCAAAACTTGAGAAGACAATTAAAAACATCAGAGTTTTTTGTCTCAACCAATATCGTGACACTAATATGTGATATCGTGACAATCTTGGCTGGAACACGAGACAAAAAGGCTGAAAATACGGATTCATTTCGACAAATGGAAGCATCTGGTCAAACTGGTCCACAATATTGTAAACTATTAGAATACACGTTTTGTTTTTTTACATACTGTGCTCTTTTCAAAATCAAACCTTTCCCATTTCTTGCAGCTGTTAAATACCCTGTCGTCATTAGTAGTTGGACACTGCACAAGAGGAAGACCGTAAAGTTGTCTGAGGCATTTTGAAGAGCATCTAATAATAAAAAAAAGCAAATATCTTATAGCATATATTATATCATAGAGAGACACAAATATTTCGACAATGACGCGATGCAGCAGTTGTTCATAAACGGTGAAGGCAAAAGGGAGAAAGTCCGAAAAGCTCTAAAAGTAGAAAAAGAAGGGTTCGTGTGACGATATCTATACAACAATGTGCCTCGAAATAAACATGATATATTAGTATTTCAAATGTGCAACTTGTAAGTGTGGCTGAGTGCATGTGCTCCTCTCCGCTCGACTGTGCAGGAAGTAGAGAGGGAAAAATGCAAAAACAAACAAACAGGAGATTTCTGTACAAACTTCACATATTGTCAAATATAAAGTGACGTGGTAAATCGAGGGAGGCTTGTGTCGTATGCAACGTCCACCGGAGCTGCACGATATTTAACGCGACAGTGCTTGAGGTAAAAGGACATTCCTCGCTTTCCCCGCCGTCGTACTGTTGGAGCTGGGCAATATGTTGGATTTTTGAGGATGTATGTAAAAATTGAGTATGTCGTGCAGGAAAAACTTGTTCCACAAAAGCTCATTTACAATAAAAATTAAATAAGTGATGAGTAAGTATGTACTGTATCAGAATTTGTACACTAAGCAATTCAAAGAGCTTTATATAGCAGGAATATTAGTTTATAATGGGAGATTGCTGCACTTTTGAGATTAATTTGACAAATATTTGTTTGATGATTAAACACAATAGAAACAAATGATCATCTTAAATAAGAAAACAGAAGACTATGTGAGCGTAGACCAGGGATGGGCAATTATTTTTATTTGAGGACAATATTCAGACCCAGAATAGTGGTGCACCATTGGAATAACATATTCTGAATATTCCAAACACATTTCTAAGACTAGTACTAATAAAAGATTTGCTTTACCATAATAAACTTGTAACATTTTGAGATTGAGCTAATAATTTTATGAAAATAATGTTGAAGCTTAAGCACGGGCGACACGGTGGTGTAGCGGTTAGCGCTCTCGCCTCATAGCAAGAAGGTCCTGGGTTCAACTCCCGGGCCGCCCAGAGCCTTTCTATGTGGAGTTTGCATGTTCTACCCGTGTCTGCGTCGGTTTCCTCGGGTGCTCCAGTTTCTTCCTACATCTAAAAACATGTCCAATGTGCTTCCCCTCCCCAGGACTATAGATGGAAATTAGCTGTAAGCTAGAATCTGGTACAAGCATGTCCGCCTTTGTGCTTAATGCAAAATTGTACATTGTCCTTAATAAACATTCCTTTAAGAAAGTTATGATTTTACTAGAAATAAAAGACATTTTTTTGATTGAAACTACGAAAAGAAGATATTTTATAGATTAAACTTGACATTTAAATTAAAATAGTATTTTCAAAGTAAAAATAAATATATATTATCAAGATTTGGATGAGTCAAATGTTTGCATAAAAACACAAAATAGATTTTTATATTTCTAACAATGTGCCATGATCCAAATGACAATTTTATTCTTGTAAAACTTAAAGTTTAAAATTGAAAAATTGCTTTTAATGGTTTTAACTTTAACATTTTGAATTTACTCTTGAAATGTTACAAGTATACCGTTGTAGCCTGACTTTTAGTCTCTTAAACTTTGTCATGTTCTCTGTTTCTCAAAACATGTGGCTTAGACTTATTAGTATTTTATATATTTTTAGTAGATTTTGATTGGTTTGAACTTGACTGCCAACAGAACAATTACAAAATATCTCATTTAACTACACAAGTTTGAAATTATGAAAAAAACAATCTTGCGTTCTTGGCTACAACTTAAAAACTAAATTTGCTCATTCTACTTTATTTAAGACAGTCAAACCTGCTTAAATCATGATAAACACGTCGTCATTCAATCAACTCTTAACTCATTAGAATATTTAAGGTTGTCGTTTTTCCAGCGCAACTAATTTGAACGATTAAGACATTCATTTTTGTCAATACCGCCCAGCCCTTTTTGTGTACACAACTATTGCAATAATCCAAACATCCTCATATCGTGCAGCTCTAGCGTCAGTGGAATGAGGTATGCAGAAGCGCAAAAAGGGATACAGCTGTTCATACTTACACTTTATCCATGCATCGTTTCACAATAAACACAATTCTCACAAATCTGCCAGTCGTTATGTCGTAGCCCGTGATATGTCTGTAGGCTCGTGTTCAACAAATGTCTACAAAACTGTTCCAGGATTGACCTCTTGCGTGGTTCTCCGAGTCAATGATAAACAAAACAAAAAAAAGGTAATTTCATCAGCATGACAATATTATCACAAATCCCAAAACTATTATCTTTGGCCTGAGTTACGCAAGGCAATGTACAAGAACGTGTTGAGGTTGTTGAGGTGATGGTTTTGTGAATGTTTAGGAGCGAACGACTGTGGCCTGCTGCTGGAATCCGGTTGAGTTTTTTTGGAGTAACTTCGTTCGGAGTTGACAAAACTAAACTATTCAAACGTTGTAATACAGTATTTGTACTTCACTTGTTTATTTCATTAAACATTTAGCTTGTTTTCACCAAGTAAGGTTGTTTTGATAAAGTTTATAATTGTCTTTTGTCTTACAAATGTGTAGCTGTATTTCTACAACTGTTACCTAGCAGCCAGATTGTAATTATGAACATGTAAATTTTGCTAATTGATTGTTTAAACACCCAAGACATTGTCAGTTGTGTGTAAATTGCATTTTGGTGGTTCCTAATTATGTCTTGTAATTTTTAACTTTATGTGCCAATTTCTTCATAAATTATAATCAGTTTATACATCATAAACTTATTATTTCTGTATTATCAGTGTTTCTAACAAAGATGGATCCAAGTCTACGTCCAGACCAAAGTCAAAGAGACTCAAGTTTGAGTGTATTCTTCTATAAATTATGAATGTGTGAATCTTGTATCATTTACAAAAGGATAAATATTGATTCAGAAGTTACAGTTTGTCACATGGTTTCTCACAGCAGATTGGTCTGAGTTTTCATGAATCAATCAATCGTAACCGTTTTTATTCACTTGGATTTTATGTTTGAGAAGAAAACACACTGGATTATTCAGCGTCGAAACTTAAATTTTGATTAACTGCGCAGCACTGGTTCAAAGCAGCTGCACTCACAGAACTAAACCTCAACTCTGAGTTTGCTCAAATAAAACCTGAAGTCACCCCAAACTCAAACTAGACCAGCTTCTAGCCGCAGACCTCTGAGGTAACGGGATGTGTATTTTCCAGGTAAATAAGTTAGTATAGGTGTACAAAACAGTGAAGGTAGTAGTACATAGAGAGATCTGAAATGTTAAGGTCCATTGTCCAGTTCAGTCCTGAATTAATTCTGCTTCTATCATGGTCAGTAAGAATTCCAATAGACCTACTAACTAGCATGTTATTTCCCAATTTGAGTCAAACATGCTAGATCTTTTGCTAGGTTATATTTCATTATTTAGCTGCCAGAAACGGTAACAACGTTCACTGTCAGTTGTGGCCTTGTCACCAATCCAAACCAGTCAAACAGGGTCACTCAAGAAGACTTCATAACGATTAATTTTGTTAAAATCATGTGAAATCTCATACTTACAACAGTCACACAGTAAATTCACATTAATGTCAGTAGATCCTTGACATTTCTCTGATATGTTTGCTAAAGCTTTTTTTGAAGCGTTAAATATTGTGTTTTCATGAGTTTTTCTTATAGCATTCCGTGTTTGTCCTCATGTGGTGTTTGTGTGCTTGTGTAAAAGCATCTGGGCATGAGCATATCAAATGTTGACTCAAATTCAGTACTGATCAAATCTGTGGAATCACATGGTGTGCAGTATTTTTGAATAGAGGTTATGCAATTTACATCACAGCATTCTAAATGTTATGACTGTGTGGCAAGAATGCATGAGTCTATGGAGAGAAAGAACATTTTCTCCTGTAGGAGCTCTAAATACAGCTAAAATAGGAATACAATGCTACAATGTGAGGAAAAAATACAACATGAGTCAATCATGCTAGTTGTTAGCTTGACTCTATTTTAATTTGTTAAGTTGGGGTAACTAACGGTTTCAGTTGTAGTTGTTTTCCACTGAAAGGTTTATGATAAGCGCAGCATGTGTGAAAAATATTGAGACCACTGTGTACTGTCTGAAATGAATAACAAAGAATTTTAGCTGCAGAATTCTGTTCTCTGATTGGCTGAGCTTGAGTGGTCTTCTCCAGTTTCATTTTGTTATTTGTAAAAAGAAGTTTGTAAGCAGTAATAGCAACCAAAATGAATACATGTCGATATTTACCATGTGTTGAACGATTTATGAGTGAAAGTTGCCAGATTTAAACCTATATCATGTTTGTAGTGTGAAAACTAGCTACCTCACCTTTAAACTGCTATGAACTATTAAAATGTTCTCTGAGTTGTAGCCTTATATTACCGATTCATGAGATAAGTAAAGTCCATTAGAAAAGTTTCATAACGTGTATATTTGATAAAGTAAAATAGCAAAATCTCCGTACTTTTATATAAAAAACAACATCCAATTTAACACTAATGTCATATGCCGTCCGCTGCGCAAATGTAGACTTTAGCTCCCCACGATGTGATGCAGGCAGTCATGTAATGCACTTTTACCAGGCTACAAACTGAAATGGCTCTCCTGTGAATCTGAAAGAACTGGTATGGTATATTTAAGTCTAAGATATTATTAGATTTATTTTGTGTTCCCTAAATCTAGTTCCTCCACTGACAGCAGAAACTGTAGCAACTGTTGCTATGGAAAAAATAGAATGCATAAGTTGTTCATAAGTACTCAAAATTGCATGAGTAGCGAAGATTTATACATGACCGGTGTTTTTATGTAGTAACAAAGCTAGTTTTCTCATTGCAGTTGAACATTTGCTGACTCGTTGTCATGGTGACGGCCACAGAGCAGTGATTTAGAATGTGATTTAGCTGTTGCCGGAACTAGCTGTGCAGTTATAGCATTGATTTTTACTGACCATAGTATAAAACACACTGTATCTCTTAGTTAGTCCATGTTTTTAGTACGTTGTTTGATTTAGTAAACGTTTAATGGAGTCTTTGCTATGCCCTTGATTTAGCTGTGGTGCTGTTGATGTAGTTCATGCATAAACCACACTCTGTTTAAAAACTGTTCATCCTACTTGCGGTTGTTTTGTTTTTGACATTTCACACTCGCTAAAAGGTGTCTTGTGTCGTGTTCACGGTCGTCAGATAAAACATATTAAAAAGGCGGGTGACATACGGCCGTGGTTGTAGTAAATAGATAATGATGGGAATAGTACGACTGATACAAGCCAGGAAGTTACAAGAGAAAAAGAGAAATTCACCAAGACCCCGTTCTCCTTTCCCTGTGGTGGTCTCTTCATATACAGTGGATCCCCTGAATATTTAGCTTGTTTTACTATCCTCTTCAGTGGCTCTGTTCTGTAATAGTCCAACAATCCTGAGGGTAAAAGTTTAGGTTTTGTCTCCTCTCAAACCATCTGAAATGCACACAAAAATGCCCCGGTCTGTTCCTTGTTTGACCATTCAAGGCTTGGCGGGCTGAATCCAGCTGCTGCTAAAAGGCCCGAGTTAAATCCAGAGCAGACAGCAGAGAGAAAGTCCTCCCACGAGCTCTGTGTTTCCGTGAGCAAAGTGTGGCTGCCGCGTTCGACCACTAAGGGGCAGAGTTAGACATGGAGTCCACCGAGTTGACGCTGGAAGACTGCACGCGGCTGTTGGAGATGGAAACCTCTGGGTGCTGCAGGAACATAGAGAGGGACAGTATGGAAGATGATTTTGTTTCATCAGAATTTTTAAAGTACACCAAATCAGTCTTATTCTGCAAAAGCATGTTGTTAAAATACAGTTTAATCACTATGTTATGGCAAATAAACTTTTTAGATGCGACAACATTAGGTTTGGCCCTCGACAAAAGGTACATTTTCCATTTGGATTGTTGATTTGTAAAATTCAACAACTGCTTTTTATTTCATACACAGTAACAGGAAGCTGAACTTTTAATATTCTTTGTAATTGTTTTGTACTTGTATGTTTATTAATGCTCCTGTTCATACAAACTAATACGATAAAAGCCTGAAAAATACACTTTAAAATGTAATAAATACTTCCTTTACATTAACAGCTGCAAAGTAAATCAATGTTTGTGTCCATAAAGTGTAGTGATTCACAAACATAGTTAAATTCTGCATAAAATATAGATTAGTGCAGTATTTTATATCATAAATTCAGCGAAAATGCCTAGACAGACAGAGAAAATTCTGTACATTATCGGGAACAATTCAATTACTCTCTTTAATCTATGAATTATGTGGCCTTATTTATTTATTTTTTCAGCAGCTCCACTTGCAAGATGGCCGTCATAACCGCCACGGCAACAAAACCCACACTCTCTCTGTCAGACCTCTGTTTTGCGAGTCTCAAGTAAGTTTTTCGCCTCAAGTCCAAGTCAAGTCCCAAGTCTTCTGCTTTTAGTTTCAAGTAGGCTATTTTCACGTTTTTAAATCACACTAACAAATACATGTTACATTTCTACAATTTCATAGACTTTTTGTATTGATCACAACCGATACAAAACAAAAACTAATTTCTAGTCACATGTTTCAGTTTGAATTGCAAATGTAAAACTACACAAATTATTTTTTGAGGAGAAGCGTCAAGTTGTCTCAAGTCACTGACATTTAAGTCCAAGTCGAGTTCTAAGTCTTAGTCCATTTTATCAAGTCAAGCCTCAAGTCATCAAATAGTGACTCAAGTCTGACTCAAGTCCAAGTCATGACTTGCAAGTTTACAGCTCTGCCCTTACCCTGAATCATAAATTTAATGAATGAAAAATGAATCTACTTCCACCAACATCTACAGAAGGTCTTTAAAGGTGCCCCTGTGTAACTTTTTAGCCGACGATAGACTTGAATAAAAGCATGTTTTTGTCATTTAGATTTCTTTGTTGCACTAAAATAATACAAATCTGTGTCTTTACTTTCAACAGACTTGCATGGCTCTAAAATGGGCAGTTATTTGGCCTGGAGGAGGCTCGCTCATGTTTGTTTCTATAGAAAAGTGGTGATTGTAGCCGTTTTTTCACATTATGACATAAAATGTAATTGACCCATTCAGAAGTGTGGTTTTAAATGTCTACTTCTAGCAAATTGTGCAGTTGACTTTTCGCCTTCAGGAAGTTACACAGTGCACATTTAAAATGTTGTTTTAAATGCATGTGCCCACTCACATGCCTCCTGAAGATGCGGTCCAGGAGGCTGCGTTTGGGCGGCTCCGGCGGCTGGTTCCAGTCCAGATCTGGAGGTCGCGTCCCTAAAGGTCCAAAAACATTCAAATCTCGAAAACACTCTGTTTCTATCATCTGAAAAAAGAGAAAATTCATATTAAAAACATTACAAAATGTTTTCCAGCGCTTCAAACTGGGGATTGTCAAGCACACCTCGTTCTGCCATGGGATGGAAACGCTGCCTGTGGCAAATTTGGAGTAAAAGTCATTGTCAGTTTGGTCCAAATTGACTCCCTTGACTGTAGAGAACTGTTCAATGTCCAAAACATCTTTACAGTAGACGGCTCGAGGCTGCAGAGAGTCGGAAAGAAAAACATTGAGAATGGCACTGAATTGCATAACGTGAATATTATGTAATGTGGCTGAATATAGTGATAAGAATAGTAAGTGCAATAGTTCCTGTTTCTATTGAGGAAAATCAAAGTTATTAAACCAATGTGTAAGACTTCTGCTTATCTAAGAGCTATGAATAGACAACGCTAAAAAGTCAAAACAAGGATTTTTAAATTGTTACCATTTAGCAAACAAAATAATAATAAGGGTGGATACAAGCTTTTTTTTTCATTTATTCCAACAGCTTTTGTTGCCACATCTGCCCTGGGGCTTTAACCACCAACCCCCTGATGCCACTATACACCCATGGCTCAAGCACAGTTAATAGTGATGTTTTGTGTGACTATTACATATAAATATTACGACCACAGTGAATGAAAACACTGACACAGACACAGATATCGGCTGCTCACATCAGGTACAAACGGCGGGTCCACAATTCCAGCCTCGAGCCTCTTGAAGTTGATGTTTTTGAAGAATAAGTGTGCCTTGACTCCAGCTGCTTTGTCCGCCTGGCACCCAAGTCTCTGCTTTGGGTCTTTGGTCAGCAGCTGTGTGCAAAAACATTTAGGTTAATCTTTCATTTTTACATGTCACGTCATCTGTAAACTTAAACCGTTCATAATCAGTCTAGAAGCCGCTGCTTTTTTCTGCACACCGGGAGCCCACGCATCTCCCATGTTGATAAACAAATAATCCCTCTATAGTTTGAGACCGAGACAAGACCAAATCAAACTTGTTTGCAGGTGTTTCTTAGACCTGACCATAGACATTTTTTAGTTTTGAAAATCTAAATCAGCTTTAGACCAGACCTGGTTTTCGCTTAATGATGAGTAATTTTGGTTCAGACTTGGCTAGTGCAGGTCTAGTCCTTGTTTAATTCTCGATCAGTGCTAACCTGGCTCGCGCCAGATGGATCTGTGTTGAACTCCGATTTGAGAACTTGAAAGTGTTTGGGAAAAGGCGGGGTGTTTAGTGAAATACTTCGAGCTGATTGGGAGTGGGGCCGACCCTATTTGTGCTTAGCCAATCACAGCAACAACTCGTAATGGTGTATCGAATGACTGTATGGGATAGAACAAGTACATGTCACACATACTGCTCTTCTTTCAAAAAGAAATTACTCTGTATTTCTGCTAAAACCGCATCAAAAGCAGCAGAAACACGTACATCCACGGGAGCCGCCGTCTTTGTTTAGCTTGAATCAGACTCGGCGGCGGCGCCGGGGCGCTAACAGCTCGTGTTAGCCCCGCTCTGCTACCAATGTGATTGGGCCTCAAAACCACGCTGCTGTAAATGTGAGTGGGCCGAAACCACGCTGGTTCAGACTACTACTTTGTTCATCAATGACTAAAAAGTAGATCTTATAAAACAGTTTAACACTCACCATTCGACAGATAGCCTTAGCGTCTTCTGTAAACTTTTCGTTATACTCTTCCTCCTCCTCTTGCACTCTTCTCTCCACCTCTTCACGTTTCACTCTCTCTTTGCGCGCTCGGAAAGGCGACCGTCCCACTGTCATTTCATAAATCAGGCAGCCCAGGCCCCACCAGTCCGGACTCATGGCATACTTCTCATTGTTTATTACCTCTGGAGCTGAACATACAGAAACAATAGAAGTTGGTAAGCACTAGTAAATGAATCAGTAGTAACAATTACACTTTGTCATACCCATATATCCAACTGTCCCCACTCTCCCTCGGATTAGCTCTCCTTCGGGCACTTTGATGGCCAGACCCAAATCAGAAATGCGAATGTGTCCTGTCAAATGGATAAATGATTATTAGGGCAGTACAGACACGACTGGAGACATGGGGTTTTACCATGGAAGTAGAATATAATACATTCATGGGTTTTACTCACCATTGTCGTCTAGAAGGATGTTTTCTGGTTTTAAATCTCTGCAAAAACAAGACACGTGAAGAAGAAAACATCTTAAAATGGGAAAGATATTTGTTTAAATAATTTGTAGTTTACTCAAATGAATGTAAATAAATGAATACATGTTTGTGTAAACATGTATGAAAGAGAATAAATACACTGTGTGCAAAAGATTTGAGACATTTAACTGATGAACAGAACCAGATATCCACATACTATTTATTACAGAAATGCAACCTTTAACAAGCAATAGTTAAAAAGAAGTACAACAGAGTTTTTGTGTTAACTTTTGACTAAACGAAATATCTAGTTTAGTCAAAAGTTAAGTTATATGAATATTGTTCAGTCCAGGAGCAATTCTAAGAGCTGACCTAAACACCCTTATGGTAACGTAGATATACAACAAAATGTGAAAAACGTACAATAAGCACATTTATACGCCTTTTTTTTGTAACGTCAATATAAAAACAAAAAGCCAAAACCATAAATAGCCACACATTTTTGTTGAAGCCACGTGGCGACATTTCATTTGGGTTTAACAGGTAAGCTTAGGATTTAAGTTCCTAAAATAGGTACGTTTAAAACTGAGGCTTGAGGTAGGTTAAGATTTACAGTAAGTAAGTAAAATTGTACTTAGTTACAGTGCTTATTGTATGTTTTTGATATTCTGTTGTGTATCTACGTTTTTTTCCGACTGGACTGTGATAGAAGATGATCTATTCAATGCAATACTATGTCTTATGGAAAGTTGGTTGCCAATGTATTAAACAAAAAAAACAAAAACATATTAAGAACTATTGGACAATTGTGTATATCCAGAAGCCTGTATGCCATACTTATTTCACTTAAGATTCCAAAAATTGCAAATATACTTTTTTTTGCTGTTGTCTTGTTTGCAGAGTTAATTCTGGGTGTACCTAAGCCCTGACTTTATTGTTTTAGTTTTGGTGTAATTCTGCTTTTTGACCTGACCTGGCGCAGGTCTAATGCCAGTTACTTTTGCTCAGACTTGAGTCCCTGTTCAATTCTGGTTCAGTGCTGGTTTGAAAAGTTTGAGGAGCAATTCAAATCAAACGGAGGCTCAACATATTTTGTACGAGGATATTTTGTGCAGGCCTAAATTATTGGTTATTTTCTTTGCAACAGAGGCCAAGGCGCTCTGAAAAATCCATCTCTCAGGAAAATTGAATTAACCCTGCTGTATGCTTTCCCTGTAGTGTATTTTACAGTTTTACAGTTTTAAAGTCACACAGGTACACTGTCTAACTTTTTAGCCAAGAAATGAAGTTAAATAAAAGTATGTTTTTTTTTTAGTTTAAATATCTTTGTGTCATTAATTAACAATAAAAACGTGTGATATGACTCTGAGTAGGCTTGCATGGCCACTAAATGACTTTTTGTTTGGCAGAGACAAGGTCCTAAGACGTATTTATCCCCAATAATAATGTTCTAAAGAATGAGTCTATCTTCCTTTTTGTACTAAATTGTGAAGTTGACTTTTCGCCTTAAAAAAAAAATCACATTTGGCATCTTTAAAACCAATGGTAAAACTTGAAGCGTCAGAAAAAAGTACTTTTTTTCAAATATATGTCAGTATTTTGAACATACATACCTATAGACTATTGACTCCCGGTGCAGGTGCTCCAGTCCGCAGGAGATCTGAGCCGCATAAAACTGTACCCGATCCTTCTCAAAACCCGGCGTTCCCATGTTGTAAATGTGAAACTTCAAGTCGCCTCCGTTCATGATGGTCAGCACCAAACACAGGGCGTCTTTGGTCTCGTACGCATACGCTAAACTTACCTGCACAAAAAAACAACATATCCCTGTTTTAACAAGTAATCCTATAGTTAGGCATAACAGAAAAGTCAAGGACATAACATTATCGGGTGTACATAAAAGTAGTCTCTACAGTTAGTAATGCTGGAGTTTGACAAAGCTACGAGGATAAAAAAAATGTATATGGTAATTTTCTTTGAGTCAGAACACGATTTGGATTTATCACGATTCTTGTAGATTTCTTATTGCCTTTGAGGTACCGTAGATTTCACACTATAGAGCGCACCTGATAAGCCGCACCACCTAGATTTAAGAAAGAATTTTAAAAAGTACACTTATAGTCTGAACTTTTTCATAGTAAGTCTATGGGAATTAATTTTGCTGCATCGCTGTATAAGCCGCAGAGGTCCTACTGTAGCTTCTGAAAAAAGTAGTGGCTTATAGTGCAGAAATTACGGTACATACAATTACCTGCTTTTTCATAAACTTCTGTCAATAACAAATCCAGCTGTCAAAGGCTCATGAGTGTTGCCAGATTTGAACAAATTGTAGAATCAATAACAATTCCTAAACATAAAAATATGCAACAACAACAAAAAAAAAATCCATGTGCAAGTCATAAATTTATGTGTTTTTTGTAAATCAAACTTAAAAAATGCAGCCCAAAAAAACAAAACCTTCCAAATTTCTTAAATACTTTAAAAAAGACACCTAAAGTTGTCATAAAGAAGTGGACTTGGTAACTCTAAAGCTGAGAGAAGAAGGTTGAAAAAAAAAAAGGGTTAGTGTGACGTTATCATTTTTTTTTTAAATCAGGAAGTACATTTTTAGTCCTAAATAGAGGTTTGCTCCAGATAGTCAAGTCTGAAAGCTGGTTGCCATGGTAATGAGTTTATTTCTGTTGCTAAAATAGTCTAAACGGTTACTTTTTTTAATCTTAACAATAAGTCAAACTATTTTCTTAAGGTTACCTGTTCTTTAAATGCAATCACCATCTCTCTACCAAACATTCTAACATCAACACTAAATAATGGCTGAACTGGAAAGAAATTTGTAAAATGTTGTGAAATATAACAATCTTAACACTGTTTTAGCGACATCCCGATCATAACGAGAATATTTGTGTGCCTGTATGTTTATTGCTAAGAATACAATATTAGTAATATGTTAATGTATGTATTTACTTACAACAAATCTGCTGTTGACTTTCTCTAAAATCTGTTTCTCGTTGAGCGCCATGGACTCCCCTTTCCTCTTTTTGATCCTCTTCTTCTCCAGTTTCTTGCAGGCGTACATTTTGCCCGTGGCCCTGACCTGACAGGCGCACACCTGACACAAAGACATCACATACGTTACGTCATAGCTTTACAGACACGGTTTAAATCCTCCATTAACGTTATGAACTCGCCTCTCCAAATCCGCCTTTGCCCAGAACCCTGTACTGCCTGAACGTGTCTTTTGTGATTGGTTGCCTGAGAAAGAAGAAAGAAGACAGACACAGTGAAATCCATTAATAAACATTCACAAAGTATTGATTAGGAGGAAGATATTGTCTGGGGAACTCAATACTGGCCTCCTATGTTTCCTGTACAGAGAGAGCAGTCAGGTCTAAAAGCTTTCCCGAGACTTTAACTGCCTCTCATAGACTCCAGTTTAAAGTATTTTCCATCAGAGGCACCACATTCCCAGAATAGAGCTTATGCATGGACATTCTTTATATGAAAAATGTGCCTCAACATTTAGAATGAGTGGTAACGCTGTAGAGGTTATTCAGGTGACATCTCAGCATTCTAAATGTGAGGACTGAGTGGCAACGATGCATGAGAGTCAATGGAGAGAAAGGACATTTTCTCCTCAAAATAAAGCAAAAATAGGGAAAAGCTATATGTGAGAAAAAATTCATCCCAGAAGCAACTCTGTTGAACAATGGATTTGTAACTAACATGCAAAAACAAAAAACAAAACGGTAAAAAGAGGCAGAAAAGCAGATAAACAGAAAGACTCTCTCGCATTTATCACAGACTTTGGAATCACTCACAGTTAAACTAATTACCTTTTTCTTCTTAAAAAAGATGTTCTTGAGTCTTTTTGATGAGGATATAATTTGTAGTTCTGCATTTAAAATGTCAAAAATCTCCAGCTGCCGTTAGTAAACAAGCATCCATGTAAACAACACTGCACTGTTGCCACAACAACAGAAAAAGATTGTGGTGTGTGGTGCGCAAGTTCAATCCTCGTTTCTGTGTTTAATTTTTCTCATTTTCAATCTTAGAAAATGCTCATACGTTCACATCATAAGCTCAAAAGCTTATAGACTAAAGCAAAGGTTTCATACATATGTCTACAAAGTTAATAAAAAAACTGTCTTGAAGTTCAAGTAAGCAACTAGGCCTGTGCACAGCCCAGTGGCACAGCCTCAAAGCTGTGAACTTCTCCGCATATCCGGATCGCTCCCACATAAAACTCAAATCACTCACAAGCTTGCAGTTCATATTATGAGCTGTCAATCCATGTCTGTTCACACCCACTAGGCGTCTCTTAAGAAACCCCAGGGCATCTCTCACTTTTGCGAGCCTGTCTGAGTTTCAGATGTGGGCGGAGTGTTTAGCCTCACCTTAAATCGTCAGGAGGTGTCTTAAAAGAGCAAGAAAGTTCGGAGTTTATGGATTTTTAAATATGACAAATATGACACTGTAGCTATCTCTTGCCACTCCGTCCTGAGATTTAAGTATGACACATATCAGGCCTGGGCATTGGGGAAAAAATAAAAATAAAGTTTAATAAAGTCTTCACAAACTTGCTCTAGATTCATGTAAAACTATTATTTATATTTACAAGAAGTATGAAATTGACCAAATTAGAATGAGAAAATTGCAAAAATACACACTTTAATTGTCTGCATCTCTGGAGCATGTGTGTGCACCAAGATTCTCAATGAAAACTATGTGAAATTATTGAACTCAGAGACTAAATACAGTATGACGCTCAAGTAAATATAGTTTCTCATCTCTGACATATATTGTGTAAAAGATTAAATTTGATCACTTGTCTTACATTATCGCTCAAGATAAGTACTTTTTTGCCATTTTTAAGACAGATCAATACCGGTATTTTCTTATTTCAAGACCTAATACCAAAATTAACTTGGCAAACTGACTTTCCTGAACATTTTTGGATGTTCAAAGTAACATTAAGCTGGAGAGCCGCTTCTCATTTTCCGTGTAATTTGAGGATTGCTGGTGTTTTGTGTCATTAAGTCAATGATATTTGCACTAACCTTTCCAGCATCTTCCACTGCAGAAAGCGGTCAAAGTACATGCTGTTCTGGTAGTCGGCGAAAGGAGCACCGCTAAGGTAGTCGTGGACGGCCCTGAACCAAGAGGAGGGACAGAAAAGGACATTTGTACAGTTCAGCTTGTACAGTTCTGTGTGAGAGGGACTGAGGTGAGAAAAGACTGTGTAATAAGCCCTCGCCTTTTTAAGTTAATAGGACCCAGTGCCCTTTTTACTAGATTGTTCTATTATATTTGAAAGGAAGGAAATGTTTTATATGTAAATCAAAACCCTAGAGGCAAATCAGACACTTTGTTGTTCTCAAAATGACATAAAACATTTTACAATTTTATTTGAACTTTTATAAGGTCTCTGCCAATTTGTATTTATTTATTTACAGCTTCCTATAACTCAGCTTAAAGGTGCAGTGTGTAACTTTCTGGAGCTGAAAAGTCAACTACACAAAATATAATAGAAAGTTAAAACCATACTTTGGGACTTTCTGAATGGGAGTAAATGCTTTTTATGCTATTGTGTGATTGATAGCACATCTTAAGTCGACCAAAGTGTCTCTAGAATACTACAGCCTAATTTTTCTGATCATTAAACTTTAACTTACACATTTAAAGATGTGTTTGAATATTTTCCAGTTGGTTTGTGATGATATCGTCTGAATATTGTCATCGAGATACGGCAAAAAACAAAACAAAACAAAAAGCTATATTCCCAGCCCTACATGCATTTTTTATTATCTAAATTACAAAGAGATCTAAATGACTAAAACATGATTTTATTCATATTAAATGAACCTAACCAATCAAAGTGTCATTCTGGGTCTAACTGTTAAAACTAATGCATGCACTTTTTTCAACACAAAAACATGTAAACTATAATGTACTATTGCTGGTGCAGAAATGTCCCAGTGAGAAGGCCAGACTTATCAGTTCTGCAGTTTTGAACAGGAAGTCAATGAACCTATTTCTATTTTGAGCCACTTTGGATCAATAGTGCTGTTTACAATAGACTGAATGTAAAATAATGATCCATATTTGCTATATAAATAAATAAAAATCATAACACACAAATCCAATGCCTATTCTAATTTTATGTATAAAACAACGGATTCAGTGTAATTTATTCAACAAACTTTATCCACGTAAATAGAGCTGGGCAATATTTATTGAGATTTATATTGCTGTTTTGAAGACATGCAAAAACAGAAGATCGAGTATATTGTTGTTATAGTAAAAAATGCTTCAAAGGGAGTTGTTTAAAGATACAAATGAAGACAGTTACAATGTTTTAAATGTTCAAATAAGTGCAGGAGGTGATATTTTAGTCAATTGATCACTTATTGGTGTCTTAGTTTCCAAATTAGTTACAGTGGGAAAACACAAGACAAATGTATTCAAAAATTGTACATGAAAATCTTGTTTAGCTGCATTTTTTCTTTATGAGTAGTAATTTAGCATGCAAACCTCTGAGTTTGTGTCTTGTGAGGGCAGTTTGGGTCAGATATTCGGTCAGAACATGGAGACACTCACTAGTTTTGAGAAATGGGTTACCTTTTAGTGTCTTACATTGATCAAAAATGTCTTTAGTCAACTACAGCCTAATTTTTCAGATTATTAAATTCAAGTAGAACATTTAAAACATTTTCCGGTTGGTTTTAAATAATATCTGAATATCAAAAATGAGATGTGCCAACATTATCAAGATATCCATTTTTGTCAATATTGGCCAGCCCTGCTCATAGATAAGAACAAACAACATTTAGATTTGGTGTGATTGAGGTACAGGTGAAGAAAACCTACTTGCGACAGTTGCTGAAGATCTCCTTACATGGACTGATCTGCAGGTTCTCTCTGCACTGGTCGGCAAAGCCCTCCACGATGTCGATGTGTTGAGGCGACTGTCACAAACACATGTAAATACAAAAGGTGGCACACATTAAAACATAGCATTACTTTTTATTACACGCTGTAAACATTGGACAGCTGAGCCCCCCAACAAACGCACTGTCACGGCCCCTTTCGTACCGGAAGACCCGATTCGTACCGTTAGCTTTACTTCTTTTACATTGTTTTATTCATATTGAAATTTAAATTAAACATAGACGAAACTAAACTGTTAAACACAAAATTCCCTCACAGATTTCAACAAAGCAAATAATTGTAAAATGAGATTTTTACCGTTTAAAGACGTAAATGCCTGATTAAGCTAGTTCCGGCTGCTATCTATGGAGGACTAAAAATGACTTAATTATAAATAAATAAAATAATGAATAAATAAAAAATAAATGTGGTCATAAACGTGTAAATTAAAAAATAATTATACAAATACCAAATAAATGAAGAAATAAATAATAAATGATTAAAATGATTAAACAAATAAATAAATCTATATATTTTATACACAAACATGAACCATTTTAATTTGTAATTCATCTAATTACATTTTTACTTGTCATTTTTTCTATGGTAGTAAAATAAATAATTATTTTTATTCATTTTATATTTATAAAAGTCACTAGATATTTTAATACTCAAGTACTCTCTGCCTGTCAGGAGCAGCACCTGTCTGCAGCAGGGATACACATCTCCAGATCTTCAGCTTGGCCTGATCAAGCAAACTGAGCCTTAAGCTGATCGAGCTGTGGCACATATTTTGGGTTAAACACCAGTGTAAAGAACGTGCAAGGTTAACCTAGACTGTAGTTTGAAATGCAGTAGATATGATTTGTAAAGAATTGTGTAAAAAAACAAAAAAAATAAAAGCATTGTATTTTCATCCCATTTTGGTAAAAAATACTTAATTTAATGTGCGCACTTTAAAAGTATTGCCCTCATGTTGTAACAAACGTCACTGCTCTTCAGCTCAGACTCCCATTTGTGAAAGGAACTATTTTTGCACATTTCACATTATTTATTAGACTGTTCATCATTTGCTTTGTGAAGGCTGGGGCAGTTTTTATTGAATAATAACTCAACCAAACTGCCTTGCTCTTGGTTCTTTCCCACAGGTGTTCAAATGAATCAAGCCGTGTACATCCTAATATGAAGAAAAGAAACAGCAGAAGAGGCTCATGCATCTCCAAAGTTAAAAGTGAGATAAAAAAACAACAACATACATCTTTTGAAAGGAAAGTCTTGATGATCTGGTCCCCTCGACATTTTCGCCTTTCCGTACTCAGGCGTCACCTATAGTCCTTTTTTCCTTTTTTTTTTACAAATAACAGCAGAGAATAAAAGCATTACATTAATAGACAAGTCCAAAAAATGATAAAGTAGAACAGACTGAAGGTGTAAGAGAAGTGTAATTAAAACAGATATCAGCCACTTGTAATCAGACATACTTGTTCCATACAAACTAGAAATGTCATGACCACTGCATTTTGACCAGAAAGCTGCAATATCTCTACTTTGCATGAAATGACCAAACAATGATTTTGCTTAGTTCCAAATATAAATTATCAGTATGAAAATGTATATTTACACACTTATTGAATAGAAGCAAAGTGTCATCATAAAACAAGTAAATAACACCACTAAAATGCAGAGAAGCCCAACTGCTCGGAAATGTAATTAAAAAATATAAGATTTCTTACTCACTTCTTACTCATTTGTATTGTTGGAAATTGGCTACATGACAGTTTTGAACCCTGCATATTTTACTTCGAATCTGAACTGAGTAACTGTAAGTAAAAGCTAGCAAGTGGCGGGAACAGGTGATAGGTAAAACAAGACTTTTCTCAGCTGCAGAACAAGATTACTCAAACATTATTTTAAATTAAATATTATCTTTGTGATGATCTCAAAGGTTAAATGTGTTGTTTAGCTGAGCATCCTTTTATTCAAGGTGTCCCACAAGTGTCTATACGAGGCCCACTTTTGTTCACTATTTAAATAAATGACTTGGGACATACGTATACAAATGATAAAAACATGGCTACAAACTCAGAAAAGTGAGTTTTACAAAATAAGTCTTTTAGATATCCATATTTCTATTGAAACAAGCAGGAAGAGGCTAAAGAAGTACATACACAGAGATAATCCCAAACACAATTGTAGAGCCATATTTTTAACAAAGTTTTTAGTCCAACAAAAACACCAAAATGTGAAGTAACATTATATTATTCGACTTTGTTTACAGAGTGAACCCAATCACATTAACAAAAAGTATCAAATGATTTAACTCAGATGTCAAAACCCACCAAATATCACACATTATACCATTGACAAACCAATAATACAACTCCAAAAATAAAATATATGCTGTGTGGTGATGGCTGGTGTTTGGTGGAGGCGCGGACAGCTTTCTCTGTGTAACTTGTGTGATTCACAGTCACTCTCACATTCACATATGCTGTGCTTGACTGTGCATATCAAAACTGCTGCTGACACAGACTGCAGCCTGGCACACACACGGCCCATCCACACGTTATGTTTATGAGCGCGAATGAACTCACTGTTTATAGCTCTGAACTGGAAAAACATCACAAAACATTTAGACCAACCCAAACAAATGCGGCCCAAACTGCAAGCGACAACGAACAGCATTATTAGCATTATCATAAGGGTTTAATATGAACTTAAATACAAGTACCTGTGTTACAAAGACACTTAAAACATAGGATGACATTAGATGGCACACCTCTTCCCACCACAGGGATTTACAAATAGGAAACGGAAATTACGACACCTCAATTTATAACTTTGCACAGCTGGCCTGGGAATACACAAAGAAGAACACTGACCAATTACAGCTATGTAGAATCGAAACAAACTGAATTTTGTGCAATTATAATAGTATATAAATTAACCGGGGACATACTGGTAACAATTTGTATAAACTATATTTGTTCATACCTTGGAGGTGCACAAAATAGACACCAACACTAACATACCTCAGAGGGGGAAAGTTAACATTAACAGTAAATCAGAACAACAACTTTATCACTCACTGTTTAAGAACTACATCAACAAATGTGAACTTAAGGAAATATATTATGTTAAATATAGATACAAAGACATGGAGATGAATTAAGTGATCCAACAGCACAAGTTTGTAAATATATCCAACAATGCTAACAGCAGCTGCGGGCTAAATGCTAGCTAGATATGCTAACACGATGCTAGCTCCGCTGGTGTAGTTAACATCGACAGAACAATTTGTTTCTTTTTTTAGATAACACCACTTCAGCAACATCCATTAAGACTTTGTTGTAACTTGACCTGAAATGGTTGTGCTCAAAAATACACATAACTTGCCAGGAAGTGTCTTTATGTAATTAATAAATGCCTTGTGCTTGCTAAAAAATACATACATATTTTAAAATCAGTTTTGCATCATTACTCATATATTTTCAAAGCGTCTGGGCGGCATTAACAAAAATAACATTATTTCGCAAAATTATGTCTTTAAACATACCAGGAGAGGCTTAAATCTGCAAAAATAATCACAAAAGACCAGTGATGTCACTTTACTGGTCTAAGCCTTGTTTTAAAGCATAGGCTACATCTTGGATTTCTTTTCTTTTTAATCTGTAACAACCATAATTATAAACACTATGCTTTATTATCAAATCTGGATAGCTTCAAAACAACTTCCATGATATTATACAAAATGTGATGTTACCTCCCCTACTAATAATACATTTTATATCCTAAAACCTAGGAAGAGTGCTTATTATTGTTTTTAGCATAATGTTAGCTTCTGTTACTTGATTCAACTTTTTTGCCTTAGTTTGTAAGATGGCAAAATATAGAACCTTCAAGTATGAATGATTGCCTTTAAGTAATGTGTTCGATATTAATTAAGTCTTAGTTTATGCTTTGTAAAGTGTAGTTATTATAAAATAATTGTTACAAAGTAGAATTCAGTAAAAAACTACAACATAATTGCAATGATTATACTGAACACAAACTTACAAGATTTCTGTATCGCAAAACAAACTGACTTTAATTCTTTATATGGGTCTGTAGATGAGGTCTTTAAGTTGAAAAGGGGTAAAATAGAAGCATGCCACCCTAGAGCCCACCATTGTCCCGGGGTTTCTCTGTCCGCCTTATGTCGCCTAGCAACCACACAGTAAACACACGGGATTCCTGGAGGTCCACGAGTGTCAGCGTGTCACAGCCGCGTCACCCACTTTCCACTACAGCTCTGACTGCACACAGACTACGCTTTTTAGTAAATCACATTGCACATGATTATACTTAAGAATTTGATCAATTAAATGGCACAATAGTTTTTTAATTAAAAATACCATCTATTAGTCAGTAATACAAAGAAAATAGAATGGATGTTTATGAATTGTTTTAAAAGGAAAAATGTACTGTAACATCATCATATAGACCCATTTACTGTTAGTAAACTGCTGCGCACTCAGCCTGGCGCCCTCAGTAGGTGCATTGTCAGTTAAAGACAAGACAATGGCGTAAAAACAGTGGCATTATTTTGTGCTGATTTTCTTATTGCATGAAGGACTCCGGGTATATGATATACTTCCATGACCCAGGGTCATACCACTTTTATACCACTAACTTTTTAAGACTTATTTTTACAAAACTTAGCAAGTTTCCTAAGTTTGTGTTTTTGAGACAGTAAAAACATCCATAAAATACATTATGTATTGACAACATTACTTTACAGTAGTTTCCAGTGTAAATGTCTTACCGGCAGAGATGGGGGACCTAATTTTCTCTCATATTTAAGCATCAACTTATTCAACATACCTTATATAGATCCATGTTTAATGCTGTGATAAGAATGTGAGTCCACTTCAAATATACAACAAAAAAACAAAACAAAAAAAAAAAACAGAAAAAAGAAAAAAAAACTACAATTTTCTGTCTGGTGGTTTCTATTCAGATATTAGATTCTTTAACTGCAAAAAACAGCATTTAAATAATATTAAACATCTGTATTAAACATAATAGAACAAATGTGATGTCTCATGAACAGAACATATGTTCATTTTGGTTTTAAACGCAGAACATTCCTTGTGGGCAAACATTGACGTACACAGCTTGCGACACAGATGAAAAAAGAGAATTGTGTGTGATTTAGCTGCCAAGAGCTGATTAACAGAGCCTTTGTTATCAGAGAATAAAGAGAAATTACACACGCAGTGAATGAACTGTCTGACTCTGGGC
This sequence comes from Mugilogobius chulae, assembly GCA_038363315.1. Classification (NCBI taxonomy): domain Eukaryota; kingdom Metazoa; phylum Chordata; class Actinopteri; order Gobiiformes; family Gobiidae; genus Mugilogobius; species Mugilogobius chulae. The sequence continues at coordinate 28,630,623 of CM076397.1, forward strand.
CTTTGCAGATGGGAGGGTCAGCCAAAGGGAACAGAAGACGCCCCTGTCGCCCTCTTGGATCCAGGACATATTAAACAATGGGGCTACTCTCTCTGCCTCCAAATCACACTACTGTATAACTAAATACACAAAATACTATTACTCACTTAGCTTGTACAATATCTATAATGAGCACCAGCTGCAAATGTCACACAACCAGTCATGATTTAGTATTGAGACAAAAATATTCTCGTTCATCCTCTTTTAAAAGAGGGATTATGTGTTTATTAACACATGCGCGCACACCTGGTATGAAGAAAGAGCTGCCGCTCATTGACACAAACGAACCGTGGAAACAAGTCAAGCCAGCATCGTTGTTGGCTAACTACACGAGTTTATCACTGTGAGAAAACAAAAGTTATGCTGCTAAATCGACGTTTGTGAATGAGATTTGACCCTACGACCCATCAAGAAAAACACAGTCTCAAGCTTCAGGAGCCCGACGTCTGTCAGACCGGTTCATATCAGATCCAAACTCTAGCTAGCTCTTGCCTTTTTTGTTTTAATCAAATAGGTTTCCCCAGTCAAACAGATGGACAGCAGCTCTTTCTGCATGAACATGCGCAGTAGAATGAAAAGTGATAATCACCGATAATCACTCTATACTGCTACATTAAGATTAAAATTATTAAAGTGCGTGTGGCAGGTTTCAAACATAATTTGGCAGCGTAATTCTGGTTGTTACTAATTAATTGTTTTACATGAATTAAGAACAATTTTGTGAGGAAATGAAAATAAGTAATAAAAACAGGAAGTAGAGTAAAGTTGACATCACACTAGGAAGATGAGGACACTTTATAAGCTTAACAAAATGAGTGTGTATCTAGAGTGTTTTTATTTCACATACAGAAAAAGTCAGTTACCCGGTAAAAGCTTTGACCCAATTTATTACATGGTTGCTTCTTAGTGTGATGTCATTTATGAACTGAATTTTATTCTAAATTTGAATCCATTTAACAGCAGAAAATTAGGCATTGTCCACTCGAAGACAAAACAATGATCATTTTTAAAACTACATGAGCTGTCTTAGGATTAGTGAGCGTCCAAACAAATCAGTAAACCAGCCTGAAGCCGATGTAATGCCTGTAACTGACCAGAGTGTGGCGCTGTGACACTGACACAGAAAGTCACAAAACTAGAGGAAGACTTGACACTGAGCAGCGCAGAAAAGCTGCTAATGCAAACAGAAACTTAGATCTAAAACCTACAGAAAGTGGATTTATGCTTCAGATTCTTTGGAATATTTTGACAAAGCTTCAAAATTTCAAATTTCATGGAGATTGTAGTGGATTTATTTAATTTTTGTGTCTTCTGTGGTTTATGGTGCAATGAGACAGCAGATTTTCACAGTGAACATACAGGCCAGTATAAAGGCCAGTACATTCTGCAGATGAGACATGACTGGGGCAGTGATGTCATCAGCGTAACTGCTGAGATACTAAACCGGACTTTTGAAATCTTTTCACTCTGGGACCTGGTTTCAGAAATGTTTGTTTTCAGTGTCCTGAAATTCCTTCTTCACGTGAATAATGTGTTGTTTAGATCAAATATTCAGTTTTCTTTGACCGATGCCATCACGATATTTAATAATTTCGACATCCGATACCAATGGCTAATTGTCAAGCTGATTTCTTATCTTAGTTTTAAAAGCATATCTGTGGTAGATAGTAAACCCAAATAACCTTAACCTAATTATTTTCTTTCACACATGTAATGATGTTTATTGTATTTTAGCCAAGAATTAATCATTTTATTGCGCCATGAAAGGCACTCATATGTTCATCTATAGACAACAACAAGCTGATATTAACGCTTGTTTGTTTGACAAAATGACCAGTGTTTAAGGTAATCTTATATTGAAAACAGAATTTGTGTTATTCAACCTCATCTGAACTCTCTCCAGGCCTGGTGTGCTCTCGGTCAGTGATGAGTAGGTTTCTCCATGGTGTTTGTCACATGTACAACACAATTAGCCATACCATGCATGTGGTGAGACGTCCCGTTTTAGTTGGGGCGGTTAGAGGGGGACGCCACGTTGGAAAAACACTGTGGGAAACAATGCTGCCCTTTACTGTCCTGTCACATGGACACACACAGATATTCTGGGCCTAGATACATTTTACAAAAGTGTCATGTGGGGCTATTTCAGTGATTCTCGAGGTGTGCTGTAGGTGCTTTATCTAATCTTTATACCATCTTGAACAACTGGACTACTTAAAGGCCATTTTTTAATCTACAGTATACACACACTCATACTAACTTACTGTAGTGTATATGATTTCAAAATGTATTTTGTGGGGCAGTGAGTAAAACAGAGTTTGCTGTGCGATTAAAAAAAAAGTTAGGTTAGGGTTAGGGTAGGATTTTGTCGTATCTCTATAACAATATTTGGGCAATATTCTGTCAGCCCAACGTATATGAGTTAAATAAAACATGTTTTTAAAGGTGAGGTAGCTGATTTTCTCACTGCAAACACAATTTAGGTTTTAAATCTGACAACTTACTCTCCTAAATCATTTAACACATGATTAATATCAACATGTATTAATTTTGGTTGCAATTATGGTCGATAAATGTCTTTTTTTATTCAATTCAATTCAGACAGTGGTCTCATTTTATCACATGGTGCTGCATTTACCATATACTCCTTAGTAGAAAACTCAGAGTTTACTAATGTACTACTTTAAAAGTTAGTTACCCCAACTTTAAAATGTAGATTTGAAGTTTTAAAAGAATGTGAATGTTTGTCTTATCAGTCGCATTACGGCTGCAATTTCCTCTTAAGGTTTTTCACTGGACAAAATGGAAAAATGAGAAAAACAGTCAGTGTGTGGCTATAACTAGTATTTACAGGTTTTCAGTACACTTAATATACAGTTAATGAAGTGTTACTAAAATGCTATGCAACATTTATTCATTGTTTGTAATAAAAGTTGTGATTGTTGGGCCATGTGGTGACTTTGAGGCCCTAAGGAGCTGCTTGGTCTAGTTTTTGGTCGAGCCAGGAAGTGTGCTTGTTATTGTTTTTAGCCTGTAGTCTTCGCTAAGATATTGACATGCTCTGGCTTTTGAAAGTTGTGAAATGCACTTCTAAACTCATTGTGGTAAAACATGATGAGATTCCTACTTCATTGAACACTGCACAGTTATGTGTATCATGAAAGAGCTGTGTAGATAATGTGAATGCTAACTGTGTGTTAAGAATGTTTAACGCACAAGTAGCTCCTCCAACACTAAATCACATTCTAAATCACTGCTCTGTGGCCATCACCATAACAACCAATACACACATGATCAACCGCTGACAGGGAACTAGCTTTGGTTAAAACACAGAAATAACTTTTATCTTACACCGTAAACAAGATTTTAAAATTCACATGGTGAGCTATTTTAGCTGGTAACCTTGATCCTATAAGCGTATTAAACAACTTGAAGTCGTGTTTTAAGCCGTTTTAACACACCACCCCTATTCTAAGACTGTTCTATGACATTATTTTGAACAATACTGGTAGTTCCAGCAACAGATAATCACCGATCACCAATCAGAAACTTAGGGGGTAGAAAAGTTTTACTTCTACCTACTCCTTTTTGAATATAATATAATATATTTTATTTTGTATTTTCTTTTAATTTGCCTTTTAATTTTCAAAAAAAAAAAGAATTCAAAAAAAGGTTTTAATCAATCAAAAGTGGACAGATGGGTTTTTCGCAAAGTAGGAATTTTTTCAGTTCTTCCAGTCCCCATTTTAGACGTGTTCGCACAGAACAGGAACTATGGACTAGGGCCACACTTGAGGGTCTTTTTAGCCCCTGCTCTGGGACAGATACTAACTAACCCATACTTTCCAGTCAGACCAGGAACCTTTTGTTGACAAGCACATTTACAAGACTAACTTGGTTTAGAAACATGTGTACATGTACGCTTGCAAACTTTCCTTATCCTTGAGAAAAACTACTTAATAACAGAAGCTCCCAAAATAGAATAATAGATTGGTACATAGAAAAAAAAAATTTAGAACTGACAGTGAAAGTTAGGCCTAACGGGTTTTGAATATCTTAAGGGAAAAAACATACTTTTGTTTTCCTAATGTTAATGAAACACTTTCAGAAACTGTTCCAGTGTGAACCCAGACATAGGGACAGGGTGGTTCTTCTGACTTAAACAGGGGCTGGAGGAATGTTGGGACTTGGGTTCTTAGTACTTACATATGTGAAAACATTTTGCTGTGGCCATCACCGTAGCCACAAATAAACAAATTAACTACTGCTATGAGAAACTATAGCTTCACTAAAACTAAAACAACTGATTTAATGGACAACAAACCAACTCTAAACAGGTTTTATTTGTGATACGTTTGTGGGACCATGGTACTGCTCCTCGTTGTTTAATCCTTTCTTGTTTACAGCTTTCGTGATAAAAACTTTTCCCTCATCAAAGGCACTGAAACAAAATAAGTGTTGTGATGTAGCTTGTGGATAAATAGTTTGCGAATGACTCGTCTAGACACCAGAGAAAGAGATTGGAGAAAGAGATTGGGCAAAGGGAGGGTTCGGGGGGGCTAGTTGAATAATCACTACTCAGTTTAATTGTCTCCTCTGTGCTGCGTGACCTAAGGCTGTAATCAGACTGAGTACACTGCAAAGGTCGCTCTCTTCAGCTCGTCTGTGAAACACTGTCAGGGATTGTGAGGTTAAATGTCTTGCTCAAGGGAAATATTTGTGCGCACTTTGGAAAATGTGTATTTATTTACGTTGCACTGGAGCTGATACTTAAAGATGTTAATGTTTATTCGTGATACCGTAACAGTGAAATCTTGCATTTTTTTCATTCTCTGTCAATTTGAGATTGTAAAAATCATAATGTCACAAAAAAGACTATTAAAAGACATAATTTTTGTAGGTTTTATAGATAGCAATGTTTGAATGTTTTGAAATGTATTGTTGTTTGTTGTTATTTGACCTCTCGCTGTAAAAATCAATATTTACCGAGACCGATTTTGGAATTTTAGACACAAAATCACAAACATATTTACTTTTCACTATTGTAAAAAAAAAAAATAATATATATATAAACAAAATATATTTAACTGGAATATAAAATATTGGACCGCACGTACTATCTACAGCTAAAAGCTCTTTTCACGCTGCCTTGGCTAGGTCCGGTCTGAAAATACTTGTGGATAGTTCGTTCTTGTCGCGTTCATTCCCTACGGAGAAGTAGCTGAACATCCTAAAATAATAAAATACTTAATGTACTGTGTTTGTGACTCAAAGCTAATGCTAATCTATATTTAATGTAATAATTAGTGTTAATCAATTCACAACGATTGATTATGAATTGATACATTTTAGAGCATCTCGACAAATTCCTCATAAGAAATGAACTACTGAAGAAATGAACCGCAAATATTACACAAACTGACACTAGCCTAGACGCAGCGTGAAAAGACCCATAATGTCCGTTTGTGCACCAAAACCCACAAAGTTTGTCTGTTGTTGTTGTTAGCATGTGGCTAACTCCTAACAACTGTGAAAAAACGTTTAAAACACATCGTGGTGAACAATTTGGAATCTCAGAATGCATTAGGTAAGTGAGCAAAAAAAAAAAAAAGACTGATATAGGAAGTTTAAAATTATTTTTGAAAAAATTGAGTATAGGACCTTCCCCACAGAAAAATAATTATCCTTAATCTTTATCTATCTCTCACCACTTATGAAAAAAAAAAAATCATCTGTAATGCACAATTATATCAGAACCATATACATGAGTCATATATGACCAGTGTTTGGTATAACTGTAAGTTACTGTAATTAGATTACAATTTTGAGTAACTTGTAGTGTAACTTGTAGTGTAACTTAGTTACGGTAAAAATACCTATACTGAAATTACAGTTAAGTAAAAACAAAAAAAAACTCCAAAACCTCACTTATTATGTGAGATAAAACGGCTCAGAGACACAAATCAGCAGCAGGAACAGGCCCACATTTTTAATGTTGATTTTAGCCCGTTTAATGAACTTATTACTGTTTATCTCTGTTCAAATGCCAATGTTATCCTATTATTAAATTTTCCTATATTAAAGTAATGTAACTACAATACTTTCTTGACCAACTAAGCAGTGTATTAATTACATTTTTTAAAAGTAATAAGTAATGAGTAACTAATTAATACTTTTCCCCAACATTGTATATGACTGTATATGACATATTAATCCGCAGGGACGACACACACAAAATAAATATGAACATGCATTCATAAAGCTCAAAAGCATCTCAGCAGAATCTCACTATGTAAATCTACCAAACATTGTCTGACTCTGTATTATCTTTTCACAAATGTTGCCATCTGTGCATCTGTGTATTATGACCCGAGTTTTACCATTGCATCCAGAAGCTGGGTACATCGCTGCAGTTTGCGTCTGGTCTCACAGAAGAGACGGAAGAGAAGTCGTCCGATGGGTTGTCTTTCACAGATGCTGACATAATCCCTTTCTGCAAACAGTAAAACACTTTTAAAACAGTAGCAGTAGATTTTATATCATAGTCTCATTTAGTTTAAACTCACCAATGTTTTTTCCCAGCTCCGCACACTGGCTTATGTGAGGAAACCGAAGAATCTCCTTCCACTTTTTACTCCGACCTTTTCTTTTTCCTCCTCCACCTGCAAAAACAAACACATTATTTATGTCAGTTAGTTTGTCTGAATGAAACGTGGGTTGTGCTTGGGTAAAGTGTTACAGAAATGTGCCAAGTTTTGTTTAACACTAAAAAAAGTGTGTCTTTTTGTAGCTTTTTAAATGACGAAGATGATGCCTTTTTTTTGCGTTGTTCCCGTCTTTCAAACTTGCTCCTGAACATCTCCACTTTGGAATCATACATTATTACAAACCAACACATAGACACAGACAAAAAAAAATGTAAATAAACAAGTAGGGCTGGGTAATATTGTCAAAAATCTCGATAATTTTTTTTTACATATCTCCATTGCAATGTTCAGACGATATTATTTCAAATCAAGCATGTCCATAAACTTAATAATCAGAAAAACTGAGCTTGACTGGGTTGACTTACTATAGATATTCTTGGTCGACTTAAACATGTGCTACCAATCGATTAAAGCAAAACTAGCAAGTGTCTCAATGATCTGACAAAATATCTGACCCAAACAAAAGACACCAGTGAATCCAAAAAGAAAAAAGAAAATGTCAGGTTCTGTCTATAACTGCCGGAATATATATCGTGACTTATTTTGTGTGAATTACTTCTGGTGGATGGAAGCATTATGTCTGAGCTTGTGTGGTTCGTCAGACGATCTGGATCTGCTCTTTAAAGTGACTGAAGAGCTGATTTTTACATTTGTTTCAGGTCAGTTTTACTTTGCCAGACCCAATAGTGACTAAATTGCTGTCTTTTATTCATTATTCATGTTTTGAAGCAAATGCTAAATATGCTAATGTGTGCACCTCCCATAGTGCTTCAGATACACAACATTTACTAGTGATTATTTTATTATTAACTTAATTTTGTTGGACTGGAGTCACTTTATTGGGCTTTTAGTCCAAGACTTGGTTGCTTGTAGCTCTAAAAATCTGTTAACTCTGGTCAACCGCTTTGCTAAAGCAGTAAAAAAGGATCTTGTGTACAAAAATAATGACTGACAACAGTACAGTCTCAGCTAGAATTCTAAATAAAACAGACCAATTTGAACATCAAACTGCACCTGCACGGCTGGGTACGGTCAGGTTAACATTAGACACAAAGGTCCTACTTACAGTTCACAACAAAGCAGCATTTTAACCACGATAAAATCTCAAAATTTTAATGCGTTGGCTAGAAGTTTTTTTTTTTCCCAGCTAGAGCTGTGACATCACCGACAAAAAAAAGTAGATTTAAAAAAATAAATTGCATAAAAACTACAATATGATGGTTTGGGCTCTGTCTCAGAACAGCACTTAGCTAGCTCAGTGTTAGTATCAGTACTTCCTGTATAATTCTTTCTCTATGAAGTTTTTGAGAAGACAGTGCATTGTAAATAAATAATTTAAGGTCATGCAGTGGCCAGTGAATGGAGCTCAACAATGAACCCTCCTCGTTCAACAAGCGTGGCTCATGTTAAATACCATCAACGTTTGGAAAAAAAATAAAAAAAATACATTAAAAGTTTGAAAACATCATCGGGCTAGTCAGCTCTGTGTTGAGTCATGAGCATAAGACCTACATTTTTGTTAAAATTCTTTCTGCAATTTATAAACTACAAATTAAAATACATTTTAAAGACATTTTGCCGAATTTTAAGTTACAGGTTTTTTAGACTGAAAACAACCACCCTGTGGATCTGAGTTTGCACATAGCTGTAGCCATGCATAGACATGTCTTTATAATCTTAAAATTTTAATTTTTCAAAAGCCTTTGGTACTTTACAATGAGGAATTACTTCCGGATCCAAAGTGACCTTCCACTGATGAGCTCCGTTGTGGCTGGATGTAACTGACAACAGGCTGAAAACTTTACAACTATGCGTATTTATAAAACAACAATGTAAAAAACAAACTGAAACAGTAAAACTTTTCAGACAGTTTTACTTAAAATGTAAAACTACTTTGAGACACAATAACCTAGCTACTGTGTTGTTTTGCTCTGAGCCCATGACTAATATGTCTTTTCTCATTTTGAAAAATAGGTTAATATAAAACTTGCTCAGTTCCCTTCTTTTTAAAGTGACCAGTGTCTATACATCTGTGTACGTCATATGTGTGTGTTTTGGCACAAACAGAAAGTCTATTCAGTCCTGCCCAGGTCCCATCAGAACGCAGAACTGTGCCAGATAAGATTCCTCCTGCCTCCATAATCCATTCGTTTTCTTCTAGAGTCTCACAAGGTCCACAGGATATTTCATTCATTTTTGAACACTCTGACTTTTCATTCATAAAGCCTGCACTAATGCAAAAATGCTACATGTGCCATTATTTTTTCAAAAAAAAAAAGCCTTGACACGATTTTTTATTCATTCTATTACAGATAATCCAAGATAAAAGCGCTTGTCTGTACAAAGGCTACCTAAGCAGTTTTTTAAGTGAGCCGAGTCTAGCACAGCACAATGTGGTAAAAAATAAATACAATTACAGTTTTCTTGAAATCACGATTAATGTAAACTGCAACGTTAGCAGTAATTTAAATTGTGACTTCTTACTTATGAGAGATTTTTATTAGAACAATGCATTAAAGCAGCATAGAGACATTTATTAAGTGGTGTTGTGCATGCAGTAGCAGATCTGACCCAGCAGGTCACGTCTCTTCAGGGTAATTGGTTTACTCTCTTGTATGGAAACAGGAGCAAAACTGGTCTAACCAGTTTGAGAAGAAAACCAAAAAAAGTCTGAATTCCCTGAACATGTAAATGCACTGACTGCAGTTCTTTATGTTGATTGGCTTGAACAGAATGGTTGGTTGGTAGTTTGCCGTTTTTTAGACTTATTCGAAACAAATAGACCCACGACCAGGGCCAGATCTAACCTTTTGGGGTCCCTAAGCAAATATCAGCTTTGAAGGCCCTTCAATCTTTTCTAAGAACCTTAATCAGTCAAGTCAAATTAGATGAATCCACCGTATTTTGCAGTAGCAATTTGCAGTAAGTAGTTCAGTCAATACTTGTCCTATTCACGCAAAAGTCGCACAGGGAAAGTGTGTCTTTGCCGTGTCACAAGGACAGAAGAGGAGAGGGCTGATCTCTTTTAAGCTTGTAGGAAACAGGGCAAATTGCGTAATCTGTGTATAGGAAGGTCTGGCTCTGCCTATGACGCTGCAAAAGTGTACCTAGATGCAATAATTATTTCTCATATAATTTATTGTATATTTTGTTGGTCACAAGCATTTGAAACAACAATAAAACCTCTAAAACCTCTATAGGTACTATCAGATACTATCATTGCCCAAAACTAACAAAAAAATAAAGATTTGACAATTTATCTTTTCAAACGTGCAACTAATCTTTAAATTTTACATAACACAGCGCATCCTTCAGTAAAAAAATGTGTCCAGTCTGCCGAGCGACAGCCAGAACCTCCAAATTCACAAGTCACAATAACTGCAGATTACCTGAACGTAGCTCAGCTTTTCAAAAACAGCCTTTTCTTTCAAAGCCGTTGAATTAAACAAACTCCCGCAGTTTGAAACTTTCCTCTGATATGAAGAATTTTCATGAAATGTTAAGAAATTAAGTGGAAAACCAGGTGTGTCAGCATTAAGAATTGTGTCTGGTATGATATTGGTCATTTTATTGTATATATTTGCTTCCTTATTTTTTATGCTCAACAACTGTTGATGGAAACTAGACGGCTATAATCTGGTGCAAAGCATCTTTAATGCTTATACACATTGTTCATGTCAAATAGACTAATTAACTTAACTAGCGACAAGCCTGCTTTACTATTGTGTCTGAAACCTAAAGCTGTGTTTGTGGACAGAAAATTCATGCATGTGAAACTAGTAATGAAAGGGTTTGTGAGAGCGAAGCATGAGATTGAAAGGTGTAAATGCATTCTTAAATTCAGCTTTAATTTCCACCTCACATTTTTACACTTGGATAAACTCATTGTGTCACTTTTTTCCATTGCGTTTGGATGTTTATTTTTCTCTCGATTCGAGAAGCCAAACCTAATAATGAAGTGACAGGGATTTCCTCTGGCCACTCCCAGAGTCCTGCTTGCCCACTCAGAGACGTCCAAGTCCAGAACAGAGGAAGCAATGACATCTTTAAGTAATAAAGCAGGAATGTGAATGGCACTACGTCATGCTTTCCCAACAATAGCACTCCATTATGATCCTCTCTCAACCATGGCACTTATTCAACAATCAGCAATTTTGTTTTTGCACTAAACTGTATCTTGTATTAAAGGCAAAGCGAACATTTATGAAAACAGCAAATGATCAAATCAAAACTCCATCATAACTAGAAATGCAAATATTAACTGAACCCAATGCACTGACAGAAACTATTAAACAATAAAAAAATAACTCACATTCAATTATATTTAGAATGGGCTACACACCACACAACTGTGGCTGAAAACATGTGACCTGCAGTCAACAATGCATAGCTGAGCACACTTTAGTGCTTTATTCTTTTATTTGTTAGCCAGCCTATTATAAATACAATGTGTTGTTTCTGATAGACTTTTCTGCCACCATATAATGGCTCTTTTTGAGATGTTTATTTGTTTTTTTCTATAAGCAAACGTTTCTGACTTTTTATAGTTATTTTCCATTACTTTCTTAAAAATGTAAACAGGAATTATTATTTTTAAACTTCCTACATCAGTCCACATGTTTTGCTCACTTGCCTTTTGTATTACGAGCCTCCAAATTGTTCACCATGATGTGTTTTAAGCTTTTTTTCACAGCTGTCAGGAGCGAGACGTGTATGCTAACAGCAGTTAGCCACAATGCTAACAACAACAACAACAGACAAACTAAGCAGAGTTTTGTGAGCAAACAAAATATTATTAGACGCAGACAGGACATTGTGGACGAATTTCCACTTGAATAGATACAATAACAAAATTCTGTGCTAGGAAGAAATTGATTTTAAGTTATTTAACTTATTGTAGAAAATTAGGTAGGCCTATTTCCTTTAACCAGTGATGACTGAAAATTAGGCTAAAAGTCGCTCACACTTTAAAAAAAAAAAAAATATATATATTTTTTGTTCAATATTTTAAAAAACAAACAAACTATGAAGCACCTGGAAATGTTAAAGATTTATTTAGAGTCAAATCAGCATTTCTGAAATGACCCGGAGGACTTTTGAGGACCCTTAAACATTTTTTTTTTTTTGTACATCAGTTGCTTTGGCTTTTGCAGAAAATTGCCAAAACCTCTAATAAGCTAAATCTAGAGTCATTCAGGTCTTGTGCAAAAATTAGATTCTGTTTTTCTTTAGGGTGGAGAAAGTTCTCACTTCTGATCAGAGCCTGTTAGACACCAGAAGCTAAAACTAGAGGGTTTCAGCTGACTCCAGAAACAGTCTTAGTTTGAAATTTAGACGATTTTAGTCAGACGTGTGAGTTAAAATAGACCAAAATAATAAAAACAATAAAGAGAGGGAAAAAAACATAATGATTATTCTGTTTCTCCTCTGACCTCCCCTCACTGATGCTCTTGGTATAACGATGTCTGCAATAAACTTTTGATTGATTGATTAACTGTGATTGTTGTGAATGAGCCATTACAGAAGTACAGAAATAGTTGTGACGAAGCGCAGATGTCACACTGGCTGATGAAAGCAGACAAACACGTAGTACGTAATGCTAACAACAGGAGTCAAAATATATCTCCTGAGATCAAATCATTGAGCACCAACACCTGCTCCCCATAATGTCTCTGCAGACCAAAGTCTCCAAAATACATGGAATATGTACGCCTATGGGCATAAATGTCCACAAGAATACTTCTTTTAATAGATTAACAACATTACTCCTTCATTTTCATCATATTGTGGCCAAAATATACCTCTTAGATTACTATCAATTGAAAATACATAAATAAAGAGAAAAGGCTTGTGAAAAAAATAAGCCTGGGTAACACTATAATAACTACACTTTGATTACTCTTAAATAATGGGTTAATTGATGATCATCATGAACACATGATAAATTGAAAGTTTATTAATGAAATTTGAAAAGTCTTTAGTAAAATCTTAATTATACCGATGTTAACTTTGTGTTAGAGAAATTACTGTTTAAAATGTCATGAGCAAGATTCATATTGAACTATGTATTCCTCTCACGCAAACCCAGGTGTAAAGTTCATGCACTGACATCACAGCAGTCTAATTGTCAGTAATGAAAGTCCTGTACCCAATTTATGCTTCCTTAAAAATATATACAAACTGAATATTTTTTTTTAAACTTACTACATCAGTCCACATGTTTGTTGCTCACTTACCTATTGCATTCTGAGACTCCAAATTGTTCATCACAATGTGTTTTAAGATTTTTTTCACAGCGTAGGAGCGAGACGTGCAGGTATGCTAACGGCAGTTAGCCGCAATGCTAACACAACAACGACATCATAGCAGCGAAGAGCGAACAAACGGTATATTATTAGACTAAGACAGGATATCGCAAACTAATTTTCACCTGAATGAGTGCATTAACAAGAGATCTGTTCAAGTTGGACACTTTTTTTTAAGTTATTTTATTGTAAAAAAAAAAAAAAAAAAAAAAAAAATGGCTACAGTCTGATAATAAGCATAACCAAACTCGGCCAAGTATTAGCATTAGTATTTACCTGAGACATAAAATGAAAAAATTAGGTAAACCGAGAAAAACCCTGGATAGAAACACTCCTGCCTCCCTCACATTACTCACTTCTTGAAGGTGTTTGATGAGGAAGCAAATTATTAGCTTTATGGCAATTAAAGTGTCCTAATGTCCCCTACAAGCTAACTAAGCTCTGAACAGCTACACAGAACATACTGACAGTTCACATATTACCATAAAAAAGTAAACACAGCTCCACAAACAAAAAAATGTATACCCAAATACTCATTTTATCAGTAGTTTCAGCCACTCAGACAAACTTTTAAGGCATTTTCGGAAAAAAAAAAAAAAAAAGATGTGAGTGCATAATCTCTATAGTGCTAAAATAGATGAGAATATAAAAGTAGCAATGAGGGACATAACGTTTGTCATTTTGTACCATTATCTGACTCCAGTCTGGTCATGAGATGCTCCATCCAGACAGACAGACACACCCAAAACACATCTTGATACATAAATAATTCATTCGTGCACATCTAACATGCTATTTCCTGTCTGTCTCTGGGTCTGTACACTTCTCACATCATTGTCCCGTAGGCCTAAATATACCACTGCTCTTAGCCTATTGTACAGTGAGTGCAGTGTATAGTGCATTGTCATTACGTTGAATGATTTTGGTGGCTGCACTTTACAGAATAGTTCCCAAGGGAAGCTTATGAAAGACGGTAAACTTTGATAACAGGAAGCTTTTAAACTTGCACGCAGCATTAACTGACTGAAAGAAGTTAGGTGTAATGGGTTATAGAAAGTCTAAAAATGCCCCTAAATCCCCTCAGCACTTTACTGCATTAAAAGTATTTTAGTATTATGAAAATTTAACTCTTGTGAGATTAAACCATGTTTTGATTTTGTTTTCTCATCAGTGAAGTTAGGCTTTGTTTCATTTGCAAATGTAAAAAGTCTACATTAAGGCTGGGCAACATTATGAAGACAATCAAACCGTTTATTGTTTATGACCATCATAGAAATGAATTGGGACTGCAACGCGTGGCATATTTAGGCAAAAAAAGTCATGAAATCGTGCTAATCATAAGCTATTTACGTGTCCTGTAATGTCGTGGTATATGGACACCATATTGAAATGAGAATATGGTGATTGGTGGTATGCATGATGAGCTCAGACTGGCCATTCATGTCTAACCAAACTACCTCTGCCGTTGAATTAAGTGAAGCAAATGCAGGAGTTTGAAAGAAGAACACAGCCTAAACATGTAGGATTTAAGTGAATGAATCAAAAGACAACTCTAAGTTTTGATAAGTAAACTCCATTGATGTAAAATAATAAGGGTATTTCAGTCAAAACACACTGTGAGCTGAGGATATGCTGCACACAAGAACTTGTCAGTCTAATTTGTTCCATGTGGACGCCTCCCTTTATTTATGCTGCTGCCTAGAAACTATGACATCACCGGGTCAAGTGCAGTGAAATTAAGGTCACAGAGGGACTACGTTTGCCTGGCATGACACGGAGGGGAAAGACAAAAGATTCTGTTCATGTGACGTCACAATATGAATGAATGAACATGGAGGGCAGCTAATTTAAATATTGTTTAAATGTTTTATTTTTAATTGGTTTGGTCATTAATAAATCAACAGATTGGAAATGTGTGAAATGAACTTTTATTCAATTCATGGTAAAATGCAATGTACAGATATAACTGTTGCTCACTATCTGGATTTAAAGTGAGCACAAACGTATTGATATGGCAACCAATTTAATTTTAATCTAACAGATGTTTTGTAATATCACTTTAAATTTGAATTGAAGGTTTACAACATGCTAATACTTAACAACATATTGAGCAGTGCTTTGCTAATAATTAAATCCCCAAAATCTGCCCATAACCACATTGCATACAGAGCTGGCAAACTGGGCAGAGCTGGAGAATTAAAAATGAGCGAGATGGGCCGGAGTCTGAAACTATGAGCAAGGTGACTGGTCAGAACAGATATCTGATATCAGATGTTAAATCAAACACAAAGAGGCTGTCACATATAAACTAGAAATTTGATTGACTATTGAAAAAAAAAATGCATAAGGCCTACTTGTTTGTAGTATGTCTAATAAATAACTTAAACCGCATTGTTGTGTAGACCGCAGAGTTCAAAGCCTGTGAAATAATGTAAGTAGCAGCTTATGTTGATTTGTTTTTTTGCAAACTCTTTATTTGTTTCAGCTAAAGAGTGATGAATCTCTCTGATATCAAATAATTACATTTAGAGCAACAATATCTCTCTCACTTTTCTCACTCTTTTGGGTTCCTTTCCTACCGTGGGCCCCGAGGAAACTAACATCATCTACCCCCCCCCAGTCCGACGCCCCTGATTGCAACGCTTGTGTGACAAAATGCAATTTGATTTTTTTTCCCAAATTGCAGCTCTAATGTGTATAGAGTATGTGCAGGTAAGAGCAGCAGATGTGAGAAAGAAGCAGAAACCAGGTGTGAAAGAGTGAGATTTGATCCGCCCACACTGTGCAGAGTCAAGCAGAGGATTTTCAGAAACTCTCCACTCATCTGTTCTTGGCACCAAATGCGCTCCTTGTTCAGTGGATCTCTTTCTGATTATCTAACAGTGGCCTCTTCTCACATCACCTCCTTTGTCTGATCTGCTAAATGTCGGCTTCACTGTTGAGTCACACTGTGGTGGTCGGAGTCACTAACACACTTTTGTATATTTCTGCTGCAAACCACACAAAAAGCAAATGTGAAACTTTGCATAGCCGCACTGACGACATGTAAACTTGACCTTTTTTTTTTTAAATACAAAGACAAATGAATGGGCAAGACTTTTTAAAGTGAAGCTAAACAAATAGTTATTTTAGTGCAAAATGAGCAGGTTTCAGGCCAAAACATTACCACTGTCAAGATTATTAGGTTAATTTGGTATTTTCATTCAATAGATAGGGTGTGCTAAGATTTTAGTTGAAGGTTTTCCATGACCTTTTCATGATTTCTCCACAAGAATACCCAGAAATTCCTTGACTAAGTAGGGAGGTACAGATCCAGCTTTTTCAGTTTCGATATTGATTGGCATTAAATGGAATATAACTTTTTTTTTTAAATGTAAGTGAATCTGAACCTGAATCTATGACGAAATTGTTTATTTGATTTCTTTCCTCATGCAAAGTATCTTGCTTTGGCTAAAAAGATTGGAATTCAGAATATTCTTCTCAATTTGAGTATACATTATTGTTGTGTTATATTTCCTTTTTTCCCAGACATTTTTACTGCTTTTGACAAACTTTAAAACAAAATTTAGAAGATTGTCAATATCGTTTAGCCTTAGTTCCAACTTAGCAGACATCCTGAAGTAAAATCCTGTGTTCACAACATTTCTGACACTAAACTAAATCTCTTGCGCACAACATTTGACTGATTGTGTTTGTTCTTATGCGTTTGTGAGCCACAGGATGTAGCTCTGGGAGGACTATGGGAGGAAGACGCTCTTTGTTCCAATATGAAGTCATGTTGTCGGTCCCTCTTTCCACCTCAATTATTAGCGTCCTGCATTATGCCTCATTACCGCGGCAATAAAGAGACAACATCTGCAAATGCACTCAGATAAAAAACGTGACAAGGAGGAGAGACTGTTCACACAGCTGTCATGAGGTCAAATGTGAAATCTTGTATGCAGTGTGACACTGGGCTCACACAGCGTCCAGTCCGGAGTACGGAGGCTTTCCGTTTCTTGAAAGGTAATGAGAGGCTCTCAAACAGCGATCTGTCCTGTGGGACTCTGATGGCCTGGCAAGACCACAAGTTCACGGGGATTCACGTTCAGCTTTTACACAATCACTGACACGTGTATGTAAACAATTGTGCTGAGTTTGGGCTTATTTCTGTTGGATTTTTCGCTGCACGTGACGTTTATTTACATCCTCTGTGTTGTATAGTTGTGTATGTCAAGCATATAGTTGCATTTGTTTTAATGGTTTTATTTTGAAAACCACCGGTTTCACGTCACCCGTGCTTGCTTGGTTTCCTGTTTGTTGTGTCTTGTTTTCACAATTCACCAAAAAGGGGTCCGGAGAACTCCGGCAGTCTAGAAAAAGTTCCTTCCAACGGAAAAGATCCGGATGACTTGAGCAGAGTTGCGTGGCTCGCCGGACCCTGACCAATAACTGTGTGAGAGCCTCTCATTACTTTACAAGAAACGGAAAGCTTCCGTGTGCCGGAGTACAGACTGGATGTAGTGAGCCCACAGTGTATATCTGGTTCAAATCAGGAGAATAACAAGTTGAATGACGAAATTTTATATTAGGCTCGGTAACAAGACATCATACAGCATTAGAATGTGCAGTTGGTCTAATATTAAACCAGTAGAGATTTAAAATGGCTAAATACCGAAAATAGCGTTAATTAAGTCATATTCATCCACACTGTAAGTAACTGGATAAGTGCACGTTTACACTATTTCACATGTGAATGGATAATAATCAGTCATGTCAAGATTTCCCACAATGCAACTGGAAAAGTATGAGCATTGATGGTCACTAGAACGGCCAATATAGACCACAATTCACAGCGAGAATCGGAAAAACAAAACGGACAGAGTCAGGTCTTTAACTAGAATCAACACGACTGAATGAAAGATGATCATAAGGAGCCGCTTAAACTCATTCTTGACCCAGAGAATAAACAATTTCTCACAATGAACAATGCGTCACGACTGAATGAAATAAATAAGATTATATTTTAGTTTCCGTCATGTATAAAAAAGTGAATGTATGAAAAGCGCTTTATAAACTAAAGTTTGATTTGATTTGTTTTGTTTTTGTCCATACAGTACATCCTTGTAAACATCAGGCCTGGGGCTATAAATAGAAAGCTGCCTGAGGGTTATGATTTAATACCAAGGTGGTCAAACCGGTTTGTGACCTCGAAGCCTGCGAGTGACAGTTGTGACTGTAAGTAACTGTATAAGGCCACTTTTACACTGTTTCACATGTGGATGGATCATATTCAGTCATGTCTTTGTGCAGAGCTGGGACAAAATCAGAACAATGACATCAGGTATTTATAATCTACATGAATTCACCAACTGCTTCATAATCTGTGATTGTTAAAGTTACAATGTCCTATTGTAGTGCTACAATTATAGTGGAAAAAAGAGCATGAATAAAATCATTGTTCACATTTTTTGAGACAATAATAGTAATAATACATTTAAAATGCTGATTTTCTAACACATCACTGTTCATCAAGATTGTCTCCAGGTAAAATTAAACTGAACTTTAACTTTTATCAGAAAAAGTGACAAACACAGCCAGACAAAAACTTAAAGTGACGGTGTATAACTTTCTGTATTGTTTTTATAGCCATGCAAGCTCGCTCAAAGTAAATACAGTATTTTATTTATTTAGTGCCACTTGTCAGAATACTGGATTAACAAAACTTAAGGGTGGGATACCTGATTTTTTCACTGCAAACACAATTTTTAAAGGTTTTAAATCTGACAACTTGTTCTCCTAAAATTTACTACGCATGGTTAACATCGACATGTAGTGATTCTTGGTTTCAATTATGGTTTAAAAACGGCAAAGTGAAACTTGAGAGGATCGCCTAAGCTCAGCCAATCACAGCACTGCATTCAGCTCCTGATGAGAACTCTTTCATTTTTCACAAAGTGTAACATTTACCATATACATTTTAGTGGAAAGCACAGAGGTTACTAATTTATTACTAAAACGTTATAGGTACCCCAACTTTAAAGGTTGTATGGAAGATTTTTCAAATCCAACAACTGTTTCCTGTTTTTCAAATGATGCACATGTGTTTCCCTCCCAAGACCACACCCTTCACTGCAACTGGGCCAATGAGTTACTTAGGAACACTGAGGGTTTGCTTGACAGTTTAACAGGCCAATAGATAACGAGGTACCTTGTTATCTATTAGTCAGCGTTTTACTGGCCTCATCATGTCCACAGTTTATATATTTTTATAATTATTTTTTTGTTTAGCATAAGTACAGGGCTGTTACAAATCTATGCAACTGTTTTTGACCAAGACTGACAACAAACAATTTTTGAAAATCCTCCATACAACCTTTAAAACTAAGAGATCATAATTTTCAAACAGTAAATAAAGGAAGTGTAACTCATCCCTCAAAAATACTATGGCACATTACTATTATTACATGCATGGGTTGGATATTTTTGATATTTTCCATATAGCAAAGTTCGCATCAGTTTTTTGGTCATAAGAGTGAAGCATGCTTATCATTCACTGCACTCTGGAGCTGTGTGGTTCCGCTTTGAGCATGCATAAATTAACCTGTCTCTGCCAGAAAGATTCTCGCAATATTTGTGATTTTCACTAAATCTGAAGAATGCATACTGATAAGAGACGGCCACGCTCGGCTGGACCAATCACAGTGCATCGTTGTGATGGGTGGAAGTGCACGCTCAAACTAGTCTTTGTGGCAAATATTTATCATAGTTTTCCAGAAGCTAAGTTGCAAATTATGAAGAAATTGACAAATAAAAGTTGAAATTACAGGAAATGATCTGAGTTCTAAAACAGAATCCCTCCACATGTCGTCAAAAAGCGCCAAAATGCAAAGACAATTTACACACAACTAACATTTTCCTGGGAGTTTAACCTATTGTTTAACACAATTTAAATGTTATAAAATATTATAATTTGTCAAATTATAACATCTGTGTCATTTATGTGGGTTTCGGCCCTCATTTATAATGCGGTTACATATGTCATATTTGCTGAACAGAAAATATCTACAAACCTCATGAAATTAGCCAATCTAGGTGAAAACAAGCAAATTGTTTGGTGAAATCTTAAATATAATCATGTTCACTGTGTTTTACTGAAAAAATGGTCTGGTACAAAGTGGGCAATGACATGGCAGCTGGCAGGTTATGCACAACTAATTGTTCAATCAATTTACAATTTAGTTTTAAAATTATGCTTAATCTTACTGCCGTAGTAATGAAGTGAAGTTGCTTGACAACTGACAGAAAACAACACTAAAATGTAGTGTTACTTTTGTGTCAGATGAAAACGGTGCGTGTAAGAAACCTCACAAAGGCGGCGAGGAGGGCAGGGTACATTTCCTGAAGTGTCGGGAAGAGTCAGGTGGCACAAGTTTCCTGTTCTAAAAATAAATCAAATATGGAATGTGAGAGGGAAAACAGCCATACTGCCCACATATCCAATAAAGTCAAATTATATAACCAGCCGCGCGATCAAAGCACAGCAGCAGCGGCAGCAGTGCCGGGCATGCTGGGTAATACCGTATGTGTTATTTGTTCATCTATAACAACAAACTGGGAGGGACAGAGCAGAGTCCAGCTGCAATAAGGAGCCACGGCGTTTGTTTACCTACAAAACTTGGATGGAGGCCACAGGAGGCACAAACATTGGTCACTATGACAACCAGCTACTTCACTATTGTGGCTTTTTTTTTTTTTTTTTAAATATATGCCTATAAAGAACCAGACCAACAAGGTTATGCAGGTGACATCATAGCATTTTTAATGTCAGCAGTAAGTGGCAAAAATGAATGAGAGTCAAAAAACACTGCTAAAATAGGTAAAAGCAGCTATAAACTGATTTTAAAGGCAAATAACCGAAACTACTGCTGAATACTGAGTTTGTGTGTGGCGTATAAAAAAAGAAAATCAGGTAAACAGTAGCATAAAAGCAAAAAAAGAACTATGTCGCTTCTTCACTGACACAAACTTTATCAACACAGTTCAACATTACATTCTCTGCTTAAATAAGATGTTTTAGTCAGTTTGATGAGTGCTAAAACGATCTTAATCTTACTGTTAGCAAACAAGATAGCTAAAGTCTGCACTGTTACCGTGACAACAGAGAAGCTACTGTGTAAAATGTTTGAAAAAAAGCTCCCGGAAAGAAAAATGTACCCCATAAAAGTATCAGTTGTTCTTCTCATACTTTTGTCACTCAGTCTATTGTGGTCTTGTAACAAACCAGCACTAAGCCAGCCTAATTCAAAATCTGGAGGTAAAACAGCTTTAAGAACGTCTAAATCAAGCCAAACAAGGACTTGAAGGACAAATATGATGCATTTGCTCTGTTCTCGTCCTTCAAACATTGCTCCCGAGTTGCGTAAATATGACACACTTTGTAGCCCCTAGTTCTATGGTGGTTGTAAAGATGTGTTTTTATTCATGAATGTTAATAAAATTCATATAGTAATCTTAACCTACCTTAAGCCCCAGTCCTTGATGATTTTACAAAAGCCATCAATGTCTATTTTGGCTATGCAAATGTTCAAATTTACAGTATTCAATGGTCTTTTAGAACTCAAATTAGTTGATGTATTTTTTGTCAAATTGCAACTATACTTCTGTCACTATGATAAATATTTACTGCAAGAACAAACCAAGCTACGACATAACTATAAAAAAAAATGAGAACGACACATGCAGCTAGTCTTGAGGAAAATACTAAACTTCCTCTTCGGTGAGCGATCCAAAAGTGGTCAGAGTAAGTAAAACTACTGTATTTCTTCATGTTTGGAGGGTTAATCTATAACACATGAAAGAGGCTGAATCTATATAATCTGCATCAGAACGTAGAAAACTGCTGTGCTGCCTTTTCGTCAGTAACACAGCTTTTGTTGGTTGAAAGATGAAAAAGACTCTTGTCCTCATAGTTTTAATCATGCAAACCTCATATGTTTATCCTAAAGACATTATTTAAGTGTCGTGGCTCATATTCTTTCACCAAAAGGTAGAACAGAGTAAAATAACAGACATGAAGTTTGTCAAAAGTTTCTCGTCAAATGCTGAAATCGAATGAAAACTAGGAATTTCAAATGCCTATAAAAAGGGAACAGATTAAAGTAGAAACACAATTCTTTTTTTTTTATTTTTTATGAAAGTAGACACTTGTAGGTCTCATTTATTGTACAACATGTTATGATTCCATTTTTTTCTTGGCAGGGAAGGAGGGTCAAAGTGAGAATATAGCTGGCAATGAAAGAGTTAAGGAGGGTTTTTTTTCACATAAGGTAAATCAGAAGCACTAAAACGCACCGGATACAGGGTTAAAATGATTGACTTGCCCTTGTAGACACTTTCAAGCTGCTTTCTACTTCCTGTGTGGCTTTAAAACACACTTATTAAGATGTTTGTTCACCGACTTGCTACTCCGCTGTTGACATTCCTTCGTCTTTTGTTTCTCTTATGACAACATCCCATGAAAACGTAGAGTCATGAAGCAGAAAAGGCCAAACTGCTCTGAGAGACTGCTCTGTGCGCTGGGAAATCTTTGGAAGAAAATATACACTGGAAAGGCTTGCGTGATAGTTCATTCTTTATGCAAAAACCTAATTTCCCTACAAGATAAAACTAACTGGCTCTTTGTATAATGCTATCTGATGGCATTGTGTTTGCATAAACTACAAAAACGTCTTTGCTCAAATAAATATAAATAAAAGTGGCAAAACTTGAAGTATTATGATTTTTTTTTAATTCTATATTTTTTCTTTTGCTTGTTTTTTTCTTCATGAGATTGTGCGTGATTAAGAAAAAAATATGTAATAATTTCACAGTTGTGGTGCTGGGAAGGTTAGAAAACCAGAAACATGTTCCAGTAAAGAGAGATTGGTCGACATCAACTTTAGCACAACTAACTCAAATCGAGTCACAATCACGTTTAAATAGAGGTTGTTAATGTGACGTTATGTCAGAAAAGTAAACAGAAAGTTAAAGAAAGAAGCTAAAACACGCCAGGTGGCGATAGCATCACTTTAGCATTTAGCTCGCAGCTAACGTTAGCATTGTTAGATAAAGTTATATGTTTTTCTTTGATTACATATTTGACACAATATGGATCTTTAAAGGTGGCGTAGCTAAATTTAGATTTGAAAAACTGACAACTTTCTCTCATAAATCCTTCAAAAGTGGTTAATATGTAGGCCTGTAAACTTTGGTTGCAATTATGGCCAATAAGCATCTTTTTACAAACAAAGTGAGACTGGAAAGAATCACCCAAGTATGGCCAATCAGAGAGCAGCATTCAGCTTCTGATAGGAACTAAAATTCTTTATTTTTCAGTTCACACTTCACCACATAGTGCTGCATTTACAGTATCATATATTTTTTTACTAGAAAACACAAAGTTTACTAATTAATAATTAAAAAATGTAGTTACTTAAACTGTAAAGCAGAACTGAGTAACTTTGTTAGTCTCTGTGATGATGGTTATATACGTATTTTGGGGCATTTGATGCATGTGTCTGCTCATTCAGTTGTTTCTGACAGAAACTACGACAACTGCAACATCTCTTCACCGCCCTCTTTCCCGACTCGAATTTCTTCTTTAGCAGTGTAAACTGTGTTGAGATGTGTTTTTAATGCCTTGTTTCAATCCTAAAGTTATGCAAAAAATGTTAAGTTGTGATTCAGTTGGATGATTTAATTACGGTACACAAGAAAGCTGGGGGGGACACTATCGCTGAATCTGAAATCTTGTGACACTTAATTTTTATTTTAAACCTCCAGGAAACTGTCAGTAAATTGTCTTCGCATTTTGATGTGAACGGATTTTGCTTTAGAGTTCAAATTTTCAATGTTTACTGGTCAATTTCTTCTTAAATTGCAACTTTACTACTTCAAAACAACAATAACTTTTACCACAAGGACTACCACAACCAAACTAAGTCAAAATCAGAAAAAAATAATCATATGTGTTTTAAGTACACCAGCATTTAACACACAACAGAATCAAATGACCAAGCAGGAAAGACAAGTGATATTGTAAACATCAGCATGTATAAATTACAAAGCCACATTCTTCTCTGTTCTCACAAATATGACAACATTTTCTTTGCTTTTACTTTCATTTAAAGTTTAACCGGCTGAACCGATATCACCAATACAGCTGAAAGTCATGGATCGGCACCGACATCGAGATATTTGGATCGACGCATCACCAATCCCGAGAGAACAGGCATGAACTTGTTGCATCCAGCGGAGTTACGTATACTACATGTGTGGGTAGAAGCTGCAATAACAATAGAGATAGTAAGAGCCAGAGAGCAGAATTTTTCCACTCAAGAAAAAATGAGTCACACTCCTACTCAAAACACAGCCGGCCTTGTGATATGCGAGAGAGAGAGAGCCATCAGGACTTCTCTCTGGATAGTTACACAGGACAATGCAAAATGTGAGGCATACATTTTGTGGTCTATACGTCATGTGTGCTTCTCTGTCTCCGGGACAACAGTGGTGGCATTTGCGAAACTCCAAACGTACGGAAAAAAGTATGACCTTATGTCTAGAGATGGGCGATGATGACAAAAATGTGTATCTCGATAATTTATTGAGATGTCTTGAAAATGATCTTCAGATGATATTAAAGGGACTATACTCGATTTTTTTGCAACAAGATAACTTAAAAGCAATTTCCCCCTAGCACTGATGCCTTGTTAATGTATCTATTCAGGTGGAAATTAGTCCCAAAGTCCTGTCTATGTCTAATAAAATCTCATTTGTGTGCAGCTTTTTCTGTTTTTGTTTTTAGCATTGTGGCTAACTGTTGTTAGCATAGTGACTCACCTCGCTGCTAAAAGCTGTGACAAAATATTAAAACTCATCATGATGAACAATTCTGAAGCTCAGAATGCATTAGCTATGTGAGGAAATCATGTAGCCTGAAGGAAAAAGGTTAAAATTAATTATTTCTGTTTGTTTACATTTTTAGGATGCAAAATCAGGTACAGTCTCTTTAAGTCAGTCCAACAGAAATGTGAGCAAAAATAAATGTATTAGCTAGTGTAGTGTTCAAGACTGCATTAATCGAGACAAAGACTTTTCCTAGACCACAGAGTCCCAAGGTCGAGACTAGACCAACGAAATTTTATATTATCAGTATCTACAAGATTGTGTCGTTATTATTGGGACGTGTACTGCGCTCCTGGTGCAAGTTTAGCAGAGTGTGGTGGTAATGAAATGTTTTGGACACTGAGACCACAGGAGTTCAAGACCGAGTCCAAATGTGCTCGAGTCTGAGACGAGACCAAGACCTTTAAAAAGCGGTCTTGAGTGAGTACACTAGTGTTAGCTGAAGTTCGCACAGTAAAGTTAGTTGTCTTAAAATTACACTGTCATTTTAACTTTCTATGTGTTAAAAATCAAATGCATAAATCCTGTTGAAATAGAAATTTCAAAACAAGTGTTTGGGTCACTCAGCATTGTAATACTACATCAGTTTTATGCCACACTGTGGAATATTGTAGCTAAAGGAACAAAATTCCATGGAAACAAACAAGAGGAGGACCTCTTCTGAGACACAAAAGAGTTGATTTTAGGGAGATGTAAATCTGCTCAGATTAAAAACACATTTTTAACATCCAAATAAAAAACAATACTTTAGTTCAAGTCTATTTTTGGCTTAAAAGTTACAAGGTGTCAAAAAAAAAAAAAAAAATCCAATTTCATCTGAATCAAAATAAAATGTATATTTTTACAATTAATATTATAAATCTCATTAACTATTAACCCCATTTGTTTTTTGTCTTTTTACGGTAACTATTAGAAAAATGTGAAATGTTTTTGCTACAAACGATATACTCAAAACAACATTCACAATGTTTTTAAAAATGTAGTTTGTTGCACAGCCCATCTTACAGTATGTCAGTTGTTTTATTTTCGAAACTTAGACCTAAAAACATTTTGCCTTGGATCAGTATGTTGCTTCTTCAAGGTTGTCAGAATATCGATAATCAGCTATCAATCGATACTCAAACTATAGAGGGATTCTCTGTTTATCAGCACAGGTGATGCGCGCGCAACCTGTGAGCAGCAACAGCAACACTCGCCAGCGCTGTTGTGAACTAACTACAAGAGTTGATCACTGTGAAAACCAAAGGTAATGCTGCCTAATCAACATTTGTAATGAAATTTGTCTTTACGACAGGTGAGTGAAAACACGCAGAAGTAAAACACCGTAAACTAGACAGACAGTGTCTCTTTCTGCAGGCTACATGTGCATAAACTTTAGATACTCATTTTAAGTATTATTACTTACTATCATTACTACGAAAAAAGTGTGAAATGTTAATATCGTCATGACAACACTACTTGGGTCAAAAGTGGGTCTGGTCACCATTCCCAAAAAATCTAAACGCATTGTACAATCAAACCTGATATATTTTTCATTTACTTGCTTCTCATAAGCAGCCACATTTGCTTTAATATGGGCTATGTGCATATCTTATTTAATTTATGCTTTTGGTCTCTCTATTTGTATAGGGCTTTTCCAAGACACTCAAAGCACAGACACTGAGGCATCATTGGGTAAGTGTCTTGCCTAAGGACACACAACACATTGACAATTCAGTCTAGCTGTCCAGGCCCTGACATGCTTAACATCTGACACAAGATCAGACTTTGACAAACACTGGGTAAAAGAACAGTAGATTAAAAAATAGATAAAAAATAAAAAGGTAAAGACATGCCTAAATGTATTTCTGCTACCATGATGGTAAGTCGTAATTGGAGCAATTATGTCAAATATAAACACAAACATTTTGTCTGGAACGGTTCTGTTGGCAAGAGCCAAGTAAAAGGATAAACAAACCAGAAGTGGGCATAATGACATGACTGGCTGTAAAATCAACATATTTTAAATGATTTTTACCATCAAATATTATTTAGTCAAATAATTAAATAAACACATACATACACGCATATATCTATACAGCAATTATGTTTGTAGAACTGTCTTTAAATGGTTAAAGTCGTATCCGAGCAATAGGAGTTATTCCGACAGGATTGGTGAGTTCTCCTCTTTTGCCGTGCTGTTCTGCGGAGTACCTCAGGGCTCTATTTTAGGTCTTTGTTATTTTCTTTGTACTGTTACCGTTTATATCAATCACTGCTAAATACAGTCCAGCTTTTTATTGTTATGCAGATGATTTACAGATTTGTTTTACCTGTGCTTTCCGTCAAAAACAAGCACTATCACAGACTATAACATATGTCTGTTTTGTATTACTTGTTTTACTGTTACGTATAATAATTTTATGTCTATGGTATCTGTATTTTGCATTTTATTGTTTTATAGGTGATATAAATGTTGATTAAAATGAATATTATGATGATCAAAAATGTCATAATGATGGGCTTTCATAATATATCAATTTAAATGTTCCTTTGTTTATATTCAGTGATTTGTTTCTGGAAAAATAAACAAATAACATTAGAATTACATAGATCATAATCCTTTGCTACATTGAAGAAATTGAGAATCTTTGACAGCAATGAAAAGGCTTGTCAACGCATTTGTATCAAAATAAACATCATGAGATTTGCATATCGTTCCATCTCTGTAACTCAGCTCTTTGCAGATAAAAGTGACTCTGTTTCTCTTGCACAGACTTGCTGTTCCTCTAATTGCTTGAGGACATTCTGCACATTCGAAGCCACAAATGTCTTGCGCAGACAAAGACCTCACACTTCTTATCATGTCATCTCGTATCAAAAATATCTGTTATCTTAACCGCGGATTTGTGGCGACCTGCACAGATGCTCAGCAGATTGGCTTGATCGCACATTTTAGCAGAGCTTTAATAATAAAGCAGCAGCAATAAAGCAGGGATTAAGACATGGAAATTAATTAGCACAAAATCAGTAGCCAAGGACATAAGACCTAAGGCTTATGTTGTTGTTATGTTGTTTTTTTTTCTGAAAGACGTGACAGACATAATAATCAAATCAAAAAGTTAGATAAAAATACTTTTGTAATCACTTAACACGTGCATTTTGTTACATAAGCAGAGAAAAATCTTATGTATTTGCAATAGGGCAAACAAATTGTTGTTTTGGTATGAACTCTTGTCTTTTAAGCAGTTTGAGTCAAAAAAAAAAAAAAAAAAAGGTCAGATAAAAGATACTTCAGAGCTTTAGCCAGGCTCACCTTTTTAATCAACCAAGAATTCCATTAGTTGACTACAGCTCTACACAGAGTAAGAGTAAAAAAGGTGGTCTAAGAATAAATCCCTTAGGTATTTGAGAAATAATGTAAGTTAAATTACGTCAAAAGTTGGTGTAGTTGATTTTCACACCACAAAACCAAAGCATGGTCCAACTAGTTCCTCACTCACAAATCCTTAAGCACAAGGTAATATCCACCACATACATCATTTTTGTCTGCAATGAAACCCTAAAAACATATTGTTACAGACTGCAAAATGAGACTAGAGGTGACCAGTCAAGGACAGCCAATCAGAGCTCTGCATTTGACTCTTAAGTTTATTAATTTGCAACAAAAAAAGTCAAGTACTCCATATTTAAATGACAAATATATGCACTGTTTACATTGTTCAGCTCCTTCAAACTCCTGAGCATCCGGAATCACACAATCAATAAAAAAGTGTATTTCCCACATTAGGAATGGAGTTAGGGGACAAAACGTTAAAACATTTACAAAACTTTTCTTTAAGAGGCCAGAAATATATTAAAAAAACACAAAAAAACAAGCAAAAATGTAGTTTAACCTGTTATAACTGCCTTGATTCATTATATTTTAAGGCAAATCTAGAAAAGTGACAGCACAGAGTAAGAGCCAACAGCAGGCAGTGGAGAGGAATCCTGTAAACTGGTCCAGACTAAATACCCCAGCTCTATTACCGCAATTCAAGGAAGGCATCTGGACGCAGTAACGCTGTTTTCCCCTTTAACTCCCATTCACTTTGACGGCAAATTATGTCGGCAGTGCCAGGCCTGGAATCTGCTGCGGCTGCCAGGGAAAGTTGTGAATGGGAAGCACACAGACACAAACACATTGTATAATAAGCTCCTGTAATGATGTCTAGTTTACGTTGGAACACAGGAATTCTGCCCACTCCATCAGGACTGAACACTGTAACTCTATGTTATGAAGAAGACTCGCTTTAGGGCTGGGCCAAGTGGATATCGTGATGACTTTTCATATCTTAATTAGAGCAGCTCGATTATAGATGAAGTAATAATCACAATTACTTAAAACATAATTGAAATCACATTATTCAGTCGATTATTGGCTTAGAGCAGGGCAGCAACTAACAAGTATTTGGGCAATCGATTAGTTGATGCTTAGCTTTTAAATCTATATCATCAAGTATTGGTGCTAAAAATACTTTAAGAGAACAAAATTTGCCTTTTTCTGAACAGTTTTAGAATAATCTACAACAAATACTAAAACAAGAACAAAACCTACATTTGAAACAACCAAAAATTATTACTTTGTGTTAAATATCAGTATTTTTGAAAAATTGTAGTACTGTATTGTTCTTGGTATTAAATCAAGTATAAATAGTATAAAAACCAGTTAACGATCATTCGATTACTAAATTAGTTGATGATTATTTCAGTGATCGATTAGTTGTGGATTAACTTATTGCAGCCGTAGCTTAAAGAGAAGAAAGAGCATCAGTGCAGCTTAGATAAAGGAGAGTGTTGTTATGAGTAGTGCATAATTAAAAAAAATGTCTGCTAAAGCTGTAACACTGTATTGTTTATGAGCAACTTTTCCACCCAAAGAAAACAAACATGTGCATAGAGTAAACCTAAGAGTTCATGTTAATATAGACAATTACTCGATTATAACCTTTTTGTTGGCAGTAAGTAATCATAATTCAAATTGAAATGTGATTATTGTACAGCCCTAATCTCAGTAACTGTATTAGTATTCATTATGTCAATCCACAAAGAAAATGTTCAAACGTGTTTTTAATGATTAGACATATAGGGGTCTTCTCCCTTATGAAAGCCAACATGGTTGCTCATGACGAAAAAAATACATGAAAAAATATGACGTGGAACTGATTTTTCAGAATCATGAAACAAAGCGAAGTTGATCCAATATGGCCGACTTCCTGTTCATCATAGAGCACGACTCCAAGTCAACTTTAGTCTTGTCTCCTAATGTTCTATCACTGTTCTGAGTTTCATGAACTAGGACAAAACGTACATGTCTTGTTTTCCCTAGAGGTCTGATTATTCCTGCAAAGACCAAATTATAAAATTCTTCGCTGGGCTGGTCGCGTTGATGCATGTTGAGCATACTTTTTGAGGGGTCAAAAATGCAATCGAAAACTCGGAAAAAATAATCTATGCAAACAAACGAAGAACATTAGCTCTCGCCAGATTTCAGTCTGGCAACAAAAATTGTTGCAAATGGTATGCTCAACAGAAAAAACATATATGCACGTTAATAGATATCAATATCAAAAGAAAAAAAAACGCAATTAGATTTTTTGTCATATTGTGCAGCCCTACACAACTATGGAAAATATTAAAAATGAACTGCCCTACTAATTTGAAAAGTTTGACTATGCGTACATTTTATTGCCTGGAGAATCAAGCCTCACCGCTGCACCAGCGGATGAGTCTGGTCGCCCCCCGAGTCAACTGGATTTCTAGGGCGGAGCAAAGCTCACCTAACAGACAGCGGAGGGAACCAATCAGAGAAGAGCATAAAGGCTTCTAGTGCCGTAAGCTGTTGGGATTTCTCTCGCGCTGTCATCTGCCGGTAAGGGCGTTCCCTTACCGGCTCAAGCCGACTGCACTGCCTTGACCATCTTGAACACGACTATTGACGCGATGTCTTTTTGGTAATTTAAAACGGCTTTTACCCGTGAATGGAACAAACTCTCGGTTTTCCGGTGCGCCATGTTGTTTATCCTTCCGCCGCGCTGCCTAGATCCATGCGCGCTGCGCACAGCAGGGACGTTGTTAGCAAAAACCACGTGACTGAAATAAACGATTTTCATTGCACGGTACGATCTGGATTTCGAAGGAAACGCCCTTGGAGGGGAGGGCGACCAGACTGACATTTTCTCTGTGTAAAATACGTACAGAGAAATGTCATTCTGGATCCCAGGCAATACATTTTAGGCATTAACACTTCTGAAGCTATAACCAAGATTGATTGGACGTTGTGCTTGATTATTCAGTTGGCCTGTATAAAAATAAAAGTGACTATATGTTTAACCTGTATGACAGAAATATACATCTACGCCAACTTCAACTGTACAGCTATGGCGTGTCAGACTGAGAAAAAAAAAAAAAAATGGCTAAAATATGGAAGCTCAGTACTGCAATCTCTACTATATATTTTTTTTCAGCTGTATCACGAAATGTCATGATAACTATCAGGTAATAACGTGATACTATCAGGTAATAACGTGATATGAAAAAAAAAAAAAACTATATTTATTGTCCTCAAGGTAAGCAGCTAACGCTAGCCACTTTAGAACATGACTCTTTTTTATTGAATACGCACTAGAACAGTCATGAAAGCAGAGTTTATAGACTTTTGTTCAGTTGTGTTGTGCAGTTCAAAAGCCTGTCGCTGTGGTGCTGCTCTGTGTTCGTTTTCGTAGTGCGTTGTGTCCAATAGAAATAAAAAAGGAGCCTAATGCGTAAGAAAAGCTGAAATATCGAGGCTTTTGCGATTAGCTAATCGCAGTTGTCAATATCACGGTATCGATTTGATATCGATATATCGTGCAGCCCTAGAATGAAGTTGGTATAGTTCTGATAACAAAATATCAGAATATCACGGACTAATTATTGTTTAATTAGTAATAAAGATTAAATAATTGTTATGTAATATTTCTGCACTAAAAGTCTTAAAAGTTTTTAGTCTAGTTAGATTTTTCCAAATCTCGATACAAAAACAAGGTGAATTTCGATGTAGACAAGACTGTTACACAAAGACCAAATGCATATGACTAAAAGGTGAAAGGTCCACACCTCCTCCTGTCTCCATGGAAATGTTATTGCTTTGCTTAGAATGCTCCACAGCACAGCTTTGAACATATCTATCTCCATGGAGACGGGCAGGTGGTGAAGAACCAGTGCAAATCAAATCCCTGGAAATGTGGACTTGCTCTGGATTTTCTAGGGATATTTGAGCAATCTTTAAATAAAATATATATCACGTTTAGCTGCACAACTCTTACCGGACAGTCAAAGCTGGATAATGTTTCTAAGGTTTCCTCTAAGTTGCCATAACGGTTCTATTTGCACAGCTGACTAACCTCCTTCATGTCAGTTCAATAGCATTACTGCCCATTGGACATGGTTAACAGGAGATGTCAGATGATACTCAAATGACCATCCTAGACTGTTTTCCACTCCTCATCATCTCCTTCATCACTGCCATGTTTGAGGCGCCACAGGAACATGAGCTCCGATGGAAGGAGCCTACTTAGTTTGTTATGTAACGTTCAATTGGATTAAATTGCCTATGGACAGAACGTTTTTCATTCTAATACTGATGTTTGACATACAGTATGGTTTCTTCAGAGTTGACTCAACTGGGAATTTTTACTGGGCTCCTCAGAGAAGTCTATTTTCATCTTCCCCATAGCCCCGCCCACTAGGGCTGGCTATTACCTTTTGATATGATATGTATCTCGATACATGTTTATCTAAATACAATTCCTAAAAACAATACGTATCAAGATATATTTTACTGACCAAATAAGAAATGTAGAAAAAATATATATATATTCTATTTTAGCTGTAAAAATGTGGTCAGTATGTTTTTGAGTACAGCTTTTCTTAAAAATCAGTGTTAAGAATGTAACTTTGATTATGTAGAAAAGCAAAATGCAAAAGTATTTTCACACTGCTTTTGTTACATACACTTGTTCTATGGATAAGGCATTTTCATCTCAGTAGTTTCAGCCTTAAAGGTGCACTGTCTGTGTAACTTGTTGACCAAAAATAGACCTGAAGTAAAGCAAGTTTTTGTCATAGATTTTTGTACTAAATAAACATACAAATCTGTGTCTTTACTTTGAGTGGGCCTGCATGGCCACAAAAGGAAGTATTATTTAGCTGAGAGCAGGGCCTCCTCTTGTTTGTTTTCATGGAAAACCAGTTCCTTTAGCTGTATTTTCTCACATTATGGTATTTGACCCAATTCAGAAGATTCCAGGGTATGATTTTACCTTTCTATTTCAACTGAATTATGTCGTTTACTTTTCACCTCCAGAAGTTTACACAGTGCACTTTGGGTTCAGAAGTGTAAAATGTATGTGTTTAAGTTTATCCCGATACGCCTCTCTATATCGATACGTGTATTGTCCACAAGTTTGTCACGATATATCCAAAATCGATATATCCAGTACAGCCCTACCGCCCACATTCCTGTACTTTTTGTGATACATTTAGGTTTCTAAAATTTCACAAAGCAGCTTTTAACCTCTTATGGCGTAAATCCATTTTTGTTAAAACACCTGATTTCGATTTTCTAAAATTCAAATTGAGAAATTCAAAATGTTTCTGATTCTTTGGAGCACAAACACACATCTGAACTCTTTGTGAAGCTGAGGCTTTGTAGTTTTAGCCTCTGACGTACTGAGTCTAGTTTTAGGTGAGAAGAAGCTCTGCACAAAAGAACATCAGGTTTTAAAGTCCTAAAATTTCTTCAATAACCAGGGGTGCCAAAGTGGGGCCCGGGGGCCAAATTCAGCCCGCCAGATGGTTCAATTTGGCCGCGAAGGGTTATGTAGGTTTGTTAGAACTAACAGTTTGATTCAATTTTGTGCTGAAAAGACTGTCAAATGACAAAATTCATGTGCAATCTCTTAAAACATGTTAGTAAAGATATTTTAATCTTCATCTCTTCTCAAAATGTTTTTTAAATGCCGAACGAAATTAGGTTTGGCCCTTGGCACTCGTCAATGCAATACATTTTGGCCCACGAAGAAAAAATCTGCAAATTTTGGCCCTCCGGGGAAAAAGTTTGGGCACCCTGCACTAGTCAGAATGACACTAGACTTGGTATATTTTGGGTTTGGACAATTCCTCGTCAAAAACTGGCGAGAAATTGTCAAACAAACAAGTTTAACTAAAGAAATTGTTTTAGGGAGCTGTATTACCTTAAAAACGTTAAGGCTGAGCCTGTAAAGGATTTTCATCAGTTTTATGAGCTCCCAGAACTATATTATCTCAATATTTACAATGTGGCCAAATAATATCTCGTCCAGTAAATATCTTAATATTTTGTTATATCGCTCAGCCCTAATAAATGAGCAATAACATAATACGTTTTTGTTCATCTATGACATAAGTACCTGAAAAGGCATAATAACGTCTCCTTTACAAAACTCAAGAGTCATGACACTCGACAGTGTCAGTTTGGCTAAACAACCTCAAATACAGAGCAATGGGAGAATAACAACTGGCAACGCAGGCCCTGGAAGCCAAAACTACACGTGATTAAAAAGACGCAACAAATAATACAACTGTAATACACTCTAACAAATCTGTGCCATGCTGTGCTTTCAGTTTGCAGCTCTAGTGTTTGATTCTGTAGCTGCAATTTTACACATTTACTACGGTTAATCCAAGTCCTACTCTAGCAAATACTCTACGTTTAATCTTTTGGTGGTTATGCCTAGTGGCTGAAAATAACAAAATATTGGACATGCTCACACAACACTGTGAGCATAGTTTAGGCCAGGGCTATTCAACTTTATATACTCGAGGGCCGTGGCTTCTGGGCCGGAGGTGTGAGCCGGGCCGCCACTTTTAGCACACTTTGGGGTCGCACAAGATGAGATAAGTCTTAACACTGTAAAACAACACTTGCATTAGAATGCTGTGCAAACACAAAATACAAATAATAATAATATAATAAGCAAACAAAGAACAAAGAATAATCCAGACTCAAACCAGAACCAAACCATGTCTCAAATAAACAAATTAATCATTAAGCCAGGCAAAGGTCAGTAAAATAAGCTAAAACAAGTAAATATAAACAATACTTTTGTTTATATATTTTAGGGGTTGCAGATCAGATTTAACCCCTTGGAGGGCCTGATCTGGCCCCCGGGCCATATGTTATGACACTAATGACATTACAATTTTTCCGCTGTTTTGTTTGCTTTTTATTGTTTTTGTTAATTTATTCCTAGTTCAGCAAATCTGACAAGAAACATGGCATATTTGCCATTATTTTATGGCATATTTGCCATTATTTCTACGTTGTCACTTTCCGAGCCTTATAGTTTTTCATAGTGTTTTATTATAAATGCTGACACATGTTCACTTATATTAAACCTGATCATCTCTATAGGTAACATGGGCCAACCCACTGTGGGCCTTCAGGCTACAACACAGAGAATAGCTCAGGTGTCCCCACATGCATGATTGTATTCACCTTTATGGTTGTCATGAAAACCAACGACAAGACCTTCTCAGCAGGTTCATGACAAACTTCTATCATGGGATCAGCCTATTTAGATTTGATGTGACCTTCAGGGTACAGATTGACCAATCCCAGTCGTTCACACACGTGTGGATACCAAACACGTTGCCTATAGGCTGTGAAGATCACAAAAACATGCCCCTTTGCTCTGAGGATTCTTCTCAAAGTAGAAGACTGGAGATCAACCCAGGGCTTCAACATGAGCCAATGTAAACCATTGCGAAAGAACTAAAGCGTTCATTTGCACGGACAGTGAAAGCGGATGTGGGAGGCGACCCGCCTCTTCTCCGCGGTTGTTCTTGGGGGCTATGCGGAGCTTTGCGGTGGGAAAACGCTGTCAGGAACATCACAGATGAGTCTGATGTCAGGATTGCCAAAGACAACAGGAGAGGCGTTTCCCACCGTGAGAAAAGCTCTTATGACAATACGTAAGGTGCCCCTCACCCCTGCATCTGGACGTGGCTCCACAAACCCACAATCTCAATGTTCAGCGCTCATTTGAGTCCTTCTAAACTTATACTCACCCTCTCTGGCTTTCAGCAGTACAGTGTTGGCTACTATGTTCTCCAGCTCCATCAAAAAGGTCCTAAAGGCTGGCTTTGGAGACAGGCGTCTGCAGCAAATTAAAATAAGAGTCCTTGAGCGCGGGTAATGTTTTTACTCCTCTTCTTCTGTATCCGAGTGGAAATCTCTGCTATCAGAGTCATAGAGCATAAAACGGGCTGTGATCGGTTTGCTTGCAATAGAAGCTATGCGCGGCTGTTCTTGCAGTCGGCTGGATGTGCGGCGGCGGCGCATTTCTACTCCAATCCCCAAAACCTTTCCATACGTGATTTGGCAGCGAACGCTCCTTTAACCAATGCGCAAAAAGAAATCAAGTCACATACTGCGACATAAACACAAGCCAGCAGAAAAACGTGCTCCTGACAGCGGCGGTACCAGGTTAGTGGCAGCTTTGCATTACACCAGTTGTTGGGGTTGGCTGCTGAAACACACAGAGGGAGAGAGAGGGGACAAGAGCGCACCCCTCCCTCCTGCGTCTCCACGTGCGTCATCACAGAAGGTGGAGCTTACGTCTACGTCAAGCCAAAGACACAAATTCACTAGAGTAATCACTTAGTTACAGAAAACACGGGTACTTTTAGACGATCTGCAGTTCTTGAAAAGTGGATCTATTGAATAAATTTGATAAATGACTCGAAATTTGGCACCAGTAGCATCTTATCAACCAGTGCTATCGCTTTTAAAATCTTCGCAATAGACAATCGATCGATGCGATGGAAGCAAAAAGTAGAATAGCAGAGCTAAGAAAGTGCTGCTGCTTTGCAATTTAGGTCTCAACAATGTACGGACATCCACGCAGACTAATGTGCCTCCCTCCCCAGGACTACAGATGCTATTCAGCTGTAAAGCTACAATTTGGTACAAGCATCTCTGCCACTGTGCTTAATTAACATTACAAAGCAATGTTCGTGCCCTCTAGTGGTGAGTGTATGCAGGATAACAAAAAATAAATCTATTCCCTCTAGTGCTCCATTGTAGGAATAATGAATTAACATTGAACCAAGATCCAAAATAGGAATAAATTACTTAAATTTGTGTTCAATTTGTGTCTAACTGCCTCAAAACAGTAAAACAGACACATGAGGTTCAGTCACCAAAGCTTGGGAATCACTGCTCATTAAACCAGTAGTATTTATTTGTGAGGTACTGGAGGAGACCTTAGGATTGATGAATGTGGATTAACATGACATTATCCAAATGGTCTAAGGTCTTAGATCTGTGCACAAAATTAGTAATAAATGTCTGAAAGTGCAACAAACCCAACACACACGGTTAAATATGTTTACAGCTTGGTGATGCGTTAAACAAGACGAACGGAAAACATTATTTTTGTTGTATTTATGCAATGCATAGGCCTTCACGTCTCCAAATAAAAAATAGACATTTAAAAGTGCTGCAGTAACAAATGCCAAAGATGATTATCATTAATTGGGTTTAGGCCTTGGTCGTCATCATCATCATGACATGACTCACAAATAAGGACACATGCATCATCTCTTTGAGATCAAATTAAATGTAAACAGTATTTGTTCCTACTGTCTATGTAAAAATACACACAAGTGCTTTCTCAAACAAGGTTTGAACGTAAAAATCTTCAGTCCCATGACAAAAAATATTTAGTATTCATCCAAGTTGTCAGCCTTTGGGATGGAAAGACCTCGGTCTTTGAGCACTTGCATTTTGACTTTTTCTGTCTCGTGTTTGGCCTGCTGCTGAAGACGCTGTTCCTCCAGAATCTCTTCAATTGGGACTTGCTGCAAAACCGTGTCACTTGGTTTATCCACATCCTGTGAAAATGCATAGTCATTGAATTAAAAGTGTGGTGGTTCATAAAAAAAGTCAAATACAATTTTTAAATTATCACTGCCTTGTATTATGTGGCCCTTCGCTCCAACTGTCTTTCAAATGTGGCCCTCTGTGGGAAAAAGTTTGGACACCCCTGTTCTAGATGTAGAACTTTAGATTTAAGGAAGTTGATTAATCAGTGAAGCCAAAATCACCAATTTTTACATATACCAGGCACAGTCTTAACCAAGAAGCTGCCAAATTATTTTTCACGCACAGACTGCAAGACCACACTAAAAACAATTCACGCAGTCTACAAACAAGCACTAAAGTTTTGGACATGAAATCTTCACCGCTGCACTATCCTGGTCAAACATAAATTATTAAAATGGTAAAACATGGTCAAATTCTAAAATGTTAATCTGTTGTTTATAACCCTACTTCTTTATCCAAATTAACAGATACACTAGAGCTGCTTCCACAAATCATCTAGTTGTCTCTTTTAAGAAAAAGTGCTTTTAGTCAGTCTGCTTTCGCAGTACGAGCTAATTCACATGAAATTAAAAATCGTGTTTACCTAAAAATCAAACTTCTTTGTTCTGCCCTCTATTCCACGTGTGTCTTAATTAATGAGTATGTTCTAGTTATTTATATTGTGTTGTTGCAGAATGCTGCATGTGTTTTATGTACTTATTTTTATGTTTTGCTTTCTATTCCCTTTGTATTGTATTGCTTGTAGAGCACGTTGCTGGCAATTTACAACTTACTTAAGGACTACAGCTGAAAACTAACAATATATAGCTAATAATGACGTATTTACAAAAATGTTTATTAATAATATGCATTGTCCCCATTTAAATAAACTAATATTAAATGATTACATTTTATTTGATTTTCATTTAAATACTTTGCAAGTCTCAATGTTGTTGCCGCCTCTATAATTCTTATTTTTTCATCTTTCTTGAGCTGAAATGACAAAGAACTTTTTGATGAAATAATTACTGTCCCTTTTAATGTTTATTTATTTTAAACAACAAAAACTTTTAGGAGGCACAATAAAAAGACACTCAGATCAATACTCTGAGGTTGATT
The DNA here is from genome assembly GCA_038363315.1 of Mugilogobius chulae. Taxonomy (NCBI): domain Eukaryota; kingdom Metazoa; phylum Chordata; class Actinopteri; order Gobiiformes; family Gobiidae; genus Mugilogobius; species Mugilogobius chulae. The sequence continues at coordinate 28,669,625 of CM076397.1, forward strand.
AATCTACTTTTTTTTTTAAACCAAAGGAGATTTTAAAAAGCTAAAGAAAGAAAAATAGCGTTAGTTAAAGCATATTCTAACACAACAAAGTGAAGAAATTACGAGATTATTGTGTATAAAAAATAAAAAAACAACAACACTAACTTACAAAAAGCTTATAATAAACAATGTAACTAAAAAAGTGATGTTGTGGATTTTCAAGTAGACAAGGTAAGTTTATAAGCATAACAGAATCTATTTAATGATGCTCTGTTTAATGAAAAACAAAGCTGGTGAGTGCTACATAAGACTATGCAAATATTTTAAAACAATCAGGTGCTCTTCAAGAAAATAGTTTACAGGTAAAAACAGGCAGGCAGAAGCTTGAGGCACTCTGATGAATTAAAAGTAATTCATTTTTTTTTTTACATGTACTTCTAAATAGGTTGAAATTGGTCTGAATTAGGTAGCATTCATTATAACTTCAGAATATTTTGACTTTTTTTTTAATATTTGCCAAAATAACATTTACTTTACAGTTTAACCACTGAAGCAGATTTCCTCGTTCCAGTGGTATTCTTATTTGAAGTCAGTCAAAATCTACTCAAAAGATGCTAAATACTGCTTATAGGCAAATACCAACTTGTTTTCTAATTTAAAACCATCATTATAGCAACAACGCATCATCAGTATGATTTCATTTATCGTGATTATTATTTTTCACAGCCCTACAGTCCCTAATAGTGCAATTACAACTACCCAGGGAGCAATTTTGTAATTGTGGATGCATAAGTTTCTCACACCGCACAAGATGGATTATGATTCATGTTTGATCACTGGTTAGATTTGTATAAAATGTTAGGTTAGACTTACAATTTCTCCAAGCAGAACCACATTTTCGCCTCTCACAATAAATATCCCTCTTGGAATGTCACCAAATTTCTTTCCCACGTGGATACGCTCCACTGTCTGATGAAACACTAAATTGGCTGGATACAAGAAAAAAATGCATGTGAGTGTTTGAATATAAAGAATCATGGTCACAAATCCAATGAAATTTGTGTTAACATCTCATCTGGAAACCCACTAACGCTACTTTAATTTGAACTGTCTTGAAAATTGTTGAGAATGTAAAATAAATGCACAGTGCACATCTTACCAAACTGATCAATGCTCCGAAGATAACCAATCAATGTTCTTCCATCTCTGAGGAGGACCAAGTGTTTTTCTGTAAGATAAAACATAAGATAAACAATCTGCTCATTAGCGATGCATGCAAACATCCATCATTTCTGTCACGGTGTAGCTTGCAAACTCAAATTTGTGCACAGAACAATGAGGATAAATACAACTTACTGTCAATGTCGTCTATTAGACTTGCTGTCCCTGGTACGTAGTTCATTTTTGCCTTATGCGTTTTTATTTTTATGTAACATCGAGCCACCTATGTTTCAAAGTATGCTTTGGAAACCATAACCTACCGGAAGCGTCTTTATACACGGTTGGGACAAACTTCCTGTGCGCGTTTAACTCACGCGATGCCTGTCGTCTTTTTGTATAAACTGTTTCAAATGTTGTAGTTCACCGAATACAAAATACATAGTGTAAACACCATAAGCGTCGTGTTTGTACAAGATTAAGATTAAACATCGACAAGTTTATTTAACAAGCGCAATCTAAAGAATTGTTTCTATTGGTTACATTTTAGAAAGACGTAGACGTCGTTGCAAAGATCGTGAATGTAAACATAAGTGTCAACATGAACCGGAGTATTATTCTTTAACAGTATTAAGAAAAATATTTTTAGGAATACGTAGATAAATACGTACACAATCCAACAGCTACAAGTTTACATTTAGCTAATATTAAATAAGACTTGGGACCCTCTCACTCGGTGTTGGATAACCTCAGAGTGAGAGGTCTGTCGCATATCTTTAAAGACACGGGGCATGATTGTGCGACCGTAGTGTCATTCAATTATTTCTTGATTTCAGGCAGGCGATCGCTACTGTTTTGCTTGATTGTGACATATTCTTTTCCCGCTGTACGCTGTTTGATACTTCAGAGGTTGTTAGATGCTCGGCTGTTTTATAATGGCAAATAGGAAGAGGGCAGCCGGGGACGACGTATAGCTGATGCATCATCACCACAACCAGCGAAGTCGCAAATCTGGCTGGCCCTCCGAAAATTGTAACTCGGAAAATATTATACTGAACTCCAATAGCAATATGGTAAGTGACTACATGTGATTTATAACAGTGTCATTTCGTGTCTTCGTGTATGTTGAGTGTTTTCAAAAGGCTTCTTTACATTCAGACAAATCCTCTTCTCCGCTAGCTTCTAGCGGCTAATGAGCTGCTAGCTGTATTATGTAATATGAGACTACAATCAACCATCTCTAACCAGTCTATTTTCACACTGTATATCTGTTCCAAACATACAACCGTTTATTTTTCACTCTATATTTATTTAAAATGTGTGGTCATGATTACTTAACCCACATAGTTGAATTTATTGATTATAAATGTTTTTTATCTTTACAATTTTAATAACATTACATGTTTCCATGGTAAATACTGATCCTTTTACCTTATCAAGTTATCAATACTTGTTTTTCTTTACAGGATGCATCTCAGTATCCTGGCTATCCTCCTCATTATTGGTATCCACAGTCTCACTCTACGGGTCATTATGCAAACACTTATCCCGCTGGGTCAGAAGTTCAGCCACAGTACAATCCACAGGTACAGTACAGCTCTCTGATGTAACCTACACAGCCTTTTCAAAGAAAGCTGTGTGTTACTATTGTCTGTCTAGTTATGTCCTAATTTATTTTTATTATTTCTAACTTGATTCTATTTTCTATACTATCTTCTTAACCAGGTCATGCCTGGTGGTTATCCAAATGGCCATGGTGTCTACAGCCCACCACAGACACAGTATTCAAGTGGTTTCCACCCATCAAATCCTTTCTACTGTGCTGACCCCCGGGGACCTGCACCCGGACCCTATCCAAATCCTGGCTGTCCTGCTGAGCAAAGCAGTGGCCCCTCTGGGCAGCCTCATTCTCAGCACCAGCATCATCACTATCCTGGACCACACTGTCAAGGGGTATTTGGCATTATGTTATTAAGTGTTCTTAATAAATTCTTCCAAATAAGTTTTCCCTTTATTTTGTCAATGCTGTTTATGCCAGGGTCCAGGATATCCTCCTGGAGCTTATTCACACTACAGTGAAGGTGGCCATCCGATGTCTTCAAACCCTCCGTATCCTACTGGCCAGCCGGTTCAGAGCCCGCCTCCTGAAGCATGGACACATTCTGGTGCATATGCCCCTCCGCAACAGCAATGGCCTCCAGGTCAACAGCCTCCACAGAATCCTTATGGAAATCCTGTGCGTCCTCCTCACCCTCCAGCATGGCCAGGGACAGGCACCGGTGCACCACCACCATACCAGCCCAAGGTATACCGCCTATCAAAGTCTATCTAAATTCTTTAACTGTTAAACGTTTGTCACTTTAAAACTAGTGTTTGTCCCCATAATAATCAAACTTTTATATTATTCAAGGAACAGCGCCCACCTCCTGTTGGACCGAAACCCAAGTTGACTTCAAATTCTTCCAATGGAAAACCTGCAGAGATCAGTTCACCTCCGCAGATGTACAACAGACCCAATCAGAGCGAATCCTCTGGACCAAACCAGACTCCTGCTCAGAGCCAGTCCCCTGCCTCAGGCCCGCCCACCTCTCAGCCGCTAAGCGATAACCCCAGTCTGGCTAAGGTCCAGCTGGTTATGGCCAGAGTGCTGCTGCTTCAGGAGGATGTGGATGAATTTGTTGGCAAAAAAACTGACAAAAGCTATCGATGTTTGGAGGAACTGCTTACCAAAGAGTTACTAGAGTTGGACTCTGTGGAGACTCAGGGACAAGAAAACGTTCGCCAGGCGAGAAAAGAGGCTGTCCAGAGGATCCAGGCCATTCTGGACCAACTGGAGAAGAAGGCTTTCTGAGCCGAACTTGTTCTTATCTATTTAGACTTGTTCCTTTTGATCTTTGATCCTAATCAACCCTACAATGGGTAATGATTGAGTTGGATTAAATTAATAAAATTTTAAGGCTTCAACTCTCTTAGAGTTGGAATTAGATATGCAATATTAAAGTGTGCATATCTAATGTTACTGTCACTCACTCAGATTTATGAGTGGAGGTGCTGATGACAACTTGTCGCATCTCATACTCTATCCAAAGCCTTTGCCAGCATAATGTAGAGCAGTCAAAGTGGTAGCTAGTGCCACACAGCAGCTGTTGTTTTAAACCTGTGACACAGATCCAGATTGTCATCATTGTGTTTCCTCAGGACTGTAACACGCGCACTTCCAGTGGATTGGACAACTGTCTGCATGAACCTTGAGTCCCGCTCTCTGTTCAGACTATGTAGCTGCCCAACATCAGTTTTTCATTTGAGGTGCAATTTGTCACCTTCAATTGTGCCCAGCCCTGCATGCTCTACATTAGATCGACAACTCTGTTCAATTAAATAAGGCAATGTCATTTCTGGAAAACCAAATGGGCTGCGTCCTGCTGAGGAAACCCCCTGAAGAGCATATCTGTCCTATTTAAGATACAGATTTAGACAAATCAAATCTCCAAAGAATATCCTAACTAACTGTCTCTAAAATAAAGAATCTCTAAGTATACCTGGTATTAACAGCTAAATATTTTATTATCAAAAGGACTTGAAAGAATAATATTAGTCAAAGATCACTGCTGTTGTTACTTTAAACAAATACATTTTCTTAGGCAAATGTAAAGCAGCTAAGTCAATTACTCTTATCATGAGTGCCATATTTCTGGGGCTAGTTTAAGAAATAAAAATAAAAAGACCACAGCTTTGCATGAATCAATTGTTTGTGTTAACTTTGTTGTGCTGTTCCTTTTCTTACTGTAAATGTTGTGCATGTTTACAACACATGATGGGAATCTGCCTGATACAAACTTAAAGCAAAACTGAAGAAAGTAATTATTAAAATTTAAGTATATTTTTTATGTGTGTTTATGTTTTACTTGTTTGAAGAAAAATGATTATGTTGCAATTCCACTTTGGTTTTGACTTGAAAAGCGCTTGTTCTTGCCAAGTGGAGCATTCGCACTACTACATGGGCCAAATCTTTAAATAGACAGCTATTCTAATTCAAAACCATAAACACAAGCACTACTGGCCACTTGCTGACATTCAATCTGGAGACTCTGGCGGAAGTGTTTTCAGGACAAGCCAGTGGCAGTGGTGAGACTAACTGGTCAAAGGATTTGAAGAGTTTTCCAGTGCGTCAAGAGTAATTGCCTGAGAATTACTTTGGAGACTTTATTAATTTGGGATTTTAATTTTTTGGAGCCTTGTAAAGATAATGTCATATATATCCAAGCTCCCTGCGTCCTGGAATGACATGCCACCTCCAAGAAATGTGGACATTGACTTGAGTTCTCCAGGTTTAGCAGTGAACCAGCTGGAAAAGCTTCTCTTTACCGGCAAAGCAATAATTAGTCACGCAGACGAGGTGTGGCCCAGGCTTTACATTGGCGACCAGTGAGTAATCCATTTCTTCAGATAATCCTTGTGAGGAAATGAAGTAATAGGTGTTGTTCCTGTCTTTTAAACCTGCTCTTTAAAACCTTTACTTTGACATCTTTTGTATTAGGAAAAGCTCCATCTACTGGCTGCAAATGAAAGCACTGTGTTTTTAATGATGAAGCATTGTTAGAACAGGACTAAAAACACCTCTGTTGATTTTGTCAATATGTATATATATTTTTTGTTAGACATCAACCTGACCAGGGATGGTGGGTAGAAACTGCCATTTTTGTTAAGCTGAGCACAAGATCTTTCAGTCAGGGCTATTAAACATAAGGTCTGGGGGCCAGATCAGGCCCTCCAACTAGTTAAATTCGGTCCACAACCCATCTAGAATAAGAATTTTTATTTTTTTCTTATTTACTTTTTCAATTTTAGGTTAGCACGACTTTAAAGTTGGAGTAACTAACTTTTTTGGTTGTAAGTCAATAAACTTTGTGTTTTCCACTAAAAGTTATATGATAAATGCAGCACTTTGTTAAAAAAACGAGTACTGTCTGAAATGAAAACTAAATATTTTTATATCTCATCAGGAGTCAAATGCAGCGCTCTGATTAGCTGTGCTTGAATGGTCCTCTCCAGTTCCATTTTGTTGTTTGTAAAAGTTTATAGACTGTAATTGCAACCAAAAGGAATACATGTTGATAATAACCATGTGTCGAAGGATTTATGAGCGGAAGCTGTCAGATTTAAAACCTAAATTGTGTTTGAGTTGTAAAAATCAGCTACAGCACCTTTAAAACTTGGTGTTTGTGTTTGACCTTGTTTAGTCCTGGGTTAGACCTTGTTTAGTCCTGGTTTAGGCCTGGTTTTAATCTGGGTTTATTTTTGTTCAGACCGGGCAGAGCTGGGCAATTAATCGAAAAATCGAGATTGAATTGAATCGTTAATGATTTGGTTGTTGGATTTGAATCAAACGATTGAAAATCAATCCTTTGTCCTTTGGTTTGGAGAATATTGATTGATTGATTGATTGATAATGTCACAAAAATCTGATAAATGGGACATCTTAAAATGTTTTGTTTATGTTCATAAATGCCCTGTTTCTTTTGTTTTTTAAAAGATTAAACAAAATCGTATAGATCGCTCACTAGGAGGGAAAAAAATGTGATTGTATTTTTTCACAGATCGCCCAGACCCAAGACCGGGTCATAGTCTTGCCCACATTTAGTTTTTATTCAGTAAACAAATGAGAAATGTCTACTGCTATTTTTACAAAGCTATTGAATAATACATCTAAAATCTAATAATACTGTATTTTGTGCTAAAAGTAGAAGTGTAAAGTTGAATGGCCCTACTATAAGTGTTGTAGCAATGGTCAAGTTTAACTATTGACTTTGTTCCAAAGCTTATTCACCAATATTGTGTGTAGTGTTTTCTGCACTTCTGAGTAAAAAGATCATGTCATAAATCAGAGGCATGTGAAACCTTAAAGGCATTCCACAACAGGAACTTACATAAACTGTGGCCTTGCCTTGCGAACTCAGCGGCAAGGTAACACCATAGACCTCGGTGCATTTGACACTGAGCCAAGAACACGTGCACACATGCACAAGTGAACCAGCCGGTGTCCTGCTGCTGCAGTTCAACACCCAGCAGGCAGTGAAGAAATATCATGGACCTCAGGAAAGTCACAGATCCCAATCGACCTGGCAAAACCACATCACCATCCTAAAATCACCTGGCCAAGGTAGCTCTCAACTTGTGTTGGCTACCTCTTGGTCAGGTCACTCTTGCAAAAGAGATTCTGAATCTCAATGGGACTTCCTTGTTAAATAATGGTACAAAACTTAAGTAGTAGCATTAGCTCTGAACGTCACTGACCTGAGAACATCAGTGACTCAAGACTTGAACATCAGTGACTGGAGACTTGAACATCAGTGACTGGAGACTTGAACATCAGTGACTGGAGACTTGAACTTCAGCGACTGGAGACTTGAACATCAGTGACTCGAGACTTGAACTTCAGCGACTGGAGACTTGAACATCAGTGACTGGAGACTTGAACATCAGTGACTGGAGACTTGAACTTCAGCGACTGGAGACTTGAACATCAGTGACTGGAGACTTGAACATCAGTGACTGGAGACTTGAACTTCAGCAACTGGAGACTTGAACATCAGTGACTGGACTGGGGCTATAAATATATGAGGCAATTTACTTCCAGAAACCAGGGCGATCTTCCACTGTTGAGCTGCATTTGCTGAAGCGTGGGCTCTGGATCTCAGGCCATGGCCAACATTTCAGCATCTCAACAGAATAAACATCAAAGTCCATTGTATTTGAAATAGTGCTTACCTGTTATGTCATCTGTTTTTTGAAATGTGACATGTATAATATTTATTTTAATAGCACATTTGACTTTACAAATGGGCTGAAATACACACAAGAACTGATTTCACTGATTTGTTTTAAGTTTCTCCTGAAAAAATGTCTTAACTGAAAGTTGCAGATCATTCTTGAGCTGGACACTTCTTTTTTGTTGTTATACGTTCATTATGGTTTTAATGTTTCACTGATTGTGTGGTGTGGTGCCTCTTGGTCAGGTCTCCCTCAAAAAAGAGATTTATCTCAAGGGACTTCCTGGCAAAACAAAGGTTAAATAAATAAATACATGCATACATAAAACTACTTTTATCAAGCTTGCGTCAGGGTAAGCTTAGATGTCAGTCTAATGCAACATGTACAGTTTCTCTTGGTTAATAGTAATCATTGCACACCTCAAATAAACTTTTGCAACTAAACTAAACTCTCTGTAAAATCAACAAACCAAAGTTCAGCTATTTGTACTGGACTTATAAACCCTGGTTCTTTGGCCGGTGACTCACAAGCCAAAATCATCAGGGAGGTGAGTGATTTTAAAATGAAATGTATATCCATTAAACATTTAAATGCAATTGTTGATTTGTTGTAGGTCACTATGTTGAGAGGTGCAGTGCTTCTGTGGATCTCCTGTGCTCTGTGTCAGGCACTTCGTCATGGAGGACAGGATGTGGCTACAGAAGAGACAGACCAGGACACTGCACAGGACAACAGTGTGTCTCTGGTGAAAACAGCCAACAAAGAGTTTGCCTTCCGTTTGTACTCAGCTTTAGCCTCTCAGTCAGACAACCAGGACAAAACATCTTCTTGTCTCCGTCCAGTGTGTCTGTGGCCCTGGGAGCTCTGTCTGTGGGCGCTCGAGGGGACACGCACAAGCAGCTCTTCACTGAACTGGGTTTTAACAGCTCACTGCTGAATCAGGATCAAGTGAACCAGGCTTTTAAAGATTTCTGGGCAAAGATGTGTCTGAAGTTGTCACCCAAGGCACTGCTGTGTTTGTGGACAACAAGTTCAAACCCACCCCAGAGTTTCTGGACACTCTAAAGCAGTCCTACTTCACAGACGGCTTCACTGTGGACTTCACCAAGACTACAGACAGTGCAGACACCATCAACAAATATGTGTCAGACAAGACCAGCGGCAAGATAGACAAGATGGTGGACGGTCTGAGTGAGGGAACTGTCATGTATCTTCTCAGCTACATTTACTTCAAAGGTAACTGTTAACGTGTCATACAATAAACCCAGTATTATGATTATGCTTATTATTACAATGTCCACAGGGCAATGGGAAACACCCTTTGATCCTCAGCAAACCCAAGAGGACATGTTCGAAGTGAATGACACCACCAAGGTAAACATTGAAAATATTAAGTTTGTATTGTATTTGTAGACCTTTTTCAAAATGTACATGTTTAAATCTTTAGGTTCCAGTGCAGATGATGAACATGCAGGACACATTTGACTTTTACAGAGACAAAGAGACAAACTCGTCGGCTCTGCATCTTCCCTTCAACTCCACTCACTGCATGCTCCTGCTGCTGCCTGACAGCATGGAAGCTCTGGAAAAAGTCCTGTGTCCTTGTCTTATCGAGAGGCTCTTAAAAAGCATGGAATCCAGGTAAGAAGACACGACACTGTGCCACTGAAGTTTATGTTTAAGTCATGTTTAACACGTTATCTTTTGTACAGCATGCTCAATCTATTTATTCCCAAGTTTTCCATCAAGACTTCGTATGCGCTGAAGGATGTGTTGAGTGAAATGGGGATAAAGGACATATTTAGTCCTGGTGCAGATCTGAGTGGAATTGCAGATGGTGTAGTTGTTTCATCGGTATGAACTGAAAGACCTATACTCGTTACATTGTCTTTTTTCTCTTCTCATCCTGATGGCATATTGTTTCAGGTCACGCACAAAGCTACTCTAGACGTGGATGAGTCCGGGGCCACTGCTTCAGCTGCGACAGGCATTGAGTTTGTGAAAATGGCTATACTACAGCCTCCTGTCCTGAAGTTTAAACATCCATTCATGGTCTTTATCATAGACCGTCACTCAAAAGATTTCCTGTTCATGGGGAAGATCATCAACCCTACTATCTAAACAGGGATTTATTAACATACATCATTGTCACCAAGAATGCAATAAATAAAGTTTCTTTTCCACTGTCACTGACTGGTGTTACTTTGTCGAAGATTTAAATTTCAATAAACATACTGTGTAAATAAGCAGAATGCCAGGCTAAGATGGCTGCCATTCTATGTGTATTGTTCATCAGAGCACAAGCATCAGAGTTTTACACAGACCATGAAACCATGATTAAGTTACAATATGTGTCTTCTGCCAGTTAAAAAGTCTATGTGGCATCACCAATCTGAATGAATCTGAGTATACAGTCTAATGTATGACTGCATTTGAAACGAATACTTATGTCGAAGTATTGATGGATAAGCATGTTGGAGTAATCATTACTTAAAGCAAACATGGGGACAGTGTAAATAGGTTTTGCTAAAATACACAAAGCCAAAGTTCAGAAGTTTTGATTAGTTTTAAAAATGGGACGTTCCATGTTTTCCAGCCTGTGTTTCAGTGACTGGCTCAGCGGACAGACACAGAAGAAGAACAAGAGAGTTTGACGGTAATATATTTCTGTATACCATGTAATTTTGTTAACAGGCAGTATTTAATGTCTCTGTTACTGCTGCAGGTCATTATGCTGCGAGCGTCTTTGTTTTTCTGCTTAGCAGCAGCAGTTGTTACTGGAAGACCACAGGACGGTCATGGACACTCAATGAACGATGCTTCAGACCAGGACACTGCACAGGACAACAGTGTGTCTCTGGTGAAAACAGCCAACAAAGAGTTTTCCTTCCGTCTGTTCTCAGCTTTAGCGTCTCAGCCAGACAACCAGGACAAGAACATCTTCTTGTCTCCGGCCAGTGTGTCTGTGGCCCTGGGAGCTCTGTCTGTGGGCGCTCGAGGGGACACGCACAAACAGCTCTTCACTGAACTGGGTTTTAACAGCTCACTGCTGAATCAGGATCAAGTGAACCAGGCTTTTGGACAGATCCTGGGTAAAAATGGGTCTGAAGATTTGACCCAAGGCACTGCTGTGTTTGTGGACAACAAGTTCAAACCCACCCCAGAGTTTCTGGACACTCTGAAGCAGTCCTACTTCACAGACGGCTTCACTGTGGACTTCACCAAGACTACAGACAGTGCAGACACCATCAACAAATATGTGTCAGACAAGACCAGCGGCAAGATAGACAAGATGGTGGAGGATCTGGATGAGGGAACTGTCATGTATCTTCTCAGCTACATTTACTTCAAAGGTGTGTGGAGGATATTATCAGTTACCTAGATTATTAAATATAAACCACTTACTTCTATTACTTCAATAGGAAAATGGAAAAAGCCCTTTGACCCTCAGTCGACCCAAGAGGACTCCTTTCAAGTTGATGAAAACACCAAAGTTAGTAGAGATAGATTTGTGTTTACATGACACACCTGTAACATGTTATTCTGTATTTTAGGTACCAGTCCAGATGATGAACAAAGAGGACGGCTTTGAGGTCTATTATGACCAAGCCATCAACACCTCAGTGCTGCACCTTCCCTTTAACAGTTCCTGCTCTATGCTGCTGATGCTCCCGGCCAAAATGGAAACACTGGAGAAAAACATTAGCCCAAGTCATGTCACCAAATGGCTCAAATGGATGACAAAAAGTCAGATATGATTATTTGTATTTGTCAAGAGTTCTGATTGTTGTTGTCAAAGATATATTTATTTTGATTTTTATATTTTTTAGGACATACAATGTTTTTCTTCCAAAATTTTCCATCAAGACATCATATTCTCTGAAGGAAGTGTTGAGTGGGATGGGAATGACGGACATGTTTGGAGATCGAGCAGACCTGAGTGGCATTGCAGAGGGGCAGAAGATAGCTGTATCAGAGGTACTGACAGTCACCAATGCAATGGAGAATATCATGACACTAATCTTATTCCACCACTAACAATATCTCTTATATCTCGTATGTTTTTTATTCAAATTTCCTGTCTTTAGAAAGGAAAACAGGTTATATTCATAGAATGTATATTGAATAGAGAGAGAGTGGTCCTGTTGTCGTGGCAGAGGCGGCGGCCATCTTACAAGTGGAGCAGCAGCACAATTCTAATTGAAAATATTGTTAAAACAAGATAATCTAATTAACAGTAAGTAAGTAAGTAAGTAAGTAAGTAAGTAAGTAAGTAAGTAAGTAAGTAAGTAAGTAAGTAAGTAAGTAAGTAAGTAAGTAAGTAAGTAAGTTTAGAGTAGTAAACAGATTAAAGATAGTAAAATAACATAATATTATACTTGTGATGAGAAATACACTTGTCTGTTTGGACATTTTCTATCTGAGTTATTAAACCACTGCAGTAGTCTGTGTTTAAACTGTAGCCTAATAAACTATATTTGGGGACACAATATGAACACAACCATTGTTTATTATTGTGTTTTCCAAACTATGCCTATAAATATCTCTTAGGCCAACTTAAGAAAAAAAAAATCAAGATTAGTTTGGTGAGTTGGGACTGTAAATTAGTTACTATAAATTAAAAGACATTAAACTAAAGCCCACAACCACATTTCAAAAAGGAGAGAGGGGTGGAATCTGAAGGTTTAAGGAGCCGTGTGATTGGTCAGGTATGTGATCAATCACATTTGGATCTATTCAGAGTAACACAGCGTCATGTCACAAACTGTAAAGAGGAATTTTCGGTCGACGTCACTGTTCCGCTTTATGCACCTGTCACCTGCCGAAAGTCTGTCTGGTTGGCTGGGGAAATTTCTTTGATAAAAACAACAAAACTGGACGAAAGCTAGCTGTTTGGATCAGGTACTAGGTATGACGGACATCTGGCTCTTGAAGCTTGAGTCATTGTTTTTCTGTTTTTTTCACTCACCCGAATGAATTGTAACATATGAATTGTAAAGACGAATTTCATTCACAAATTGATTAAGCATAACTTGTTTTCGCACAGTGACAACTGCGCTGGCTTGTACTGCTGCTATAGTTTGTGTCAATCAGCGGCTGCTCTGTCTGCATTTCAGTGTATTTTTTGTACCCAGTCTGACATGTCGTAGACACTAACCAACTCTCTGTTACCTCAGGTGGTTCACAAGGCTGCTCTTGATGTAGATGAGGAAGGAGCCACTGCTGCCGCTGCTACGGGAGTCACCATCACCCTTCTGTCTTTCCGTTACGTCCCAGTCCTGAAGTTTGACCGTCCCTTCATGGTTCTCATCCTGGACCGGGCAACACAGGACATCTTGTTCATGGGAAAAATCATCAACCCAAATATCTAATGATGTAAACTGTATGTCATTGAAGTAAACCTGAGATACAAACTAAACAATTATAGCCATTGATTTTGCATTGTTTTTTTCTTAATAGCAAAGGCCATTATACTGCAGCTATTACTCTGAACTTTGTAACAAGTATGAAAAAAAACCTTATATAACAAAGACTATGTCATACCAAAATAAACAATGTCTAACTTTTATAAAATACTTTTTTAGTATTAGATAATTCTAGAAACAGACAGTCACCATAATTCAGCATACATACATACTTGTTTTTCTATTTAGTAGGACTTCATAGCATAATGTACAGTTACAACTTAAACAAACTACCTAGCCTATCTAACTAACCATTACTATTCTAACCATCTGATCAACAGGAAACAGGACTTCAGAAAGTGAAGACCAATGTCCATAATGTCTATTTTGTTAACATGGTTACTAGATAGAACAAGAATACATACATACATAAAAAAAAAAAAATACTAATACATATTTACAATCTCAGAACGTTAATAAAACAAATTACATTTTCTCTGATCTAGGTAATAAAAAACACTAATAAGGATTTGTTATCTTCAGGACATTTTGTCTCTCGGTTTATTTAGCCTTCCTGGGTTAGCTAAAATAACATAAGCGGTACGGGAAATAAAACTAAAAAAAGCGCAATTTTAGAAGTAAGAAAGAGCAAATATTAACCTATAAATATTTATTTTATTCTTTTGAGTAATAAATAGCGGGTACCAACAGGGGGCACTGACAAAAATGCGGTCACGTCTCCAGACAAATGTAACCGGAAGTGTTATCCCCCCCCCCAAACATGGCGGAGAAAACAGAAAAGTGTCTTCCAGAAAATGAACATATTTTTCATAAAGAAAGAATAAAGTACAGCCCCGAAGAAGAGGCCAGGCTGGAAAGGGAGCACTTTTGGAGAATTGTCGATGCGTTTAGATATTACAGGTATATCATTTATCAACAAATCTGGTACAAGCACTGATGTTACCGCTTTGAGGATTTGGAATTCAGTTGGAAGTCAGGAACACTAATAAGTAACATGAAATTAAAAACGTTAACACAATCGTTTAACATTTACTTGAAAATGTGATTAATACTATTATTTATAAACTGGACACGGTACATCTTTAGCTTTAAAGTGTCAAGAAAAAGGCTCGGTAAGCGACAACAGTTACATGGAAATAACTGCAAATCCTCCATGTTTCTTGTCAGGTTAGCATCACATCTATAGGAATACATTAGCAAAACAATATAAAAAAGTAAACAAAACAGCCGTGGAAAAACCTTATAAACTGCTGGGTCACTACTGGTAAGTTTATCTATCACTCTGTAGTGTCAAAATAGGCTTCAATAAACACTATTTTTTAGTATTCTATTCAAAATCTCCATTGGTTTAACATGAGAGCAACTAAACATTGTACTGTTGTGTGATGTCTCCTTCCCGAGCCCTATAGAATATATTCAAAATTATAAATCAAGAGTATTCGCTAAACCATTACTGTACTGTTCGTATTAGCTACAGTGAAGGATTGCAAAGCTCACTCATGGTTTCTTTTAATCAGGATCCATGTTCAGGAGATGGTTAAACGGGCTGAACGACAGTTTTTGAGTCTGCCAAAGGAGCACCAAGCGCTGCTCCCAGGGGTCATGACGAATTTAACTCGTGTCAGCGAATGTGCCAACTCTAACGATGAAGTCCTGCAAGCGATTGTGAACAACAGCATCCACATGTTTGAAAATATTGAATATGGAGACAGGGTAAGGTGTAAGGGTGCAACAAACGATTTTTTTAGTAATCGAATGCAAAAGTGACTTGAATACAAGATTTTTTGCCAAATTGAGCTGAAGTAACGTCTTCCTAGAGAGTTAGATTTTAGGTTTGTTAAAAGTATCAAAAATCAGATACTAAGCAATACTAAAACTGGTATCCAAACTAGATACTCATTATTTTTGAAAGTATTGAACAAGTATCAATACTTTCCAAAAAAAAGGAACAACATTTGATATTTTCTGAGGAGTTTTAGAATGTCCCTGAGCTTTATCAAAACTAATTTAAAACCAACATGTTGAATACAAGTATTTGTATTTTGTGCTAAAATGTCAGTGTTCTGTTAAAAGGTTTTACTGAAAAATAGCTGTTTTAACTATCCTTGTGGCATCAAAATTAGTATCAAGAATCAAGTATTTTCTTGGCAATAAAAAATAGTTTGAAATGTAGCGTCTTAACAGCATACTAGGCTCATGAAAACTAGTTTTTACAGTTTTTGTGTATTTTCTTAGATCTAGGATTATTCCGAAAAATCCTCAGAAAATGTCAAATTTGTTCAGTTAATGTTATTGTTTTATGTATCATACTTGTGCAAATGAGGAGTTTGAATATCAGTTTTAGTGTTGATGAGAATTAGATATTCGATAATTTTGACAATCTAAAGTCTTCATCTCTGAGATTTCTTCAGGCGACGTTAACTCAGGTTAAATCTGCAAAAATCTTGCATTCAAGTCACTTTACTTTCTAAACAACTAATCGATTAATCGAAAGATCAATCGCCCAACTAATTGATTTCCAAAATAATCAGTAGTTGCAACCTTACTATAATGATAGCACAATATCAATATTACAATATATACATAAGTTAAACATATTGAATTGCAAGGAACAATCATGCTGTGATCTTTTTATTCTTTCATCAACAGAAAGAAATTACTGTCACAGAAATATGACATTTAATGAAGTCTCAAAGGGCTTCATGGACATCTTTTGAGAAAAGCAACAATTACTCATAAAACACCAGGAGCCTAGGATAAATATTGACAGGCAAGGTAAATGCTGTGAGATCCGTACCCTTACTTCTAAAGAAGATAAGATGAACTAACTAAAAAGTAGCTAACAAAAAAAAAAAAAAAAAAAACAGTCCAACAACTATTCAATCTGACAAGGTCTGACATGGACAGACCCTTGTCCATGTCAAGGTCTGACATGGACAAGGGGTTGTGGGTTGTATACATTTCAGTACACATCATCCTAACTTTGTGCTTAGGTTTGACACATACAAAATTATGCTTGGTTATGGTAAAAGATGAAACCAGTAGAAGATTAAACCAGAGAGAGAAAAAAAGTACAATGTGTTCTTTACAGTCATAACAGCATTTGTGCTAACTAGCACACGGCGATGTTTACTGATGCATCCTCTACCCAGGTGTCACTGTCCAAACCTAAAAACTACTTTTGACTTCATCCCCTCAAGCAACTGCTAGAGCAGCATACTCACTTCCCCGTTAATGCAAACCAAATTGTACATTTACATGCAAAAAGCACTGAAT